>VXAX01001481.1:402466-463283 GCA_013399835.1 Leptocoma aspasia | reverse complement strand
CAGAACTGTCCTAAAACACCATTGCTGTCAGGAAATATGGTGCTCTTGTCCCCTTTGTAGAAGGAAAGCGGGGAATGTCTCCTTTAAAGTGCCTCAAAATGAATTTAATTTAGAATGGATTTCACATTCGCATTTGATGAATTAAAACCAGTGTGGTTTAACAACTATGTAATGGGGTATATATATGATCTGTTAAACAGGTGTTTGAGGTTTAGCAATTATCTAATAAGAGACTTATACATATTACAGTAGATAAACTTCAATAAATATGTTCTTAATCAACCGGAGAGCACTCAACATACAATTACCGTCCCTGCCACATCTTGTTGAGACGAGCAGCTGATTCAGTGCACGGCGGGATTTTATGTGCTGCTTAAAAAACCCTCCCCTGTCTCCTGTTTGTGCTGCTGGGATGGGGTCTCCACGCTTTCCACCCGGGAGCTGGGGCAGCTCCCAGAGCTGGGTAGGAACCTCAGCAGTGATTTTTCCCGTGGAATATCCATGATGGGGATTCCTGTGAGAAGCACAAGCTCCTGCTCTCCTTTCCCCACCTTGCTACCCACGCGTGCTCATTCACCAAGAGAAACGGAAAGGGATTCAGGATGGGGAGCTTCATCCTGACGGAGGGATTTGCATCAGGAGGTGTCAAAAGCGGAGCAATAGGCTTAATGAGCGCCACAACACCTTGGGATTTTCCCGGTGGCAAGCTGTGCCGGTGATCCGTGCCGTGTTCCTGCCTCCCGGGTCACTCCGGGGGAGGATGCACAAACCCAGTCCCATTGTGGGCTTAACACTGTGATGTTTTGGCTAATTTGCCACGTTTCTAGCTCGGGTGTTAAATCTAATTAGCACATTAGTGCTGGCTTTCCCAGCTGTAAAACAGCAGGGAAATCCCTGCTAACACCAGAGACAAACGCGTGAGTTGCCTCAGCAGCTTCCCCCACTCCTGTGCCCCGGTTTTTTAGGGTGAAAGCCGGGTTTCACCCCAAACCCCAGGGCAATGACAGCGCACCGTCCCTCCCATAGCCGGGAAAACAAACACGGGCTCTTGCGTGGAGCAGGAAAGTACCCAGAAAGTACCACTGCGTTCGCGGAGTTTGCTCTGTTTTATACACAGGGTTCGAAGAGAGGAGCTCGCAGTTTGAATCAGTGCCGGGACAGAGCAAAATCCAACCCACAGCAGCGCTGAGCCGGCCTCGGAAACCGCATCCCCTCTCCCTGGTGCCCCGGGACTCCGGACCGGGCTGGAACCGGGTGGGCATCCCCTGTGCTGGGTTAGCTTCGTCCCACCCTGGAGAGGGGGTTTGCTGCTGGAATGGGGGGGTTTGGGCTCTGCAAAGCCTGCGGGACTCCCCCTCCCTCCACATCCGAGGGACAGGACACCGGGGACACGATGCTGCCAGCAACAGGCACAGCAAGGAGGGGGAGACAGCGATCCCACTCCCCAGGGAATTTTCCTCTTTTTCCCCTCGGCTGCACAAGATGAGCAGAGTTTTAAACACAGCATTAGCGCTGTCTAATAGCCGGGCTTGCTCCGGTTGGGAAATCTGAGTCGCTCTCATCGATTTCACAGCAGCCAAATGCACGGACACCAGGCGTGCCCGGGGGACGAGCACAGCCTGCCCCAGCTTAATGATTTCTGCCAAAAAACAGAGGCTGTGGAACCCCTCCCTCGCTGTGCACAGCCCAGCACAGCTTTATCTTCTCCTGGTGGTATTTTTTCCCATCGTTACCAGTGCAATTTTATCGATGACTGTGTTGCTGGCTATTTAATTATTCCTTTTTAATCCCTTTCAAGCAGATGAGACATAAAAGCAAAGGCCATTAGTGACTCTGGGGCATCAGCCTGGCGGGCAGAGCGAATCCAGCCGGGATTGTGCCGCCCACCCACCATCCCTGTGCTGGACAACCGTGTGGGAAGAGGCATGCCAGAGGGAACAGTGCTTTAAATAGACAACGAAGTGGGAAAAACAAGGAGGAAGGTGCCAAGGATGCCCCAGGGCGTGTTTCCACCCTCCCCAGAGCACCCCAGCCCGCACTCAGAGGCACCCGTTGTGAGAAGCAGATAAAGGCTGAGCATCCTCAGTGGGATTTTCTGCTCAGCCCAAACCCTGCTGTGGTGAGGCTGTCACCCCCAGCACCCCGCAGGGGTGCCTGACGTGTTCCTGCTAAGTTTCAGCTGACAAGCTCAGGTGGAAGGAAAGCAAAAGATATTGTCTTCTTTTTTTAGCCCCGAACGGAGAAGTTGTACAATTTCAGCGTATAAATAATTGAAGGGCTAATGTGATCTCAAACTGAGCACTTATGAAATGGAAACGTCCCTGTTGACAGATGAATTCCTGTAAATTTTCTTTGGTTGAGCTCAGATTCCCATTTTGTGCTCTGAAGCCGATGAGGTCACCCTGGCTGGACAGCACACGCTGTGCCTGGCAGGGACCTGGGCCTTTGGAAAGGAATAAAGGATAATAACAATAATAGTCTTAATAAAGGACTGAGATTTTAAAGGCTGCAGGATGGCACATACAGCTCAGTGCACACGTTTGCTCTCCCTCTTCTTCAAAGACCCAAAGAGGGTTCCCTGGGATGTCCCCAGGCAGCTGGAGATGTCCCTGGCCAAGTCCCCGTGCATCCCCCAGGGAGCAGGGCCCCAGCAGTGTGGGAGGGATGGAGGGGAAGGTCAGGACCCCTCCCAGACAGGCAGCACAGAGCTGCCCCCAGCGTGCCATCACCTCCCCCCACGCTGCCGCTGTGTTTATGTTCTGCCTTCCTTCAATTATAATTAATAGCGGCTCATTATCAGGAGGGGACCGTTTATAAGATTCAATTAGAAGCCATTTATTTTAATGCTTTTGAACACAAAATGAGTTTGATCTCTGGAAACATTTCATTAGCATAATCTTCCCATAACAAGATCATCTCCTGAGCTTGACATATTTACACACTGGTACCAGGCAGAGGCCCTCGCAGTGGTCAGTGGGGCACGGCCAGCACCCTGCAGCACCTCCCACTGTTCAGGGAATGGCATCCTCAGGGCAGGGCTCAGCAGTTCTGTGGGAGTTCAGCTCTCCCCTGGCACCTGCTCCCCATCCCCAGCACCAAGCCCAGGGAGCTGGCTCAGCCTGGCACAGCCAGAGGTGCCACAAAGGCAGCACTGGGCCACCAGCAACGCTTTGCCCTCGACCAAACACACCCTGGGGGCTGATGGCAGTGACCCCTCCAGCTGGAACCCAGCCTGCTCCAGCTCCAGCAAACAGCTCCCAGCAAAGCTGTGCCATGGCACAGAGAGGGAATGAGATCATTTTATTTGACTGTTCAGCTTAGGAAATTTAGTCATGAAGCAGGAATGAAAACTTGTGTCTACTCCAAGTCAAAATGCTCAATACAGCATGGCCATTTTTTTCCCCAGGGATAATCTCTGATTTGTTGCCCATATGGAAGATGTATTGGTTTTCCATACACTGGATGAGTTATACATTTCATAAGCTAAGCTATCCATATATTCAAAGTAATATGATATCATTCACTTACACTTAAGCTGCTATCCATATATTCAAAGTAATATGATATCATTCACTTACACTTAAGCTGCATAGTGCACCACCATGTATTTTGGGTATAAAACTGTGCCATGAACACATTTTTAAATGCTTGGTCTTTATCAGAGCCCTGTCTGGAGGTATTGCTTTCCAGAGAATGACTCTCATGTTGTTCTGCCACATCAGCTGCAAAACAGATGGATGAAACACCTGACCCTGCCTCAAGCACCAAGCCCTGGCAGTGCCTGTCCCTGGGGGAAACAGTTTGTTTTTGGGGCACAGGGATATGAGGCTGCAGAGTGCAGAAAGGCTGTGCCTTGCTTGTTGGATGGATCAGGTGGATCCTGGGCTAAGGAGGCTCCTTCTCCCTCTCCAGGCTGGGCAGACCTTGGGCTCAGACACCCTTTCCCAGGCCTGGTGCTACCTCCCTGTTTAACCCAGGGACAGGCATGCTGCAAACAGGCAGGACTTGAGATCCCCAGATCACTGCAAACAGACAAAGGGTATAAAAAGAATATAATTACTATTAGAGCATTGGCATTGGAGAGCAGGCATAGGCAGTGCCCACACTGCTGGCCCCTCTGCTGCCCAGCTCGGGCACTGGGCACGGAACCAGACACTCCCTTCCCAGGATCATGTTTTAAAGCTGCCTAAAATGCCGGGAAATAAATTCTCCTCCAAAGAAATCTCTGGTGTCACAGCTCCAGATTATCTGCTAGTGCAGGAGGCAGTGCGCAAATATTTTAAATGTATGGGCCATACGTTCTGGGAAATATAACATACACAGCGAAAAAAACATTGCCTCCCATATGGGCTTGGAGAAGCTGCGGATTTCAGCGCGCCGAGCCAGATGGCCACTAACTCAGTGCAGCTGAACAGAAATCTCTGGGCCAAATTCATCCCCACCACAACCACCCTGAGCCCAAAAGGCTGACAACACTGCTCAGCTCCTCATGTTTGACTCCTGCAAGGTGGGAGTTATCAGCCTGTGGGAGCCAGGCTGTGGCAGATAGCTGGAATCGGGGGTCTGCAGCTGTCCTGGTGTGGGCCTGTCCCCCCTCCCAGAGGTGCTGGAGCCCCTCTGGCTCTCTCACTCACAGGCTGGGGATGGGAAGGTTTGGGGAAATTAGACAATAGGTTCAGAAGTACTTCATGGCACCAGAGCATTTCATACCCACTCTGTGGGCTCTCCCTCACTGGGGTGTTGGGTACCTGTGATTTGGGGCTGACCATGTCACGTCACCACCTCCTTGCTGCTGTGCCTCCAGCTCTGTGCTGTGGGACACCCCCCCTGCACTCTGCCACTTTGCTCTAATGTTTTGGTCGGGAAAAATGAACAGAAAAATCTATTTTTGTGCTTAATTTGCTGTAGAGCTCGGGTGGTGAACAATCCCTGAGCAGCCCTTGCAAACCCTTGCAACACCCACACCAGAACCACACAGCCCCTGCCTGCTGGTGGCACAGGGCTGTGGCAGGACCTGGGCAGTTCTGGCATGGCCACGTCACCAAAATTGCTCCCTGGAAGTCCCAGTTGTGCCCAAACCCTGTAGGGGCAAAGGAGTTCCTGCAGCCATGGGAGCAGCAGGCACCTCACACTGACAGCACCCACAGTGGAATTAATCAGCACGTAGAGATGGAAACCCAAGACCTCTCCCAAAAGATGACTGAAACCCTCCTTGATACCACAAGAGCTGTGTTTCCAGCTGTTACACTGGTGAATAACTGGCTCAGGAAGGAGCAAAGGCTGGAGCTGCCCAGCTCCCTGGGGCTGCCAAGGCTGCTGGGACAGGCTGAGCCTCCTCCACCTCCACATCACCGGATTTTCCCGGGAGGCCGGAGCGCCCGGCGTGCCGCATCCTGCCTCGCGGTTTGCCGTGACTCAGCCAGCAGCCTCCCCGTGGAAGCACCAATCCTGCTCCTCTCCCTCTGCTCCCCCTGTGTTACTGTCCTTATGAATCATTAGTCTGCAGCAGGGACACCAGATGCGCTCAGAGTGAGTCACTGGAAGGAGGTGAAAGGAAAACCAGACCTGCCACACATTGAAACTCCCCGTAACAATAAAAGGACTGGGTACATAAATCACTCTGTTTTGACTCCAGCGATAATGATTGTTGAGAACACATTGACTTGAGGAAAAAAAATGCCAGGCCAGAACACTCCCAGGGATGGGGCAGCCACAGCTTCTCTGGGAAACCTGTTCCTTCATTAATGCCTTAGTGAAGTTGAATTTAAACACAGCTCAGGGATGGGTCCCTTGATGCAGTTCTGGGGTGCCCAGGTCCCATCCCTGAGGTGCACAGGAGCCCAGGTGGTGCTGCAGAGCCAGGTCCCTGGGCTTTGGGACACCCAGCACAACCCAGAGGGAAAGAGCCCATCAGCCCTGCCAGGAGCTGCTGCTCCAGCCACCAAAGGGAAGGCAGGAGCTGTGATCACAGGAATAAAGACAATTCACTTTGTGACACAGATCAGGTTATTGCCTGGGTACGGTGTGATTAGAGGGGCTCAGGGTCACCCCAGAGAGGAGGCAGAGAAGGGAAAGGGAGGTGCTGCAAGAGAGTCTGGCCACACATTTAATGAAGCACAAGCACAGCTTCCCTCGTTAACCCAGCTCCATGGTGGGGTTCTATGGGATTTCGTGGGAGTTTTTGGAGTCTCACAAAGATCTGCACCCTGGAACACCCCTGCAATCCTGGAGAAGGGGAGAGGGGGTGAGACCCTTGGGGCCCTGCTCAGAGCTCTGCCAGCACAGAGCCCTGAGGATCCCAGCTGGCAGTGCCAGCCACCACCACGGTTCTGCCGGCTCATCCCAAATTGTTCACATTCCTCCTCTAATCTCCAGCCTGCCCACGATGCTCCTCTCAGCATCTCTGTGGAACTGGGGCTGTTTCTTCCCTGCTCTCCCCAGAGCTGCTCAAGGAGGTTTTGCAGCAGTCCCAGGTGAAGCAGAGGATGGCACAGGCATGGATTAGGGGCTCCAAAGTGGTGCAGGCAAAAACATCCTTCCTAAAATGTAATATCCTTCCTCCAGCTAACAAAACCACTAAATGGGAGCAACCTGCCTGTCCCAGACCCCACAGCTGAGCAGATGTGTGGGGCAGAGCTGCTGGCACCCTCAGCAAACACCAAAGCACAGCCCTGCAGCCCTTGCCTGACTCCTGCAAGGAAAACCCCAGGAGCAGAGCCATTGCCAGCCAGCAGGATGCCAGGATTTGTGTGCACCAAGTCTCCTACATGGCTGAGACAGAAAGGAAGAGGATTTTGAGCAGCAGACAGAGGTACAGAGAGCTCTGAAATCCCTCTGGCTTCACTTCACCGAGGTCTATGTTTAACCAAGCCAGCTCCCTCCCTGCCAAATGCAAACAGGATCCTCGGGGGAAAAACAGAGCAAAGAATTTGGATGAAGAAGCTTTAAAAAAAAAAAAAAAAAAAGAGGAAAAAGGAAGACATCCAATAAATACTTAAGGGAACAACTGAGAAGAGTTTTCCAAAAGGGGTTGCTCTTAGGGGAAAGCCAGTGTGAGCAGTTCCAGGAGCTGCTGTTCCAGCACTGTGCTGGTGCTCCCTGGGATGCTCCTGCCTGCCCCAGCAGCCTCCCTTGCCCAGGAAGTTTGGCTTTCTTTCTGAGCATCCCCAGAGGTAACCCACAGACAGAAAAGTCAGAAACCACCCCAGGACATGTGCAGTGGTTAAAAAAAGACCTGATTCATCTTGAAGAAATCTGGAGGTCCTTCACCATGTGGTCCTGCCCTCCAGGCTGAGCAAACCACCAGGAATCCCCTGATGTCACCTGCGGGGCAGCCCAAGGCGAGTGCAAGCCCCTGGGGACAGCAGATTAGCCCGACTTAATTACCTCTCTATCTTCCTTTCTTAATTTTCTCTCCCTCTGGCCCTGTGTTTCTAGACTGCAGGCCCTGCTGCTCCCCATGGCAGCGGAGTGTGGTGGTGTCCTCCCCTGCAGCCCCACGTGTAGGATGCTCTGTGTGCTGAGCACCCCAGGGGCTCGGGAGAACAACAGCCACCCCCAAGGCTCATCCTCCATCCCCCCAGCTCCCACCACTGACAGAGACAGATGGGCACCAGCCTGGGGGTCTGAGCAAACAGGAGAGGGCGAGGAAAAGGGACTCTGCCCTCGCCTGGCAGCGGGGTCACACGGGGGGTTTGGGATTAACCCTGCACCAGCCCTGACTCTGCTGCCCTGGTCCCCCCACATCCTCCTGCACCCACTGAGCAGGCAGTGAAGGCTGTGGAACACATGCATTAAATAAATTATGCTGTTCGAGATTGATTTAGCTGCGTGGTCCTGCGAGTGGTGCACTAACATCCCGTCAGAGGAAGGAGAAAAGCCTCCCCTTCCCCCCCGGGCAGGATGGAGGAGCTGTGGAGTGGCCCAGCAGCCCCTTGGCAGGGCCAACGTCGGGAGGATGGGAAGGGAAGTTTGTTTTCAAGACAGCTCCCTCCAGGTTCCTGGGTTTTCCAGATGGTTTGGCTGTCTGGGGATGCTTCTTGATGCCTTTCACAGAGAGAGCCCTCCCTGAAATATGGGAAATGGGAACTAATGCTGAAGTCAAAAAACAGATTGCAGGAGACTAAGAATACAGATGTGTCAAGAAATCCAAGAGTGGCTTTTCCCCTTCACCACTATGGTTGTGGGACTCTTTTCATAGCCAGAATATTAATGTAAAACAAACCTTTCCCAAAATGTCTGAAGTTGAGAGCCTCTTTCTGCAGCAGAAATTGCTAATTCAATGCAGGGCAGACCTGTGTCCACAGGAAATGGGAGTATGGAGGAAAACCAGGGAATTCCTGGGGAAGGCATCCCTGGATGAGCCAGGACCCCCAAAGGGTGTGCAGATGGTTGATTTAGGTCCCATCCAACTGAACTATCTTACCCAATTCTGCCCTGTTTTATCCCTCACAGGGACCTTATTGTGCACCCCCAGCCCCTGGAAAATCTCCATTTCCTCGAGCTGTTTCCAGGGAGACTCTGCCACTCCAGCAGCAGCCAGCAGGGAGGAGAAGGCACGCTCGCTGCCTGCTTTAAACAAGAAAATCCATACATGGTAGGAAAGTTTGTAAAAGGCAGAATCACTTCGATCTCAGATAGAGTCAGCACGTGATGGAAAGAATTTCCCCATTGGCAGGGCAGGAGAATCAATTTAAGGTGTTTACACAATGCAAAGCTCCCAGTGTATAATTATCATTTTATAGTCAATCAATTGTAATTCTGATCCAGAGCACAGCACAGGAAAATTAGCATTCAGGAGCACCTCTGATAAATTAGTGAGGATTACGGAGTCTGTGTTTGCAGAGATTTTGGTCTGGCACTAAGGGAGGATTTAAAAATGGCAAAGTTTCTGCCTCTGCAGCTGAATACACATGGGACTGAGGAATTTAAAGCTGTTTAGTTCTGGAAGAGAAGTAGGATTAAAGCTATGGAGAGGGCAAGGATCTATTCTGTATTTGATTAGGAGTTTTATGATGCAAAGAAGCTTTAGGGAACGCTTCAATTCTCTGTGCACAGGATTATACACACCACTGTATTAATTATTAGTATTAGAATAACACCTAAAAACCCCAGCAGCGTGCAGAGCCCTCCTGTTCCATATATTTTGTGTTTGAGTCAAGCCCAGCTGAGGCATCCCAGGATCTGAGCTGATCCCTGGGGTAAATTACCTTGAATCACCCCGGTGCAGCCACAAATCTTTCCCAAAGGAAGTCTCAGACAGGGGTTGATGAGTGTTTCCAAAAAAAGACCTTCCCTACAGACCTGACATCATCATCCTTCGCCCAGATTCCTGCAGCAGCTCCTGAGAGGGAATGCAGCATTTTTCCTGCCCAAATTCCACTTTGCCAGAAGCCAAAGCATCTTCAGCGGGGGGGGAGAAGCCAAACCCTCAGAAGGTTTGGTGGGCCTGGGATCAGCCAGCCCTCGGTGACAGGGAAGGTCAGATGGGCTTGGTGCAGATGCAGAGATGCTCCCAGGAGCCCAGCACTGCCTGCCTCACCAGATCTCAGGGGTGAAATCACTCCCAGAAAAGAGCAGAAAATCAATCCAGTGAAAAGAGATGTTTTTCCTGCCAGGGGAATGACTTGCCCAGCTCACAGACTGCACATGGAAAAACAGTTTCCAAAAGCTGCTGAACTGAGAAGCTGAGGGCTGGGGTGGCTCCTGGCAGGAGATGCCCAGGAATTGGCAATACCCCACACACCCTCTCCTCATCCACCTGCCCCTCCAAGTCTTTCCTTTGGGAAAAGGGAGAATTTGGAGACCCCTGATCCCAGAGGAGCCAGGCACTTACCAGGATTTCCTCCCCTGACCTGTCCCATCACAAGCCTTTTCTAAAGTGCCTTTTAGCAGCACAATTAATAGACAAAAATGGATGGGGAGGGGAAAAAAAACCAGCAGCAAAAGGGGCCCAAGCAGCAGCTGGGTGCAGGGACTGTGTGACCAACACTCCCTGAGCAGTTCCACCCTTGGGGAAGCCCCTGGACCCGGGATGCAGGGAAGGGAAGCTGCTCTGTATGCACAACCCACCCTTCATCTGCTTTATCATGGTAATACTGGGAGCCCAGTCTGGTGGCAATAATCTCCTCATTCTCTGCCATTTCCTCACGGGGGTAAAGATCATGGAGCATTAACACAACGGATGTGCACTTTGAACCAGAAGCTGTTCCCTGGGCTATAAATCAGTGCCTGCCACTGCAGCACAATGGCCCTGAAATTAATTACCCTGTCGCTCTGCCAAAGGGAAAGTGCCCTGTGCTGCTGAGGATGCAGGCACGGCAGGAACACAGCCCTGGGGACAGCCCTGGGGACAGCCCTGGCGTGGCTGGAGCCACAGTTTTGGCTCCACGTCTCCCTTGAAACCTCTCCAGCCATTTGACTGTACCTGGGATAGTCTGTCCTGCTCCCTCCTCATTGCCAGGACGCTGCTGGAGCTCCAGGAGAGCAATAAAAATACCAGATTGGGCCACAGAGCCCAGTCGTTCATCCTGGGGTAAATCCCCGTGGTTTTTGTCCCTGTGCTGATCAGCTCTCCCAGACAAATCTGCTTTCCACAGGTTTGAGGATGGTCTGCAGTGTACAGGCCAGATTTACAGGGAGTGCAGACATAAAGAGCAAGCTGAGAGCCAAAAAGGGCAGAGAGGGAATGTGCTCTTTTCACTAAAACCTACAAAACACAAGACGTGTCTAACATGTCTCAGATTAAAGAGCCATCCACTCTTTTTACACCTTTGCCATTGCTTCTCAGAGGCAGAGAGAAAGGGAACAGGGAAGACACACCAGATCTGAAATCTGGGTGATCTCTGGGTGCCTCTCAGTTCCCAACAACAGCTGGGCATTGTTGCCTCAATTTGCCCCTCCACATTCACCACCCACCATCCCACAAATGCACATTTTCCCCTCTGACCCTTCTGGCTGAAGCTCTGTGCCAGCAGACACCCCTCAAATGACACACAGACCCCCTGCCCAGCCAAACCCCATGCCCAGGAACCCAAGGTGGTGCAGTGGATGTGCCAGCAGTGCCAGGTGGGAGTGCTGCCCAGCAGGAATTTGTGTGTGGAGCACGGTTACCCTTGGGCTGCTCTGGGGGATGCTCCACACCCCCTGCTGTCCTGTGAGATGCTATTTGTGAGAAACACAAACCTGCTTTCCCTTCCCCACAGCCAAGAAGGTCACATCAAGCAAGTGGAGAAGATTTCCAGCTCGAACAGACTGTTCGGGGGTTGTCTGCAGTAAATTTTCTGGTTGATTTGTTGGGGTTTTTTTTTGTTGTTGTTTTTGTTTTTTTTTTTACATCTTAAGAACTGGCACAGCAGAGCCTGTACACAAGACCTTGTCTCACATGAGGCACAAGAAACAAAAATGCAATTGGTCCAGTCCATTCAGAGCATCTCCTGCCTGACTTGCAGATCCTTTGACCCGCTGCAAGCTCTCACCATGTCACCCTCAGTGCCAGGGCTGGCAGTGCCACCCGTCCATCTGCACATGCCAGCAGGATGGCTGCTCCTCTGAGACAGCAGCCCTGAGCAGGAGCCCAAAGCATCACTGCTTTTGGGAGCCAGAGCAGCAAAATTTATGTGAAAATGAGACCTAAAAACATCGGTGCTAATGGAAGGGAGAGGTTGTGTAGCACAAATAAAAATACCATCCAAGTGATGCAGAGTAAAATGGCAGCATCCATCAGCTCTGAGATGTTTGCTTGCAAAGCAGAGGCTCTGGCTATTTGTTTCACCACCATTACAAAAGGAAAAGGCGGAATTACAGCACTTTTTCAGCCTGGCTTCCTTCCTGCCTGTGCAACCCATCCCTCTCTGTACTAAAAGGTGTAAAAGGACAAAGAAAGATGAACCAACCAAGCAAAACCCAGGCCACAAGAAAGCAAGTCCATTTACTGAAGAGATATTTACATTTTAGCAAAGAAAACTAAAAGTATTCCAAAGCAGCAACAGTTTTTAGCTGCTGCTCCTCTCTCCATCTCCACTGCAGCCCATCACTAACAGGTTAATAAATAATACCCCGCACCCTTTGCACCTGGGTGAAACCTCATTAGGCAATGCCTCTTGGAAACCCCCCCCCAAAAAAAATTAAAAAAAGTTTTCTTGGAAAATTAGGATAGGAAAAGCCTGAGAATTCACCATGGCATAACCTGCCAGGACATGCCAGCACCAGCTCCTCCATCAAAACACACTTTCAGGGCAATTCCCCCAGAAAAACCCCTCTCCCTGTCATTTGCTCTCACAGCATTAATTATTTCTATTCTGACACTCCATAACTGGGACAGAACCCAAAGCATTCTGGACTCTTGCAGGAGAATCTCTCTAATAGCTGTTTATAGCTGCTATGTCAGAGTGAAAATAAAACCCCTGCGCTCAGCAAGGCGAGGAACATCTCGCCTCTACATTGCCATTTTTAGCTCCCTGAAGGTACACCAGCACTCAGAGGCAGAGCCTGGGGAAGGGCCCACTTGTCCTCCACGGAGAGCTGATACTGCTGGAAGAGAGAAAGACAAAGCCCTGCCAGTCTGTGGGGACGCTGTGGCTGCTAGCAGAGCACCTTCACAAAAAAAACCCACCTTTTGTTTAAACTAAACCCTGTTTTCTTTTCACTCCTCACATATCCTTTAGTGACCTGAGCTGATGTGACCACTTTATAAATCATTTTTTGTTTTTTTTATTCTGAGGGTAAATTAGACCCAAAAGGAAACATCCTCACTCACCACTGAGTTGGTTTCAATGACCCTTACAGGTCCCTTCCAGCTTGGGATTTTCTATGATTCTAGAAGAGTTCTTGCTGCTGGAGGCATTTTCAGGGTCCAGAGGAGCTGCTGCTCCCCAAAGCCCTGTTTCCCTCCCAGGTGGTACATCCAGGCTGTGCTATCCCTGCAGAGTTCTGCACCTTGGGACTGATGCACCCAGAGCAGCTCCCAGACAAGCAGAGCAGGAAAAGTACATTTTTAATTAAGTGATTTTGGCTGAAGTTTTTATAACCGAAAGGCCCCAGAACAAGAACAAAAGCTTCCTTTCAGGCAAAATAAATGTTTGATGAGGTATTTAATCAAAACCAGCACAACTTTGAGGGAAGGCAGAAGGAATTGTGCCAAGGGGGTGTATTGCTGCATTTTGGAGGACAGTAGGTCCCCCTGCTCAGGTCACTCAGGACCATCAGGACAACATCCCCTGACCATGCTGCAGCTCCCACCCCACAATTCTGGTTTAACAGGGGACAAATGATCAAAGCCTGCTCAGATATCCTCAGGAGAGCAGAGGGAAGTCCCTTACAGGAGACCCAGGGAGGCTCCCACTCTGAGAGCTGCTGAGCCCCACCAGCCCCCCACCTTCCCAAACCAAGGCTGCTCCCCCCAAGGCCCAGCTCAGCAGATGAAAGCAGGGAGCTGACTGTGCTTAGAGGGACCTCACACCTCTTCATCCACTGGAGAGGATGCTCTGGGCCCCTTATCCTCTTCAGCAAGTGACCCATGCAAGCATCACCTCTCATCCTGCCCTCCCAAAACCCTGTATCAAAGACCTGCCTTGAATATATATATATATCTATCTATATTACAATTTTTTTTTCGTCTAATAATAAAACATTTAGTTCTAGGTCACTAAGCAGAGGAGATGGAAGATGAGAAGGAGAGCTGTTCTGATCTCTTTTGCAGCTTTTTATAGAGGAATGTTCTGCTTAACTGCCTTGCTGGAAAAAAAAAACCTGCCTGTGGTATAAATGGGGAACTGGCCCTCAGCCAAGGCTGCCCAGCTTCTACCTGCTGGAATTATCAGCTCTGGGGCTCACTGGTAGCCAGAGGTAAGTGGTAATTTACAGGACTGGTGTAAAAGCCCATTTTCCCTGGCTGGAAGAGCTGGATATTCACAGGAGAGCTGATCCAGCCCCAAAAACATCCATCAGGGGCAGAGGCTGAGCGAGGAGATGGGGAGGGGGGAGCAGGGCACTGCCTGCACCAGCAGCCAAAAGCAGCACAGAGACACGAGAGGCAGCTCAGCCCTCCTCCATCCCAGAGCCCCAGATCCATCCAGAAACCCAGCACAGCTTTCCAGTGACACGCCACCTCCCTTCTCACACCAGTTACTGAGACTGGAAAAGACCTCCAGGATCATCAAGTCCATCACTAAACCATAACCCTAAGCACACATCTCTGTTTTGAACACTTCCAGGGATGGCCACCTCGCTTTGTTCCAAGCCTCAGTGTTATTTTGGGAGTAACTCTGGAGAAATAAAGGGAAAGGGAGTACAAAGCCAGTGTTGGTATTTGGCTGGATTAAACAGAATATGAATTTAAACAACTGGAAGTTCATACACTCCTATAGCAATATGCTATAAAGCTTTACACACATCGATTTAGGAAAAAAAAAGCAGTTTTCTTGTTTTTTATTCAGCATTATGAACCAATAAGAGAGCAAAACCCAAGTCATTACTGAAAAGCTGGCACTCACGTAAGCCTTACAGAAAATGTCTGTCTCATGGCTTGATAGCCATAACAAAAATGATTAATAATCTGCTGCAGACACTTATAATTGCGATAGCTTCCTCTTGTGAATTTAAATAGCTTTCTTGAATTACTGTCTTTGACATAATCAATAAAGCTGAGTTATTGCTTTATCAGCCAGGTCTCTATGGCAGGGGAGAAAACAGAAACCTGGGGAGACAAAATCCCTCCAAAAATTCAAAGCCAGGGGGCTTGTCCCCAGCAGGGCTGGGCCACTGTGGCCCCAGAGCCCCTCCAGGCTTATTTATATCCCTTTACACAGACCTGACAGAATGGGAACCCATCACAGCCCAGCAGCAAATATTTAATGACTGCTTGTAAACCCAACAACATGTTTAACTTTTCCCATTCCCTATAAAAGGGGCTCTTATTTAGCCTAAGAGGACTCTGAAGTTAAATACAGGGTCTTAGGACATGCCAGGGTGTCAGGGGGACACGGGGAGATTTCCAGGCCAGGATTTCCATCCTCTTGATGTGGAATATGGTGTGAGTCTGCCCCAGGGTAACCCACCCCAGCAGCACAGGGATGTGCCTTTTCCCTGCCCCCCAAATTAAACTTTTCACCACAGCCAGCAGTAAGGACAAATATTGTGTTTTCAAGTTTCAGATAAAACTCAGAAATTTATAGATTTTTTTTCCCACCCCCTCCTCTGAAGAAAACAATAATAATATTTCTTTCTAACAGGCAAAAAAAAAAGGCAAGAACTCTTTTCAAGCTCTCAGGAAACGGCGCTGATTTGGCAAAACGCTGCTTTAATTCAATACCTTTCCACAAGAGCTTCAACGACTAAAGAAAAGCATTCAAAGCCATCAGCTAAATAACTTTGGGGCCAGAGCAGAAAGTCCCAAGGAGATGCTGTCCCATGCACCATCCCCCTGGACTGAGCAGCACAGCCTCTGCTCCTCCTCTGCCTGCAGTGCTGGCTCAGGAGGGGTTTGAGCAGCACCAGAACTCCCCAGCAATGCTCTGGGCACAGATCCTGCTTTCTGGTGGGAAAGAAGCCTAAAAATGAGCTAAGAATAATCTCCTTGAGGTCAGCAGTGTCTTGGGGAGCAAGTGGTCTCATAGAAGAGAGAGGTTTCCATTTTTGGGGCCAAACTAAATGTTGATTTTTTAATTAGATTGGGTGTTATTTTAGAGCTCTTATCTCTTTCCTTGACTGGGGATGGAAACAACCATGCTGGTGAGAACCCAGCTTCAAATTTGGCTACCCATCACAGACAGATAATGCATTGACAAGATTTTCTTGGTCAGATAAAGGGATTTTGCTTGTTTTCAAATTCATGCCTTTGATAGATTCTTTGAAGTGCGAAATATTCCCTTTTAATAAATGCTGCACCATATTAACATTAAACTATTTTTTTTTCTGTGAGAATTCCCTGCTGGGTCTGCCCAGAAAGCGAAAACACCCCCAGAATTAGGGGGGAAAAAAAAATTCCCCTGAGGTTAACAAGGACTTCCCATAACTCACTCTGAGCCTGTGCCCTAATGGAGATGGATGAGTCACAGGTGGGGCCGCTCCGAGAAAATCACATTTTTCATTTTGATAGCACCTTTTAACAGGAGCTCTCAAAGTGCTTGAAAAGCCGTTAGTGCTGCTACCCAGGCGTGGGGCATGGCTGGAAATTCCCCTTGAGAGAGTGGATCAAGGCAAGCCTTTGGGTTTTGTTTTCCCTCTGCTCGATGCAGCAAAACCCAGCCTGATGCCTTGAGAGCCCCACGGGTGCAGGACAGGAACTCACACCATGCTCCAACATCAGCATCCTGGACCAGTGTTGCCCTGCCGGTGAATAAAGAAATCCCCAGGCTTTTCTGGGATCAAAAAAAAAAAAAAACAACACAACAAAAAAGAAATCTCACTACTGTTTTGCTTCATCTGTGCTCTCAGCACCGTGGAGGAGCCAGCACAACAAATATTTCCCACAGGATCGTTTCTTTCTGAAGAGATAAATGAGCAAAATCTTGTTAAATTGAAGACCAGAGACAAGTATAAAGTGGGATTTTCCTGTCTAGGAAAAAAAAAAAAAGTTCCTTTTTCTTGACTAACCAAAGTGTGCAGCATCTTTTCTTGTCACCTTAATTCCCCAGTGGCTTCCACCACGTGTTGGGAAAAGCTTTGCACAGCAGGAGAGCACCTACCACATCTCTGGGGGGGAAAAGGGGATTAACACACGTAATCAAATCCCAGTTTTAGTGGAAACCTTTCTTTCATTTAATCAGCATCACGGATATTACACTAGTGACATGTTAAGTTAATATAGAGGCACGCCTCTGCTGGAGAATTAGGATGATTGAAAAGCAGGGGTCATGCAGTGGAATTGCTCCTGGAGAGGCTCAGCAGCTGTCTGTGGGGCAGGGAGTGCCCATGGATGGGATATAAAGCTAAATTCAGGAGCATGATTTTGGGGAGAAGCGGATTCATTCTCTCACAGGGGGCTTAAGCAATGACAGAAAGATGGGGCATTAAAGGGACATCAAATGCCAGCTCCTGTGAGTTTTGGGTTCCTCAGAGGTGGACATCATAGAAAGGTTTGGGTTGGAAAGGACCTTAAAATTCATCCAGACCCACCCCATCCATGGGCAGGGACACCTTCCACTGTCCCAGGCTGCTCCCAGCCCCATCCAGCCTGACCTTGGGCACTGCCAGGGATCCAGGGGCAGCCACAGCTGCTCTGGGCACCCTGTGCCAGGGTCTGCCCACCCTCTGAATAAGG
Organism: Leptocoma aspasia; assembly: GCA_013399835.1. NCBI lineage: Eukaryota > Metazoa > Chordata > Aves > Passeriformes > Nectariniidae > Leptocoma > Leptocoma aspasia. The sequence continues at coordinate 446,023 of VXAX01001481.1, read as the reverse complement.
AATTTCTTCTTAACATCTAACATAAATCTTCCCTCTTAATTTAAAACCACTCCCCATTACCCACCCATATAAAAAGCTGCTCTCCCTGTTTCCTACACACCCCTTTTAAATACTGAGAGGAGATGACCAGAGTTCAGAGCTGCCAAACCCCAAACACAGGCTTGGTTTGGTGAACACGACTGCCTGTGCCTCAAAGCAGCTCCTGCATTCCCAACACAGCCTCAGAAAATCTCAGGAAATCAAGGAAAAATAAAAAGCCTCTTGCAGCAGCGGCTGCTGCTGCGGAGACGGCGAGTGCTGGCAGCAGAAGGCAATGTTCCTGCACTCACACTGCAGCTAGGACACCTTCTCCAAGGGAGAAAACAAAGATAAAGTTCCCATCCCCAGCCCTAATGATTGACGATGGCAAGGGAAGGCACAGCTCCTGGGGAAAGGGAGAAAAGCAACCTGAAATTTCCTGGGAATGGGAGATGCTCTCTCAGAGCTGCTGTGCTGGGCTGGATCCTGGTCACCCCAGCTGGGAGCCTGCCCTGCTCCTGAACCCCCCCTTCATCCTGCCTTGTGCTGTCCCCAGGGAGGGCTGCCCCTCACCCCCACCTTGGCACCAGCAGCCTCCCTCTCTTCCTCCCCCCACACTGTACCTCGTGGGATTGTGAATTTTCATTTCCACAGTAAAATGATTTAAAAAGCAGAGGGGCCAGCTCCTGCTCTCAGCTGCACAAAGGAAATTCCTGTCTGTCTCTCTGGGGCTTTGCTTTATCCATGCATCTGTACTGGAGCTGCTCCCACCACCACCTTTTAATAATTTTTGATTCTTACTTCCTCCAGCTCCTCAGTCAGCTGCTTCAATCACCAAATTTCATGATTTCCTGAGAGCAACAACAGCAAACAATCAAAAACTCTATTAATGCTGAAAATAAACCTATTTAAGGGCTGCAGCTATGGGACCCAGTGGTGCAGAGCAGCAGTGGGAGAGCCAGCAGAGCTCCTGGCCCAGGGAAAAGCCCTTGGAGTGCTGGGCACGTCGGCCAAAAATTGTAACCACAGAATTCAGAGACTGCCATGATTTCTGAGCCATGGCTGTGGAAGGCAGGATTGGAGCAGGGATGATTTGTGCATCAGCCCTCAGCCTGGATGCAGCTGGTGCTGCTCTGGGATGGAGCCTGCAGCTGTGCCAAAGCCCGTGAAGGATGTTAAAATGATTGGTGCTGGTTTAAGTGATCCCAGCCTGGCTTTGAGCAGTGTGGTGTAAATAGGGGTAATTGGCTCTTCGGGGGAGTTTTTGCTCTGAATTCCTAAGAAAAACAACTGCCTTGGCATCCCACGGGAGGCAAGGGTGTAAATGATCCTGAATGGACACCGGGGCATCCCAGGGACCACGAGGCACAGCCCCAGGGTTAAAAGCTTGCTCTGAATAAGGGAAAAGCTTACGATGGGAAAAAGAACTTGTGGGCTTTTAGGCACAGATCCAGCAAAGGTGTGGTGAGGTGCAAACTGAAGCAGGAACCCTTCAGCCTCCCCCTCTCTCCCTTTTCCAAATGAAAGGGAAAAAAACCAGTGAGAAAAGCCAGTGAGCTGGATTTAAGAGGATACCTCTGACCTCATGCATTCCCCCAATAAAGACGTCAGCTGAGGATGAAGGAGGAAGGCAGGGGCTGAATCCAGGCCTTGGGGATGGTTAAGGAAACATTAGGGAGGGCTGGAAAAGCCCCAGGCATGGCTCTGGATGGAAAATCTGGAGGCTGACACATCCTGTCGCTGCTTCATGCGCCTCCTGCTGCATTGCCATCATCTCTGGAACATTCCCATCTCCCAGGCTGCAGCACACGTGTGCCAAGCAGGAATGTTTTACACAACCCTGGCACCCAGGTGCAATCATACATGGAATTAGGGGTGGAGGAAAGGTGCAGCAGTGACGATACACAGAGCGCTCGGCAGACCCCAGTGCCAGAACGTTTCAAGGAGTTACAAGCTGTAGGAATGGGCTTTTTGTAGTGTAAGAGTTCTCCTCTGCAGGGTCACCAGGGACCTGGCAGATCAGCCAGGCAGAGCTCCCTGGGCAGCCTGTTCCTGGGACAGAGCCGTGCTTGGCAGAGCTGGCACGTAACAAGCACCTCTCTGTTTATTGGCACGTGTAAACGTTTCTGCTTGAAGTTTTTATGATCACTTTAGTAGCAAAAACATTAACAGGACCTGAAGACTTGCAGGGTTTAAGTGTCTGCCTCAGAAGGTCTCTGCAGGGGCTGTGACCTTTGCTTCACATCCCCTCGTGCCCCCTCTGTACCCCCACAGGACACCGAGGGCTGCCACAGCTCCCTCCCAACAGAGGCACCCATGGGGCTCCCTGCTCCCACAAACACATCTGAAAAACTTGTGAATAGCCCAAGCCCAGCCCTTTGGCTTCTGGAGACCCAGCAGGTCAGTGCCCCTCTGGCTCAACCCAGACTCAGAGCCCAGGAGAGTTAAGGGGATACCTAAAAAAGCAACGTTTGGAAGGTGAGGTTCATTTTTCTAAACCTCCAATTATCGTAAGGCCTTTACCAAACCTTGGTGCTCTGAGCAGATCCTGGGGATGAGGGAACATCAAGATGGCACTTGCAGCCCATGGAGGAGCCCTTGAAGGGCACATGGGTTGTCCCAGAGCTCCTGTCACCTGGCCAGGTGGGGGAGAAAGGACCAGCAGCATCTGCCTGGTGTCTGCCATTTCCCATGGCCACATCTGTAATGGGAGCAGTTCCTCCAGCAAATACCCACAGAACTCAGGAAGGAATTCTATTTATTTAAATATTTAAAGGAATCCATTTAAAGGCAGCATCTAGTAAAACTAAGATTCTTGACAAGAACCAGTTTCTGTTTCTTGGCTCTTGTGCTAAGCTTGTGGGGAGACTGAAGATATTACCTGCTATATTAAGCATGATATGCAGCTTAATGGCCAAAACCCACATATCTGGCCTTCAGCTGCCTCATCCACCCATGCTCCCAGCTCTTAAATAATTTGCTCCCTTTAATGTTTTTTATGTGAACAGGTTTTCAGGCATGGCAGAAATCCACCATGAGCAAAGAAAAGGAGACAGGGTGAACAGACATGTTTTCTAAACCCTGGAAAACCTTGTTTGCAGGTCAAGATAAACAGGCACCATACAAATAGAGAGCCAAGTGATGAATCCCTGGCTTCCCACAGCTTTGGGATCTGCCCTGCTGCAAGGACATGATTGGGACCAAGCCCCTGACACCCCAAATCCATGCCAATGCTGAGGGGCACATTAACCCTCAGCCCTCTGCAGAAACACAGCTCCCGTGACACACCAAAAACCAGGCACCCAAAAACCAAGGCAGGAAAAGCTTTTTGATTCCCGTGGAAAAGGAAGATTCAGCATTTTGGATGAGCCTCCCGCAGGCCACTCTGTCCCAGGAGGGTGGGAAGCAGCCCCTGCCAGGGCAAACACCCATTAATGGGGAGTAGAAATACAAATTGTTTAAGCAGCAGCCGGGGTGCCGAGGGACTGCCGGGAACGCCGTCCATCTCCCCCCAAAACCCGGCGGCTTCAGGCTGACAAGAGCTTAATTGCAGCTGGGGGGAGAGAGGAGCCGAGCTGCGCATCCCCCGAGGCATCTTCCCCTGCGAACGAGCTGCTTATTTAATAATCTGCCAGAGCCAGGCACGTTCCCAGGCCTGGGAAGCACCTCTTCATTAAGGGGAGGGAAAGCAAGAGCTTTCCCAGCCCCCCAGCTGCAGCAGGGCTCCCACCAAAACACCTCACCTGTGCCATGCAGGTTTTTCTCACCCAGGGCGCCAGAGCATCTCTACTTTTCAGCACTTCCCCGTGGTGTTTTTGGCAGGCAATGAGCCAAGAGCATCAGTGCCATGTCCCACCAGGTGTTTGGCAGCACTGGGTCATCCCCCAGGATCCCTGGGACAGGGCTTTGAGCATCCTGGTCTCGTGGGAGCCATCCCTGCCCACGGCAGGTGGTTGGAACTCAGACTTTAAGGTCCACACCCACCCAAACCGTTTGGATTCCATGATCCCAGCACAGCCCAGTCCTGCTCCCACGGCCACGGGCATCCCTCCCTCACAGCTGCCCAGACAAGGAGGGGAAGCCGAGGGGATTAAGCCATGCAAGATGCATTAGTGATTTAACAGGGGGAAGGAAAGGACTGCAGATAAACCTTAATGATATAAATGTAACCTACAATTAACAGTTAACATGCAGGGAGGATAGCCCTCAGATGGAGCCGTTGCTAGCAAGGAGAAACGTGGTCATTTATATTCCATGTGGGTCCAGGAGCTCCCACACACACTGCATGTGTAAATAACAGCTCCTTCAAATGAGGGAAGGAATTTACAGCAAACAACATTCTGTGTGCTTGCTCAAGTATCTTATGTTTAAATAATAGGAGCTAAGTGATGCATTTCTGCTCAGGCACTAATCACTTCCAGGGGCTCGCAGCCCCGTTAGGGAAATTGCCTTCTTCAATCATTTAAGACCATCTACGGCTTCTCTGGACCCAGAGCTGTTCATTATTTGCCTCAGTGCTCTTTTTACTCCCGCATGGATTTTTGGGGTAAAAATCAGAACGGGGGAGTTATGAGCTTGTGTGTGGGTTGCAGCCAGCCCGACAGCTCTGGGCAGACCTCAGCATTCCCTGCCACCGTGCTGGGACAGAGGAGATCCAGAGGAGACCCCATTGCCACCTCCTGTCACCCATCCCAGCCTGGCACCCAGCCCCGAGCCTGGGCAGCACTGTCAGAGTGGGCAGGGAGGGTTGCCCAGGGCAGAAATGAAGATCAGAGCAGTTTCCACCAAGTGCAGCAGTGTCTCTCCCCTGCAAGCACACTCAGGGCTTCCCTTGCCAACCTAAACATTCTTTGAACAGCAAAACCCAGAGCGTGATCCGTGTCACGGCTGGAGAACAGCAGGTTTTTATAACCAAAGCTGGAAAACAAAAGGCCAACACTTAGTTTTTTAATGCATCACAGCTTCACCCTAGCCAGGAGAGAGGGGGAAGTCCTTCCCCCAGGGCCCTGTGCATCACCTGGAGGTGGCAGATCCTGGAGCTACCAGCCAGGGGGTGGAGAGGACACGTAACCCACGCGTGCTGTTAAGGCTGTTGTGCTTTTCCAACTGCTAAAATTCCAAGTAGGCATTAAATATCTTATTGAGACTATCAGCACATACAATTTGTGGTCATTAAATGCATTTCCTTTATGTTTCCCTGAGGCTAGAACAAACCTTATTTTCAGCTCATTTGCAAGAAAACCCTCTGAAGACTATAATTTACCTGCTACCAACACCATAAATCTTTAAAATTAGTTACTGAACTGTTTGCTAATGACCATGGATGTGTTCACTAATACAGCTACTTTTCAATTAGCTCACAAGCAGAAATTTGAGCAGAGAGGAATGCTTGGATTTTTTAAATGTAAGTAAATGCTATCCCAAGATAACTGAGACAGCACTAAAGGACCCATCCTCCTTGCCACTCCAAACCCAGCAGTTTGGGGACAATGACCCCATCCAGGCTTGGACAGTTGGATTCATTTCAGCATCCAGGGCTGGCAGCACACACAGGTACACCAGAGCAGCAAACAACCCCATGAATTCAGGAAAAAGCAGGATACCCCCACTATGGGCAGGCAGATGGGAGTGCAAACAGCAGCTTGGGACCAGGCAGCAGGAGGACATGGGGAGAGGCAATGGGACCAACGGAGTTCCCCTGAGCTGCACTTTCCCTGCATCCCTGCAGCATCCCCTCCCCTGCCTCCATTCCCTCCAGAGCTGGCTACACACTGTTATGCTCCCCTCCTGCACAGGGCAACAGTTCTGCCTGAATTCCCACATTTATTCTTAATTACCTCATGAAGAAGTCAGATATATTGACTGCCACCTGTTCGATACATAATTCATGTGCCAGGAGAAGCAATTTCCAAAAGTTCACCTTGCAGGATCCTTCTAGGGGAAGGGAAGGCAGGTTTTTTCCTGGGTGTCAGCAATCACATGCTGTTAGCAGAGATGGATCCCTGCACGTGCTACAGGGGCAGTGGATTTCCAATCACTGCTGCAAAACACGGGGGCTACAAATATTAGCACTCGGAGGCATTTTGCAAGGCAGACATTTTAATTTAAATCGATGAGTTATTGATTCATTTTTCATGCAGGAAGGAGAGCTCAGTGTGTATTTCTGCCACTCGATCTGTACTTCTGATGACCTCAGGCATACAGTATAAACCTGATGTAAAATATTTCCTTTCCTAATAGGGAAGCTTTTATGGCCTTGGACCTGAGTGAGCAGAAAGTCATCTGGGAAAGGATGCCTGACTAGGAAACCATGGCAAGGAAAGTAATTAATGTTTAGCACATACTCTCAAATTAGCCTATCCCTGAATAGGAAGGAAATGAATCACGAGCTGAACTTTTATATAGCCTCAGGGTCTTCTCAGACACTTACAAAATTTCCTGGTGTACAGGAGCTGATAAAGGGCTCGGATCCCCACACCTACAGGCTTGGGAAGGAGCAGAATGGAGCCAGGAGGGAGAGACCTGTCTGCTTTTGGGAAGCTGCCCTATGCCCAGAGTTTGCTTCTGTAACAGGGAAGCTGGATGGGGATTTTTTAGGGAAGTATCTTCATTAGGAAGCTCAGGGACCACAAGGAAAGCTGGCTTTTGAGCTGTGACACTTGGGAGCACAGTTCCTCTCAATTAAAAAAATTACCAAGATGTCATTGATCCTGGACACTTCCTGATGGGAACCCCACACCCACCATGAGTGCTGTCTGTGTTTCAGGCAGGGTCCCCTGCCATGTTCAGCTGCACAGGGCAGGATGAGGAGCTGGCACCTTTCCCTGGCGATGCAGAGAGGGAGAGGACTGAGGATGCAACACTATCTGCCTGCAGCAGGAACACTGCCCAGCTTTTGCAGGTAAAAACAACCCTTTTCCAGCCATTTTGCCCTTTTCTGAGATGATTCCCCAGCAATGGCTCTTTGGTCTCCCATAAGTTCATGCTCTCCAACCCTAAAGCCACCACCCAACGTTGGCATCCAGCTGTAATGTCACGGGGGGTGAGGATGTCCAGCCAAGGAACAATTAACCACAGCCACCAAAGACCTTGTCTGACTGCCATCTCCCTCAGAAATCTGCAGATGCAATGAAAATAACACACGTGCAGCCTCGCTGTGCAGGGAGCTCTGAAGGGAAGTGGTTTTCCACAGATTTCCAGGAGATACCAGCAGGTCTTCGCCCGCTCTGCGTAATTGCATTCTTTGAAGTCTGGCTCATAAACCAGCAACAACAAAAATCACTTTCATGTCTCTAATAAAGCAGAACTATAAAACCATGAGACAGCTTCCAAGGAAAGCTGACCTGTGCGAGTCAGGGATTGGGACTGACTGCCTGGCTGAGGACAGCAGGAGGAGAGGGAGAGAGCAGCAGCCAAAAGACTGCCTGGAGGGGCTGTGCTGTGGCAACACCAACCCCTGCCCCAAGGGATGTGGCATTGGAAATTTTTGCAGTGCCCCTTTTGAGAAATACTGTGTTTTAGCCCCAAAAGCGGCTCCCATATCCCACCTTTGGCTGTGAGCTGGGAAAAGCTGTGTGCAAGGCAGCTGCCTCGTACCACAGCTCATGTGGTGCATCTGGGTCCTGGGGAACACCAGCAGGAGCTGGGGACCATCAGGATCAGCCCTTTCTGCTGCACCAGGGGGGTCTGAACCAGGACAGCAGCCCAGGTGCCTTCTGCCCTCCCTCTGTGCCAGCCTCTGGGGACAGATTTGCTTTTCCCGAGTGCCAAGCAACACCTCAGCACCCCTCTGCAAGAGCAAGCTGCCACCACTGTGATAGCAACACAGGAAATTCTCTGTTCCTGGGGGCACAGCATCCCTGCACCACCCAGGAGTGTCCAGGCACCACGGTGGCCTTTATCACCCCCAAATCCTTTTTCCATAGAGAGGAATGAGGTCTGGGGAAATATTTTCCCCAGCTGGCTGATGAGAGATGCCAATTGTGCAGTCCTGAAAAGAGTCCCTAATGCAAAACCGTCTGCAAGATCACTGCTGCACTCAGGCAGCCTCAGCCAGGTGTTAATCGAGGCTTTTTCGTGAAGGAAATGTTGCATCAAGGGCAGTTTTTCTCCCCAGCACTACGGCAGAGCAGCAAACAGACGCCAGGAGGCTTTTGCAGGTGAAAGGAAGAGCTACCAAACATTATCTGGGTAATCATTTCTGGGATGTTTGCAGAAGAAACCCTTCCGGTAATATTAAATGATAAATTAGACGCCAATAACTGCCTCAGCACCGATCAGAAGGCATTTCAGAGACGAGCAGGAGATGGGGCCGGTCCTGACAGTGACAAATTGGAAGTGCCGGCAGACACACCGCCCTTCCCAACGAGACGGTGAGGAAATGCCATGTGTCAGCATTTACAAATGAAACCTGCGAGGCTGCCGCAGCCCCGCCAGACACCTCCGGGCCACGGAACAAATTCCTCTGAGTCACTCGGGTTCAGAGGCGGCTCTCTCCGAAATTAGGCTGACTACGGGCTCGTTTGCAGAGGGAGATGCAAAAGCCGCATTTGTCACGCACCAGTGTCCCCAGCTGGCAGCAGGGCTCTGCTTTTAACCCTCTGCTTTCCTCTGCACAGAGCTTCCCAAGGGACGCGCCTTGGGCAAAGCATTTTGACTGAGACCCTGACGTTGAGGATTTGATGCTAAAGGACTTTAAAAGATTTAGCGCTAAAAAAGACATTTTAAGCCCAAAGCTCAGAACGTTGCTCCCGCTGAAAGACAGTCAGGGATCAGCCCCAGGTCCCACCCCTGACAAAGAACAGGGGTACATCTCACGGTGGGAAGCTTCAGGATTGTGATTAGACAAGGAAAGGCAAGAAAAGAGAATCCGAGCTGTGCCGCTGTCAGGGACAAAGGCTGCTCCAAAGGCACCTGCACTTGCCAGCAGAGCAGAAGGACCCTTGGCACAGCTCACGGAGTGCTCCAGAAGCAGAGCTACCTCGCCAGAGCACGGATTCCGGAGCAAACAATGGCTCTTTGTAGGGCTAAAACACACCAGATGGGCCGTGGGGTGGGGATCCAAGTTGGAGGATGCACTGAGGCGCTGCAGAGGAGGAGCAGGGCTGAGGAACAGAGCAGAGCAGCCCCAGGCTCAGGCAGAGCTCCGGGTGTGGAGCCAGGGCTGCAGAGATAACGGGGTGTAGCAACCCTCTCTGCCTCGCCCAGCAGCCCTGCAGGGCAGCTCCTGCTCTGCCAAGAGCTACAAACACGTTCAAAGCCCCGAAAATGCTCACCAAAGAGACCCAGGGAGGAAGCAGAGCCTTGAGGAGAGCTGATTTACCAGGCTCCACAGGGAAACACACCTCTCACGTCTCACAAAAGCGGGATGTAGGTGTAGGAGGAGTAAACAGGAGAAAAACCAGCCAAAGCTGATTGCTGGCGTGCTGCAAAGGAAACTCTCTCCCAGAGAAGTGCCCCGTGTGTGCTACCCCCTGCAACGTGTACAGCAAGGGGGAATTCTGCCAAAGTCAGCAGCTTAAAGGGAGGAAAGCACCAGCAGTGAGTCAGAGGAAGAGATTTTGCCTATAGATGGTAGAAGGAGAGCAGAGAGCTGTGAAGGGGGCAGATGAGGAGGGGAAAAGGCCACCAGCAGCAGATGAGGAGATGGAAGGAGCCACGAAACCTGAGCTGTAATGCAGGACAAGCCTGGGAGCTGGGCTGGAGATCTCTGCATTATGCAAGGCAGTAAAATCCAAGAGCCCAGCCAAGCCCTGCATTCTGCAGCGCTGCTGTCATCGTCCCAGCGAGCACTATAAACCACAGAACAGCAGAGGGAAGGCACTGGAGGACGATGTGAGTAGTGGAAAACCAGCAGTAAGTTATAACCAACAGAATTCACAAATCAAACGAGCCCAAAGCCAAAGCGAGTGGTTCCTACAAGGGAAAAACTAAAATTTGTGCCCACAGCTGTTAAAACCCAGGGAGATCTGCCCTCAGGTCACCAGGGCATCACTGGAAGGGATGGAACATCTTCTGAGCACAAGTCTGTGCTGGAAAACATGAAAATGCAGCATCAGCTCTGAAGATGTGCAGGTTGAACCCTCTGGGGACACCTGGCACTGGAAGAGAGGAGAGAACCAGCCTCTCCAAGCACTGCAACACAACAGAAACACGCTGTTTTCAACCTAAAACCACGGGCAGAGCTGCACACGGGCAGGTGTGCAGGCCAGGGGAAGGTGGGTGCTGCTCAGGGTGGTGGCACAGGGGTGTCCCCAGCAGTGGGGTCTGGAGCCCCAGGCTGTTTTTCCACTGCCTCCCACCTGGCACCCAGCTGAGCTCACCCGAAGCAGCCTCCAAGGAGTTTCACACTTCCCTCAGCTTTTGTGATGAGTTTGCACCCTCACAGCCCCAGCTGCTCCACGCCTCCCAGGACAGCAGCACCCCCACTCCTTTTTAATAAACCCCAAGTAGTTCTAAGCAACAAAAGGTTGGTTTCCTGTGAATTTGCACAATTTATCCTGGCAGCCCATCCGTGCTCCCTGCCCACAACGTGGAGCAGGAGCACCAAGGGTCCCACACTGCCAGGTGCTGCTGGCATTGTCATGGGGCAACACAATAAATCTCCTGCAAACCCCTGATTTCCTACTGTGCCTCACCTTCCACCCCCCAAATCACACACGCTGTGGCTTTTGCCAAGATGAAGTCTTAGGACAGAGGGGGAAAAAAAAACTTCTGGGGATTTATTTCTTGACCCAAAGCTATCCCTTTTGGAGGAGGCCTTCCATGCCAAGTCCTAACTAAAAAAAAAATAAAATAAAAAAAAAATTTAAAAAATCGCATTCATTAGTCAGCTCACTTGGCTGGATCTGTAATAAGAATGTAATAAACTTTCCATATGTCTCTGATAAACTAGACAGCTTAAGTTATGAGCAGAAAAAGGCATCAATTTTTAAAATGTCAAAATTTGCCATGAGACTTGGGCCAAGCACTTGTTCCTAACGAGACGGTGGAAAGAATCAGATCCAAGTTTAGAGACAAAAGAGCTGGAGGAGGACACTCCAGCCAGCTCAGCGCTCCTGGCTCCTTTCAAAGCCCTTGTTTTCCCTTCCCCTGGTGCTGTCAGCTGGCTCTCCCTGCTCCCAAAGCAGGATGTGTCCCCAGCTCAGCACTGCTGGCCCTGCCAGGACATCCCTGAGCAGCTCTGGGATGGAGCTCCAGGCACAGCCAGCCTTTGCTGTGAGCAGGGGGATTGGTGAAGAAACTCTGCATGCCCAGTGTGGGACTCTACACTTTGCCCTCCAGCCCCAGGGATTTGATGCACGTCCAGGGCCATCACCCTGAGCTCAGCTTTGATGGAAGCCAGCAGCGTGTCCCAAACCAGCTACACTCCTCTGGAAAAGGGTCTTGACAAGTTCTGACACTCCTGGGTATGACCCAAACTTACTCTGCTGGTCACACACAGACTGCTCCCTGCCACGTTCCCCATGCTGAGCTGTTTGAGGGATGGGGGCAAACCTCCAGTTTGTCCCCTGAGGGTCAAACCTCAGGTTGACCCCACCACGGATGGTGCCCGTGGATGGCAGCACGAGGGATGCAGAGTGGGACTGGGGGGTTTTTCAGTCAGCCCAGGGAACAGAGGCTGCTCCAGCCCCACTCAAGCTCTGGGATGGGAGGAGGAGGATGACAGCAGGCTAGGACTGAGCTCTTGTATGAATATATTAAAAGTTTTTTTGCATGCAGGCCCTGCAGAATTTTTTTTTTTATGGGAAAGTATTTTTAATTGGTTTTTTTTATCTTATAGAAATTTTTATAAACAAAATTTTTAAGTTGTGTTTAAAAACACAGATAAGTTTTTTTACCTGTCTCCTAATATAAAAAAATAAGAATTTTCTTCCTTTCAACCTATGAAGTAAAAAATTATCTCTAATTATGTAAACTATTCTAAAATTCCTTAAACAAAACTTAAAGCAAGAACTTCAAATACTCCAAACTAAGCAAATAACAACCCAAATCCTTTAAATTATAAAATCATATTAATAAATCATATTTAACCTTCTAATATTATTATCAAAAGCCCTTTATTACTACACAAACCACAGCAATACTGATCTATCAATATTTTGCAACCTGTCCTCCTTGCAGGTGGGCACAGAGCTGGCCCTCACGGGGGTGAGTCTGAGCAAACCTCGGAGAGTGATGGTCTTTCAGCACTTTAATTACAAAGCAGTAGGCGAGAACAGCCTGCCTGATGTTCAGCAGGAAATTGAACTGCACCAGCACAGCAGACATATTCCTGCATAGCTCCCCTAGCAACTCTGGGAAAGTTTCCAAATTCCTGCACCATTAACATTTAAGGAATCGTCTCTGAACTCTGGCAGTTAAGCAGTGAGGAGAAACAAGACACTGTAAATGGATTTGTTCGGTGTAGGTCAGTTACTGAGGGGGCTGCTTAAATCAGGGCTTGCTGCTCCACACCGACAGCAAAGGTCTGCCTCAAAGCACTTCATCATTTTAAATTTTCCACCTATTCTTTTACTCTTCGACCACTTATGGACATGCCCTCCCACTGCACAGAGGGAAGGGTGAGGGGACACAGAACCTCAGGCGGGAGCAGCTGCTGCTCATGCCCACCCTGAGGCCACCAGGGCAACCCAGCAGGGCGAGCTGGTGGTCACAGCCCAAATTCCCGGGTGGATCAGGCCAGTACAAGCAGAGCAGTCAGGGCTGGTGGGAAGGGGCTGCAAGCAGCAGTGCCTGGTGTGGGTGGCACGAGCAGCCCTCATTCCCAGCCCAGCACAGCTCCAAAAATCACTGCCTGGCCCTCCCCTGGCTCCCCTCACGCTGCACCAGGAGACACCTTGGTGCTGTGGGCAGGAAAATAACGCCGTGATTTATTCCCCCAGGCACAGCAGCTTGACATCTTTATTGGTGCTTGCAGCAGGCACGGCCCTGCACACACAGACCCTGACAGGCAATTGTGTTCCTTCCTTGCCCAGCACAAGGTGCTCTGGGGGCTCAGGCTGCCCTGAGCATCCCTCACTTGGCATGAATCATTTCCTGGCTAAATCACCATCTGGCCGTGCTGCAGGAGCTCAGCGTGCCTCAGGCTGGGTGGGCAGCTACAGGGCAAAGCTTTCCCCTGGTTTGGTTCTCCAGTGCCTATTGTTGTGGTTTGTGTATTGACAAAGGACTTTTGACAATAATTTTAGAAGGCTAAATATGATTTATTAAAATGACTCTATAGTTCAGAAGCATTTGGGCTATTATCTGCCCAGGTACAGAGTTTAGATGCTTCTTTTTTAATGCTTTGTGTAAGAATGCTAGAATGCTTACAATATTAGAGAGATAACAGTTTTTTTACTTCTTTCTCTCACTCTTAGGAGACAGGTAGAGAAATTTAAAAAATGTCCTTGAATCACAACACAGAGATTTTGTTTATACAAACTTGTACAAAGTAAAAAGACAGTAAAAGATGCTCTCCCATGAGAAAATTTTCTTGCAAGCTTGCACACAAAAAAACTTATAATATGTTCTTGCAACAAGTGCCCACCTCACATTTGAGCTTAGCCTGAGTGCCCCCTCTCTGAGGGTGAGTAGAAGGTGACAGAAATTATTCCTTTTCAAACAAGCTGGAGCTGCCTGGCCTCAGAGTTTAACACCAGCCCAGAAGATGCAGAGTTTCTTCCCTCCCCTCTTTTAGCGAACTTGCCCAATGCTACACAAGTGTAATTATAGTTCTGAGCTCCTGATTCACTGTCTTCAGTCCCAGATGGAAACCAGTTTTGCCTCCACTACCCTCTTGCAAAGGCATGGATTTGGGGTTCTCAACTGAAGAATCTAATTAAAAAAAAAAATGTTTTCTAAGCCTGTCTGTCCTGGTGCAAGCTGCTGGGCAGCACAACCCAGTCACACTTCAAACCACTCCACCTCTTAAAAGAGGGAGTGTTTTCCATGGCCCCTGCCCCTTCCTACAGGCAGCAAACGAGAGAAAACAGTAAAAAAACTGACCAAAATTGCCCCTGTCCTGGCTAAGCTGCCCCCACCACACACCCAGGAGGATGCACTGGCCCTGCCCAACTCATCTGAGGTGGTCAGACACATCTGGGAATCATTGGAAGAGAGCAGTTCTGTGCTCTGCAGGGAGACCAGGACCACCCAGAGCTTCAAAAGGCAGAACCTGCACCCAAAATCCACATGCATCCCAGTCCTTGTCCTGACCCAAGCTGCTGACGGCCTCTCGGTGCAAAATGCTGCCCTGGAGGATTCACAGCACCAATAAATTGAGCAAATTGCTCGTCTGGACTCAGCCTGCTGCCACAGGGCTTGGATCCCTTCAGAGTAGTGCAAGGAGTCCATTATTTAAGAGTATATAATTTTTAAGTTTACAGTAAGTTTAAGAGTATATAATGAGTCAAAATCACCTCCAATTAGCTCTTCTGGGACCACCCTGTGCGTGAAAGAGTTTTGCTCCAGCCTAATGACTGCCTCTCCTGAAAAAGGCAGAGAATTGTGGAGAGCATATTGACAGAGGGGACTGTCCCCTCTCAGGTCTCACAGGCCTGGCCATGCTCCTGCCCAACAGGCACCAGCTCTGCCTCAGAAAACCAGATTTGGCATTTGGAGACAGTACAAAGCACTTGTGTTCCTCTGCAGCCCAAACGTTTGCTGGATGTGCAATTCTCTCCACTAACAAATCCAGGAGGAAAAAAAAAATAAACCCTGAAAGAGTTTATGCACACCCTCCTGGGGCTTGGTCTCAAGTCTAATTGGCACTTACACATATTCAATTTCAAGAGTTGACCTCACAATCTCTCCAATGCAAACTGAGGACGGGAGGCAGAGGCTGCTCCTCTCCCCAGCCCAGAGCAGCAGCAATTGCAGGGGGTGCTGTGTCAGACTGCAATGGTTTTCCCAGCCCTTTGTGGGTGCCAGGGATGGGGCTGAGGCTGCCCCAGTCCCTGCTGAAGGATCTACAGACATTCCCCAGGTCTGTGAGGAGGTTGTGAGTATTTATACTCAGCAGTATTCCAATAAACGCATAAAGCCAGTGAGCTGCTCAGCCCCGCACAAGCCCAGCCCCAGTGCTCAGAAGGAGACCCCAAAACCCTCTAAAGCAGCGTGAAACTGGGCTGGGAGCAGGCTCTGAGGTTAGCCCTGCATGGTAAATGAGCAAGCCCTCCCACAGCTGCACAGCAAGGCAAGCACAGCCCCAAAACACACCCTGGCCAGGCAGAGCCAGCCCACACACAGCCCTGCCCACCTTTGGAAGGAAAAACCCCACTTTGTGATGCACAGGGACACGGCCCAGCACTCCTGGATTTGCTGTTCTCTATTCCAACAAGGCAGAACCCCCCTGGTCAATCCAGCTGGCAGGAGAGCCCACGGCTCAGCCCCCCTGGCTCTCAGGCATGGTGATGCACTGGCATCAATCACCAGGCACAGGAGAAATAGAAGCTCTGGAATATTGTTGTTCCAGGATTAATGCCTCTTGCTGTGAAAACAAACGTCCCAGACTTGCCTCAACGTTCATTTTTGATAAATGATTTGACTTCACCTTGGCGCTCCTGTAGCGGCGGGAGACCATTATCCTGAGACAATGTTTTATTCTATTGACATTATCTCTTAATTATAATGTGAGGGATATCAAAGAGCAGGAGCCCACCAATCCCTCAGGCAGAGTTTCTGTAGTTTCCCCTGTCAGGATATCTGGGAGGGGTTTATTACAGCACTTCAATGATCTGCTCAGGTCCAGCCTACACAGGGGACCCTGACCCACCTCTGGTGCAGCCAGGGGAAGCTGTGACCCTTCACACAACCTCAAGAATATATGTTTTTATCCAGTAGCAAGAGATTGCTGGTCTGGTTTCTTCTCTCTTTTTTTTTTTTTTTTTTTTCAGATTTCCAGAAGCAGAGAGCTTTTCAGAAAGACAGAAAGGTCGCTTGCATATTTTAAACCGAGATTTTAAGCAAGATTCAAAAGGGATTTGGCATTTACTGTACGTCACTTAACATTCAGATGCAATTTTTGGAAGGGATCACAAACCTTATGCTTCAGGCATTCTGCCAGTTGCTAACTACTGGCAGGAGACTGACGAGGTGAGTTATGTGCTCACCTGTGCTATTTTGGGGTGATTTTTCCCCAAAGCAGGCAAAGCCTGGACACCGCGGAGCTCAGCCCATGCTCGGGGGCTGGGCTGTCAGCGAGTCTGATTGGCATTAATTGTTTGAAAACCTTTGTTTTGCAAAACCCTTTTCCAAGGCAGTGAATAAACAAGAAGGCGGGGAACCAAAGCACTCCCCTGAATCCCCAAACCACAGCAAGCATCCTTGAGAACCCCGCAGAGCACACTGCTGCTCTATAAAGGGAAAAAAAAATAACCAACCCAGCAAAGAGCGTTTTTAATATTTAAACCGAGCCAAATTAATTAACTCGCAAGAAAAAGTGGCAGGGCCTTTTGCAGCGGGATGAGGTGGAAAGGTGTGAGTGCCAGTCCAGCTCGGGCAGGAGGGCTGGGCCAGCAAAATGGGCTGTGGCACCTTCAGAGGGGCGGATGGGGCTCAGGCGACATCTTCGCTCCTAGCCCACAGCAGCGGCAGTGCCAGACAGCGCTGGAGCCCCCGGGGGCAGAGCAATTAGCCGTGCCCCAAAGGTGCAGGCAGGCAGGGCTGCTGTGCCCCAGGCACACGGGCTGGCAGGTAGGGACATCCCCAAATAACCGGGGGCTCCACCAGGGACAGTGACAGGGACAGAGCCCTGTCTCAGCCACCCTCACAACGCAGCCGTGCCCAGCTCTCCACCGGCAGCTGGAAAGCAGAGCGTGGAGCTCTCCACAGGGAGCATGTGTTGATTTGTTTCACGATTTCCATTAATTACCAGGTAAATGAGATCCCTGCACACTCCTTGGGCACCTTGCCTCATCTGTTTGGGCTTTGACAGCTGCTGGAGCAGTAAGTATGTTTTCATCACATGATGCCTGGCAGTGCAGTCTCTCCTCGCTCTGACCTCCAGAATCGTCCCATCTGCTTTATTTCAGCTTCCTCCCCTGGAATTTGTTCTCGGCAGCTAAAAATCCATCCCAGTGCAGGCAGGGGGGCTCTGAGCCCCTGAGGCTTCAATTAGCAGGGGAAAAGGACCTTGGAGCCTGGAGGCTGGCTGCAGTTTTTGGGCAAATAACACCCAGAGTGGTGAATTTGGGACCTGGCACAGGGCTCACATCAGGCTGAGCTGCTGTACACAAGGAACCAAGCAGATCAATGGCTGGTGCCTTCAGCTTTCCCCGTGAAACCTTTCCTGGAAAGCCAATTAGCAGCACCTAGTGCCCGCTAGGCTGCTCTTAATTTGTAATTAAAGTCAGGCCACAGCTGAGCAATAGCAACCTTTGAGGGGAGGTGATGGGGAAGAGGGGAATAATCTTTGATTTATTACAAGGGAGAGAGCCACAGCCTGGCTGCAAGAGGGACTTGTGGAATCACACAAGTTCGATGGCTTAAAGCCCTATTGACCAGCAGGGGCTGGGGCAGAGGCAGAGTTCCTTCTCTGTCCCAGGAAATTCCAGGGATGGAAAGCAAACTGAGTAGGGCAGGAGGTGCAGAAGATGCCCCAGTTAATGGGTGGCTCAGGGAGGTTCTGGGGAGCACAAGCAGGGATGAGCTGGGAGCACCCAGACCAAGGCATGCACGGGCACCTGGAAAACACCAAACCCATCCCCAAAGTGCATCCCTGGGGAGCTGCCCCTCGAGGTGAGCATCCTGCTCCAGCCCCACATGGAAACACCTGTGGGGCCAGGCACACTCCCACCCTACTGCCTGTGGGGATCCCAAGCCAGCAGCTCTGATTTAACAAGGATGATTTTTCTGGGGCAGGGGGAGGTTTTGGGTCACACGAAGGGGTGGGACTTGCTGTCACCTCGCTCATTTACAGCCTGTGACATGCCCCAGTGATTTACAGGCACGGAGAGGGCCTGCAGCCCACTGGGCTCTCAAGGATTACTTAACACAGGATGAAGTAGATCAAATGCAAATGGGTGGATGGTATGTGAACCACTCCAGCCAGCCAGGGCTGCTAAACCCTCTGGTTTCTTTCACAAGGCTTTGAAATGGGGAAATGTAGCTTCAGATAATTTATTTGCTAGGGGCACTGAGGAGGGCAGGGGACTATTTATGAGCTGAAGAAAATCCACAAGGTATGTCTCCAGGGCTGCACCCGCCGGGACACTGAGTGCTGTTCAGGTGGGGAGGGGGAATGTGATCCCTGCCCTCAGCCCTGGCTGCCAGGGAGAGGGGTCACCTCCTCCCGAGCCCCCAAACCATTCCCTATTCCCATCAGGGCATGAAAATTAACCTTGTAAACACGGCATCTTCTAGAGAGGGGGGGAAGCACAACCACAAGCTGTCTGGCAGCTCTCTGCAGGCAGGCAGGGACTGCCCCTTGGTCTCTGGGGGCAGAGAAGCTGTTTGGTTACCCACAGGGGATCCCCCCTGCACCCCCCTCCAGGATGCTCAGCACATCTGGACCTGGAGCAGCCCTGCCATGAGGGAGGGGACTGAGTTACCAACACCAGCAATTGCTGTTTGCTAAAACAGAGCTCAAAAAACCCCCTAATCACCATTTATTTTTGTCATCACTGAAGGTGGTTTCCCTGCTCCTCCTGGCATGCAGAGCTCTGGAAAGAGAGTGCTCCCAAGGGAGACAGCTGGGAGAGAGAGGCTCAGTGTTGGAACTGGGGACACTTAATGCAGATATGAATCATCTGTGGGCTGTGAACCTGGAAAACACCAACTTCCAGCCCCGGATGTTCCCATGGATTTGCTCTGCTCCGGTTACTACAGAAATGGCCCCAAGCCAGAGACTTACTTGGAAAAGCAGAGGAAGTCTGCAGCGAGGGGGAGAGGGTAATTCCTTGAAATGCTGTCTTTGGGGATGGATCTGCAGTTGCTGGAAATTCCTTCCCTGGAAGCTGAGCTGCAGAGCTCAGCTCTTCCCCCCGATGGCTTCCAGGCCTGGGCAGTGCCTCGAGCTCAGCACTGTCAGTGGTGGGACACTGTGACCTCGTGGGCACGAGGTGAAGCCTCCTGTCTGTGGCACTGGTTGCTCAGGAGGCAATTTCCTACAGGAACTAGTCCAGGAACCAGTCCAGATGGAGAAGACAGAAAGCAGCTGGCTCACCTAGGGAGGTGGGGTTTTTAACAGCGCTACAAACAATGTTATTAAACCCAGAAATGCAGCTGGATACCCCCAGGAGCACTCAGCAGCAACAGTCACAGGGGCAGACAGTGAGGATGGGAAGGATTACCAGGCTGGGAACCAGGCAGGCAGCCCTTGGGGTGCTGCTTGATGAAGATTGTCTCCACCTGAGGACAATAACCCAGTGGGGCTGGCAAAGCCCCTGGTCTGGGGCTGCTGGGGATGGTCCCTGGTCCTGCAGAACCCTTAAGGCAGCTAGAGAAGGGCTGGGCACAGCTCTCAGACCCTCCTCATCCTGCAGACACCACACATATCCAAAGCAGCATCTTGTACCATCAGCATCAAATCTGAAGCCAGTCCACAGCTGAGAAAATTAGGAACTTACAAAAGGAGGAAAATAATAAACTTTTAAAAAAGAAATTCCTCTAAAGTAGCCTTGCATGCCTCTGTCCTAACCCCCAGGAACCTCAGGCTGAGGGATCAAACCTTGTTCCTCAAGGGACTGATAGCACCATTTGGTATCAATTTTCCATCTGACTGCTCCTTTTTAGGGATTGTTTCTCTTGCTCCCAGGGAGGCACCAAGCACAGGGAGCATGGATCTGAGCCGGCTGCACATCACCACTCTGAGCCCCACAGGCTTGGATTTCAGTGGCTGCTGCAGTGTGGGCATTTCCCCACGTGGATGCACACAGCATGGGGAAGGGAAACAGGGACTCCATAGGGGGCTGTGGTCTGGTTTAGTCCAACAGAGCCGAGGTTTGGCACATGAACAGCCATGAGGAGGTGGTGCCAGGGTGACTCGGGGAGCCCTGTGCCCACAGCACCAAGGATGGAGCATCCCAAAGGGATGCTGTGTGCCATGGGCCGGGCCCGTGGCTCTCACTGCCAGGGCACTTCAGTAAAAGTAGCAGCCCAAAGCAAGAAGTTCAGCGGGTTTTGTTTGCCTTTTTGAAGAGCAGGACAATTTCTGGCAGCCCTGGTTGGAGGAACTTGTGCACGGACAAGCTCATTCCCAGAAATGGTCCAGCCCCGACTCTGGTGACCGGCAAGGCAATAAAATCAAGTTCCTGTGTCCTCAAGAGCAGGAGAGGGAAGGACATTCTGTCACGCTCCTTCAATGAGGCACTAAGCACCGTAAAGTTTAACCCCGACATCCAACACACCCCCGGAGCCCCGAGGCTCCTCTGCCAAAGCCCGCATCTGCTCCCTGGCACAGCAACGCACCCGGCGTGGCACTCAACGCATCTCCACGAGGGGAGGGGACACCCAGAGCAGGGCTCACCCTGCTGGGGTCGCCCAGTGTGTCCCTGGGCCGTGCTGGCAGGGACGGGACAGGGGCAGAGATCCCTGCAGCGTTGGACACCTCCCGGGCGGGCTGGGTGACAGCCAAGGTGGCAGAAGGCTGCACAGAGCTGAGCTGGGCAAGCACGGAGGGCTCAGGGCCAGGCTGGCGGGCGCTGCCAGCACTGCAGCACCTCCAGCTCTGTGTCACACCGGCACAGAGCCCCACAGGCAGCCTGGAGAGCACGGCCCAGGCTGAGCCCCGAGGTGCACGCAGGAGGGTGAAGGGTTTAAGCTGAATCCTGCACCACAGAGCCCTGCCCAAGGGTTAAACACAACCAGCACGGGAGCACAGGCAGAACCTGCAGTGCCCAGGCACAGCCCAGGCTCTCCTCCAAAACCACATGAGCTGCTTGTCTTCCCTCCAGCAATTTTCTTCCAGACAGAGAAGCTCGTTGTGCCCAAACACAAGAGAAACCAGGTACCACAAGCCACTTCACCTCCTCCAGGCATCTCTTGCCTGGATTTTGGGTCCTGCAGTCCCACACTGCAGGGACATAAAGCTGGGTGCCCTATATCTTCCAGGAAGAAAAACACTTCCACACCAAACACCACCATATCGCCCCCATAACTGCAACAGCTCGACATTGCTCTGTTTGTTTGTTTCTTGGGGGTTTTTAAAGCAAGAAGAGCCTGAGCTCTGCCCACGACCACCCCAGCACCAGCCCCACTCACCACCCTGCATCACTGGAGGCTTGACCACTGCTGGAGGAGTCTTGCGTGCAGGAGAACGGAGCCACAACTCAGGAATGGACCTGGCTGTGATGAGGAGAAGCAGGCAGAGACTTGCTGGAGCTCAAACCAGAGCCTTTTCTGCCCCACAGAGCTTCCCAGGCTCCAACCTGGGAGTAACGAGGCACAGGTGAAGGGGATAACACAGAGATTCCCCCTGGTGTAGGAGGGTCTACACCATCCCCTCGCACCTGCAGCCCCAGAGGACGGCCAGGCTGGGGTGCTGCAGGAAAGGTGGGATAGAGATGGATACAGGGAATGGGAAAAGCCTCGGTGCCGCATTTATAAAAGCACCCTACCCCCCGTGCAGATGGAGAGGGCTGTGTTATCTCTTTGCTCTCTTCCAGAGGAGACAGTGGAGCCTCTGTCACATCGTGGGGAAGCAGACACCAAGCCCTGACAGTTCCCCCTCGGTGATGAAGTGCCTCGTGGATGGAGATGACTCGTTCATTTCCCATGGCCGTGCCAGGCCGGGTGAAAGGCGGCTCCCACGGCTCCGCACAGTAAATCGAGATTGTTGTGATGATAACTGAGCCTGTGGGGGCCAATTAAAATCCTCGGGAGAGGCTGAATGACTTCAACCTGGCCTGGCACAGGGGAGGAGGGTGTTGCACCAGGGGCGTCGGGGCTGTGACAGCCCTGAACGCCGTGTACGAAGGGAATTGGCAAGGGAGAGTGAGTCAGGGCCGGGGAAGGACTCGGGGTTGTGAGAAGCATTTTAAAACGAGTTGGAAAATTCACAAGCAGCCAACAAGGTGACTGAAGTGCAGGAGGAAAACAACCGGAGCGCTGGGTGCCGATGGACAGACCCACGGCAGGGGTTTGGGGCAGGGGAGCAGTGCCGAGGATCTCTGACCGTGCCCCGGCGTCCTCTGCCCCCCAGGATCAGACCCTCTGTCCCCCCCGTGCCCGGGTCCCTCTGTACCCCAGGATCAGACCCTCTGTCCCCCCCGTGCCCGGGTCCCTCTGTCCCCCAGGATCAGACCCTCTGTCCCCGCCGTGCCCGGGTCCCTCTGTCCCCCAGGATCAGACCCTCTGTCCCCGCCGTGCCCGGGTCCCTCTGTCCCCCAGGATCAGACCCTCTGTCCCCCCCGTGCCCGGGTCCCTCTGTCCCCCAGGATCAGACCCTCTGTCCCCGCCGTGCCCGGGTCCCTCTGTCCCCTCGGGACCACCCTCGTCCCGCAGGGTCCGCGGCCCCAGAGCGCCCTCGGGCGGCCGCCGGGCAGCGCTGCAGCCGCGATCCCGCCGAGCCCCCGGCCCCACCGAGGGCAGCGCTGCTCAGAGTGAAGAGCTCTTGCGACGTGTTCTGCTGCAAAACCACACAAAAAACAACCCGCCGGGGCTTGTGCTCAGAGCGGTATTCCCGTGCTTTATTCGTGTTCACTTCTCCGACTACAATTAGCACCGTAGTGTCGTTAGAGCCTGTCACAGGAGCCCACGCGTGGCTGCTGCTGCTGTGCCCTCTGGTGTCCCCACTCCCGGCTCCATCGCCGCTGGCCGAGGCTGTGGGTGTGAGCTGCTCTTTGCCCATGGATACATTCGGATTCAAGGCCAGAGCAAGTCCACAGCTACAGTTTAAGAATCCCTCTCAGTGCAGATTTGTGCCATGGAGATAACCCAGCAGTGGTGGCCACAAGAAGGGACTTGGCCAGTGCTGCCATACCTGGAAGACACCCTTCAAGCATGTAGGGGAGTTCAGCCCAGGTGCCACCTTTCCCTGCTGTGAGCTGGGCTCCATCATGGCTGTTTTCATGGCCAGGCAGCCTAGCCCCACTGCAGGACTGGAACATGGTCAGCAAGGAATGCACTGGCCCAGAAGAATTGAGTTTAGGTCCTGTGCTCTTCCTGCCCAGTAAAAGGAATGGAGGTGTAAGAGAAAAGTATTGCTTACCCCACTAGAAAGTCACAGGGCTGTCCTGGACAAAGGTTTCCAGACCCCATGAGTATCCATGTCACACACAGTGCAACAAGTCCTCTGCTCCGAGCCAGAGCAGAGATTCCCCACCTCTGCCTCACCCTTGCCAGATGCTCCAGCACTGGCTCCTTTGGTTTTCCCAAGGTCTTGGCTGGAAGTGGACAAAGCAGGTGTGGTAGACAACTACAGGTTAGTAATTTGCCAAAAATATTCCTGGGCTTTGGGGTTCCTTCCCACGAAAGTGTGGCCCGAGACCACCCACCCCCAGGTAATGTCCAGCCCCAGGTCACCCAACACACCATTTCAGAAATCTGCAATACTTTAATCAAACCAGACTTAAGGCCACTGTTACTTTCATGATTGCACATATTCCTCCTTCTCAAAAGCACAAATATCTTCATTAACATGCAAGGACAGGGTCAAGCTTCCCCCTTCCCGTGGCCAGCCAGTGTGACCAGTGCCTCCCAGTGCCGATGGCCACGGCCAGAAGAGCTGATCCCAGATGGCTGAGCAGGCAGCAGGGACAACTGCCAGGAGCTGAGTGACAGCTCAGATGTGCCACCAAGCTTTTGCCAAGGCTCATCTCACACAGTCACCTACAGCCAGGAGAGATTAAGTAACAGGGCTGAGAGCTGGAATGCTGTGGAGCACAAGGTCATGGCACAGAACTGGGGCTTTAAAAGTCACCACTACTCTCCAACACCTGCAAAGGATGGAGTAACCCCAGGCAGGCTCCAGGTACTGTGGGAAGAGACATCACTGAAGTGACAGCACCCAGAAATGATTTGCAGTGTAGTCCAGTTACATCAAGTGGCAATAAAACTGTGAGTGGCTCCAGGACAGCTGCCCCATTTGGTGAAATGAACAGTGGCTTTTAAAAAGATCACTAAATCCCATCAGTGCTACCCATACAAACCTCATTTATTTTAAAGGCTTCCATTAAAGTTCCTTTCATCCCTAGCAATAGGCAGTTTTAAATTGCAAATAACTTCTCAAATCAGTCAGCAAGCATCTTCATTCCACCGGAGAGAAGGGCTATGGCTCAGGCTGGCCCCTGGGGACAAAAGGGTTCTTGAACATTGTGTTGAGGTCTCTGGATGAGCAGGAATGCTGAGCAGCAGGACTACCCCATGCTGTGCAGGGTCTCCGCCGAGTTGTCCAGGACTTCACCTTCCAGAGAGCTCTGGGGATCCCAAGCAGGCGTCACCTGCAGCACGGTGTCCCCATGTCCCAGTGGGAAGCTGTCCCAGTGGGAGGTGTGTCCCAGTGTGAGGTGTGGCCCAACGGGATGTATGTCCCTGTAGGAGGTGTGTCCTGTAGGAGGTGTGTCCTTTAGGAGGTGTGTAGGTGTGTCCCAATGGGAAGCATGTCCCTGTGGGAGGTGTGTCCTGTGGGAGGTGTGTCCCTGTGGGAGGTGTGTCCTGTTGGAGGTGTGTAGGTGTGTCCTGTGGGAGGTGTGTCCTGTAGGAGGTGTGTCCCAGAGGGAAGCTGTCCCAGTGGGAAGCCCTCGGGGTGGCTCAGGCCTCGGGGTGCTCCTGGCTGGGCGTGTCCTGGCTGGGCGTGTCGGTGTCCTGCAGGAGTGGCGTGGTCTCGGAGGAGGGGGGAGCTTTGCTCTGCTTGCCGGGGGCACAGGGGCTCTTCTCGGCGGCGCTTCTCTGCAGGGGAGGGACAGAGGTCACAGCCTGGCCACACCCGGCGGTGCCACTGCGTCCCCACCCAGGGTATGCACCCCCCAAGCCACTTTCAGTGGCCAAGGACCCATTTCTTAAATTGGTACCTCGTTTTTGCACCTCTTGCCCTACCAAAATGAGGTTATTTGCATTCCTGCCCACCAGCCCCTGTAACACCACCCGAGCACCCAGCCTGAAGAGCTATGTGGAGCAACTAGGGGACAGGGGACTAGGACACACAGAGCTAGGGGACAGTCTGTATGCTGCACAGCATCCAAGATGGAAGGGACAGGGACAGAAGAGCCTGGAGACCCCCAGGCATCAGCTGCAGCACACACAGGCAGCACTCATTCCTAGGATAATGGTAGGTGCAGCCTCTGGGGAAGGGTGGAAGCTGGTGGCTTCTGGCACCAAGATGGCTCCTCCTCCCCTACACACTTCCACTTACACCTACAAAACAGGTTCACTGCCCTCAAAGTTGAGGAGGAGCCAGATATGCCTTTCAACAGACCACGTGGGCCCTGACCCTACACCACGTGGGCCATGACCCTAATTAATGCAAGAACCTCAGGAGGAAGCAGCAAGTGACAGGAGTGGGTCACTTCCTGCTGCTGGGGACAGAGACACCAACCTGCCCCTCACCCAGAGCCTTTTGCTTGCGGGGGACGTGGGTTGGGGTGTTGTGAGGCTTGTCTAACCCTATGACCATTTCCCTTTGCTGCTCCAGTGTGGGCACCAGTGATACCACCAGGAACACCTGGAGACTCTTTGGGCATGGTGGTATTTGGCTGAAGTTTGGACTTGAGGATCTTGGAGGAATTTTGAACCTTAATGAGTCTATGAGTCTACAAGTGTCTACAGACCTCAGGTGAGGGGATGCAGTCAGGGCAAAAAGGATGGTTAATATCCAAGGGTCACCTCCTCCAAGTTCAAGAACAGTCCACCCTAACAAGCATCCCGAGCCTGGAAAAAATGCCAGCAGGGCAACATGGATGAACCAGGAGCTCCAAACACAAATGAAGAAAGGAGACATATGGAGGTGGGAGCAGGGACAGGTAACCTGGCAGGAACATAGGGAAACTCTCCCAGCATGCAAGGATGAAGATAGGAAAGCCAAAACCCAACTGGAACTGAATCCAGCCAAGAACGTCAGAGACAAGAAAGGCTTCTCTAAATACCCAGGTGACAAAAGAAAGAGGAGGGAACCATGAGGGCCTGAGGCTGAATGAGGCAGGCGACCCCAGAAACCAGGGGAAAGTCTGGAGCAAGGAAAATGCACCCTTGGTGGGATGAGGTCAGAGAATACTTAGAGAAACCTAGACATGCACAAATCCATGGACCAAGATGGGATGAGTGGGCTCATGTCACAGCAAGGCCATTCCTGTTGTCTTTGACCAGTCCTGGCTCAAAGACTGAAGGAAAGCAAATGTCACTTCTATCTTGAAAAGGATTAAGAAGGAAGACCTCAGGAGCTACAGACCAATCAGTCTCCCTTCATCCTTGAGAAAGTGATGGAGCAGCTAATTCTAGGAACCACTTCCAGGCACATGAAGGACAATTAAATCATCAAGTGTAGTCACTGGGCTTCTTCATCGCAGGGAAACTGTGCTTGATCACCTATGATGAAATGACTGGCTTGGTAGATCAGGGGAGAACAGTGGATATTGTCTACCTGGACTTCAGGCTTTTGACATCATCCATCTTCCATAAAACCTTATAGGGAAGCTGATGAAGTGGGGATTGGACGAGCAGGCAGTGAGGTGGACTGAAAACTGGCTGAACAGCCAGGCCCAGAGAGTTGAGTTGGAGGCCAGTAACCATCAGTGTACGCCAGGGGTCAATACTGGGTCCAGGCCTGTGTAACACCTTTATTAATGCTCTGCAAAAACTGGGGGAGTGGCTGGTACACCAGAGGGACCTCAGCAGGCTGAGAAAGGGACTGGAAGGACCCTCATGAGGTTCAACAAGAGGATGTACAAGGTCTTTCGCTCGGGATGAACAACCCCACACACCAGTACACACTAAAGGTCCCCCAGCTCTGCAGCAGTTTGGCAGAAAGGGACCTGAGGGTCTTGGGGACACCGAGCTGAAGGTGAGGCAGCAGCATGGCCAGGCAGCAAAGGCAGCCAGCTGACTCCTGGGCTGCACTGGGAGTCCTGCCAGCAGGTCCTGGGGTGATCCTTGCCCTCTGCTCATCACTGGTGAGGGCATAAATGGAGTATTGTGTTCAGTTCTGGGCTTCCCAGCACAAGAGAGATGGAGCTACTGGGAAGAGTCCAACAAAGGACCAGTAAAGTGATTTTGGTACTGTAGTCTCTTATGTGAGCAGAGGCTCAGAGAACTGGGACTGTTCAGCCTTGAGAAGAGAAGGCTCAGGGGGATTTCACCACTGAAAACAAGTTTCTGAAGGGAGGGTGTAAGTACAAAGCCAGGCTCTTCTTGGTGGTGTCCAGGGACAGGACAAGAGCAAAGGGGCACTTAAAGGGGATTCCATCTGGACATTAAGAAATACTTTTTTTTGTTTGTTTGTTTGTTTTTTTTTCTGTGAAAACTGTAAAAACAGGAACAGGTTGCCCTGGGGAATCTCCATTCCTGAAGACATTAAGAGACATCTGGACATGGTGCTGAGCTAGGTGACTCTGCCTGAGCAGATGGATTGGGATAGATGACCTCCAGAGGTCCCTTCAACCTCAACGACTCAGTGATTTTGTGTTCCTGTAATACAAACCCAGATATTTTATACATCAGAAATTCCCTCCTGAAAGCCTCTCTGTTGAGGCTCCCTGCATGCAGGGGAGGGGTGACACCCACCAGTGGACTGACCTCTGCTACCCCACAAGCTTTCACCCATTGAAAAAACTTACCTCTGGAACTCAAAACACTCAGAGATGGGGGAAAAATAGGCAAGGAAATTATTTCCTCACACCAATGCTACTTTTCCCCTGATCCCTGCTGACATTATTAGGGCTGCAGATCAGGTACACCAGGAGAAACAATAAGACCATGTGCCTGCAACCTGGTTAAGTGCCAGTATTAAGACATCTAAATTGCCCCGAATAAAGCCATGAGACAACACTGCTCCATCAAAGCTTGCCAGGAGGGCATGTCTGGGACAGCAAACATTTCATTTGATTGGTTTTAAGTGAAGTTTAATCAAATGAGGATGAGAGAAAAGCATGTTACCTTGACTGGGTACCCACCTACAGTCTGGCTTCCTGCAACACCGTCCCCTTAACCGGAGAGTTGGCATAGGTGGCCTGGTTTGCCTTATTATTGTCTGAGTTCTTTTTATTGCTACTCCAAAATAAAGAGCATTTTTCCTAGAAGACAATCAGTCTGGTTTATGGTGCACTCGGACATGAATCTCATGAGGGTTCCAATTTTCGGAGGAGATTTGGAAAAAATCACTGTTTAACTAGAATCTAGTTATTAATGAAGATTTCGAAATTTAGATTAAACTAAGTCCTATTTAAGATTTTGTTCAGTGTCAAGCCAGTTTTAAAATGGTCTGTTTGCCTTTTGGAAGTGTCACCACACAGGCTTTATGCCACAATGGCAGAGAGCTACACCATCTGGGAGTGTTTTACACCTGTACAGATTATGCATTTTTTAGAGCTGCGAGTCCAACAGATGCATTTCAAACTGGCTCCACTATAAACTAGACTAAGATTTAAGTGTTTCACAGTACCTCATCTGCACTGCCTTCAGAGCACACTGCTCCCTCCAGAAGCCAGAGGCACACAAGACACCCGAGGGAGGAGCTGGGTTCAGGGAGACCTTCACGCTGGCAGACACGTGAAGGTGTGGACAATGTCCCCGCTCAGTGTCCCCTCTGATATTGCCTGTGGCTTCGGGAGGCAGAACTGTGCACGATTAAGCAATCAGGGCTAGATCAGCAGCACTTCAATCAAATGAGGAACACACCTTGGCTGCAAATCGCTGTCTTCCAGTTTATGACCTCTTATCTACTCATTAGGTGGAGACGTTCATGTGGTGTTGTACAGCTTTCTTAGAGATTAGTAAGATCATTGAGACTTTTTAATCCCTTTCCAGGTAGTCAGGCACTTCCTGCCGTTGATTTTTAGTTCTAACACTCCATGACTCTTTTGGCTGAGCACAGAAATACAGCTGCCTTACGCCTGGGTTTGCGATATTTCACAAGCAGATATTCAGTTGGCTTGAATGAGTTTAAAATCCAGCTTTTCTCCCTGACCCTTTCTAGCATGGTTAAATCTCTCTGATACCAGGAATTAAGACTTGCACAAAGCAGGGTGAGGAAATGCCAGCTCAGGGCTGCATAAGGTGTTAGAAATAGCTGCCCAGCCCTTTTTCAGACCCCCCTGGTCCCATGCAGCAGAGTGCAGCCTGTCTGCCAGCAACCACTCACATGTGCTGAAGGAGAGCAGTTCACCCCAGGACCATTCTGGGAGCACAGGAAGGGTTGGGTGGTGAGCTCCATGCTGGGCCATAGAATCACTCCCACCCTGCAGGGAAGTGTGTGGAGGAACAAGGGGATTTGGGATCATGTGTTTAAGTCACTTAAGTAATTGTAGACTTGATTAAAATCCAATTACGTGGTACTCCGAGAACCCTGGCACTGTTTAAGGTGGGTTTGCATCGGTGTTTCAGGAAGGGCAGGAACCAGCTGAGCAAAGGCAGCCCCTCACACAGGCTTCCCCTCAGTCTGCTCTCATCCCAAGAACTGCCTTTAATCCCCACAAGCAGCCTCTTCACCTCTGCAGCTTTAGAGCCAGCCTAAGCCACCTGACTGCAGTGCCAAGCTAAATCACCTTCCTTTGATATAGGGTTAGGGTAGGAAGTTAGATCTCTGCTTCCAGAACTAAAGCTTGTGGAGGGCTTAGTGTTACCAGATCACTGTGGAGCCAGAGCCACTGATCTCCACTGAGTGTTTTGGCTGTTTTATATTCAATCCTGACAGCTCAGCCTCACCCCACTGCCTGCCCCACAGCCCAGCTGCCAGCTCCCAGCAGGCTTCAAAGGTCTTCACTTCTCAGCAAGCCCAGATCCACAAAGGCTCTGAGGGTTTCACTTCCAGAGCTCTTTGGAGCAGTTTGCACAGCAAGGGCATTTCAAGGAAACACAGAATCTGTGCTGGGCTGAGAAGCAGCCACAGTGGCTGTGTCCCCTCTGCACGAACACAGCAACTGCATTTCACTTAACAGGCTGTGTTCAGATAGCTCCATCCTCTGGAGAAGGCTCTGTTCTGACAGGAAAAATGCTGGGACCCTGCAGAGATACAGATCTGTGCAATAACACAGACCTGCTGCTGCCTTCTACGCAGACTGGTTTGATAAACTAGGATTGTTTCTTCATTAGCTGGGTGAGCTGAGAAATACCTCCTCCTCCAGGAAGCCACTTCCATCACTGCTGTGCACCAGAAATGCTTCATGTTATCTGTTTGCAGACCAGTTTCTAGATGGCTAAGGAAGTCCTGCTGCTATCTGCTGGCACCTGGCTCTGTTAGGAGACTGTTGGTGGTGTCAGCCAATGTTTCCTCAGACATGTCAGATTGTCAGCCCAAACTACATCGTCTGATTGAGTCTGATTTGACTGACAGCACTTCCCATCAGGCACCTGCAGATTCTTACCTTATGCATTGCCATGAGCACAGCTGCTGAGATAATGAGTGGGACACTCAGCCCAAGCAAGATGTACTGCAGGTAGTCCAGCAGCAAGGGGAGCAGCACCAGGTTGTTGTAAAACTGCGTTAGGACCGAGCCTTCGATGGATCCGCTCTGCTCAAAAAAGCAGAGTTGTCAGTGGCATTTCCCTCCTGTCCAGGGCTCAGACAGACCAGCTGAATGATTCCTTTCCCACCACCTCCCAGCATCAATTAGGGAATTTAAGCAAGGTTCAGTCAGGATAAAAGCTTATACTAAAAAGCAGCAGGCAGCTGGACATGCACCCACAGCTGGAGGCTGCTCTTCCTGGCCCACATGAGGACAGGGGTGCTGGCAGCTCTGTCCAGGGCCCTATTTAACCCCACATCTAGGGCAGAGCCAGAGATTTACCAAGTATAGTGCAGGGTTTGTTCAGCTCAGAGGGATTAATGGCATAGCCAAGTATTGAAAAGCCTTCTGTTGGTGCTTAATTAGTCTGGCTGGCTTAAAGCTTTATCCAAAGTGGAGTTTCCCCAGCACTAGGTGATGGGGAAGCAGGAGAGGCTCTGCAGAATCAGGCTGAGGAAGGCAGCTCACCTCTGCAAACCACAGCAACGGCAGGACCACTGGCTTAATCTGCCCTGTTTGACTGGGGGGAAGAAAATTAAGAGAGAAACACAAGCTTAGGTGTATGGTTGATCAGGTCACAATTAGCACCACAATTCTTCCTAAGGGGACACGTCTGACAGAGTGACAGTGGCCATGAAACCAGCATAAGGAGGTGGCAATCCCTGCTGCTCCAGTGAGCTGCTCCCACTTTGGGGGACTGGGTGCTTTCCATGCAAGAGCAGAGCTAATGCTTCCGTGGGGGCTTAGCTGCCTGAGGACAGCAGTAAGTGCCATCCCAAACCTGGGCTCCAGGGAGATGAAACTCAGTGAACCAGAATGCTAAAGTTCATTTCTCAGTCACCTGGGTGGCACCATGGGGGCTGTCTGCAGGTGTTTGCCCCTCAGCCCAAGCAGCAACAGCACACTCCCACCCTTGCTAGTATTTAACATCTGGGACCACACAGCTTGGTTACAGAGACCTCCTGTTTGCTTTCATAGAGCTGGAAGTGTCTCTTGGACACGGGCTTCACTCTCTACCCCACAGGCAGAGTGGGTTTTGCCTCTCCATGTTGCAGGTAACTCCTGAGAGGCAGCACAGTGCAGGTGAACAGCTCCTGCCACACCAGGAGGAACAGTCCATCCCCTCAGCTGTCCGGGGACAGGGACACTGCCCGAGCTGAGCAAACAGGCAGCCACTCTCTGCACTGCTAAAGGATGGAACTCGTGGTCACTGGAATGGCTGATGTTTCAGCAGGAGCCAGCTGGCTCCAGCAACACGACAACTGGTCAGGGTAAAGCTGCTTCATCTTTGGGGAGAGGAAACTCTGCAGCAACCTCAGCATGAGCAGAACCCCCTGCTCAGGGAAGGCAGATGGACATTTCTAGGAGGTGACCACTTACAATATACCAGGCACACGCTTTATGTACAGGTTCAGCTGGAGCTTGATGGAGCAATTCATGGGGATGCCTGTCATCTGAAGAGAAAGAAAACAACCAGCTCATCAGTGACTTCCAAGTGACTTCTTGGGACCAACAGACCCTGTCCAACATTCCAAGACCATGTAAAACATCACACTTCAAAGCTGGTCTTTGAAGGGTTGACACCCATTAAGACATTGGTTTCTCATGACTCTGCAGTTTTGCAACACGTTTTTACAAGCAGAGCATTTTCATTGGACCGTCCCTGTTTGTAGTCAGCAGCCTGCAGCTAGATAAAAGTATAGTTAACTATACTGTTATCAGTAGATGTTTGATACTGTAATAAACTTAATTAGATTTTCATAACTGCGATAAGAAAAGCAGTCAGAACCCAATGTCTAGATAAGACACACAGTTTACCTTACCTCAAGAGGGAAATAGGTTTTTTCCTTGAGCAAATATCACTGAACATTTAGAAAAACTGACCTGGCACAACACAGGCTGTGGGTGGAAAATACCCAAGTCCATTTCCCATCAGCATTTGGGACAGTGATACCTCAGGACACCCCAAATCACCCCTGTTGGAGTGGTGACTTCACCCTCACGCTGTAGGTACATGAGGGGAGCAGCAGCCCAGTGCAAAAGCAGTCAGTTCCAGATGGGCAGGTTGAGAGAGTGGAAGAAGCCAGCCCAAAAATGGAGGTGCCAGCTTGAGCCACAGCATGGTGTTCAGACTTTGCCAGCCAGTTCTCATGGCAATGTGCATTTGCAGATTTGGGGCATAGCTGGGTTGCTGCCAGATACACCTCCTGGTGTTATAGGCCTGAGTCAGTGGAAAGAACTTCACTGTGCTTATCGAAACAATTATGTTTATAATTAGTTCTGCAACTCTCTAGAAGCCAGGCTAATTATTCAATTAGTTTATGGCTTTGACATTTTTATCTGCACATGTCCTCCCCAGTCTTTGCACTATGGAACCTGCTCAGATCAGTGCCACGAGAGCAGAGTGGTGCCACCGCTCAGCTGATGGCAAGGTCCCCCCCCACGCTGGGCTGGTCCCTGGGGTGAGGGGAGGACCCTGGTGGGCTCACTCACAGGATGCACATCGAGGAAAAGCCCGTGCTGGTCCTTGCTGGGGTTCAGGCCTTCGACTGCATTCACCAGGGATGGGTCGGCGTTGTAGAAGTGAGGGTGGGAAATGAACATCGGCGCATCTGGAGGAGATTAAAGACATCTTGAGCTGCTCCACACCCACCTAAGAGCTTTTATTGAGGTTTTAATGCCCTTGCAGTACTTGTTCTGAACAGGCTTTAATATTTTCTCCTCCCAGCCAGCAATTTCCTTCCCCTCCCTCCCTGCAGGTTGTTCCATTGATCTGGGAGGGTTAAGGACCACCCACTCTCTCCCAGCACCATGCAGCACACAATGCTGTGGTAACTGGTAACTGCCATCCCTGTTCCCAGACACGAGTCAGGACACCCAGCCTGGACTGTCAGACACACACTCAGTGTCCAAAGTTAACATTTAATTTGGGAGTTGCATGGACTGCCTCTTCCTTGCTCCCAGCAGCCCTGGGGATGTAATGCTCCCACTGTATCCTTTGGCATTCCCACAAATGCCCAAGGATACAGTGGGCTGGGCACTGAAGGAACTTTAGGCACAAGTGTTTTCCCTCTCTCCCTCATTGCTGAGAGGCCTGTGGGAGTGCACACAGAGCCCACCAGTACTTTACAGCACCCCAGCAGACACTAGAGCTGTTTTTCCGGACAGCCAAGCTTTAATAAAATTTAAAATTTAATATTTGAGGTCCATTAAGGAGAGCCAGGGGGGAAAGGACTTACTGAGCCTACAGGTACTGACGTTCTGGATGCCAGACTGCATGCAGGGGCAGAAGCCCTCGTTGGGTGGGTAGTCTGTGCCGTTGGCAAAGAGGGTTTTCGGTGCCACGAAGCGATAGGTGGGCACACCCTTGAACTTCCCAGACTGCTCGTACACCAGTGTCATGGATCTGGAAGGGTTTCAGTGGAGAAGGATCAGGATTAGCCAACAGGTTCCCAGCACAGAAGTGGGCTCTTATCTTGGTTGGATAAGATGCAGTTGCAATGGAACTTAGACTTTGAGATCAAGATAAACCCTCAGAGCAGTGCTCTGGGGAATGGGCAATGAGTATTTAAGCCTTTTGCTTTCCATGCTTTAAACACATCTAAAGAGTTGGTCAAGACTAGTTAGGGAGAGAAACCACAGGCTTTTAAAGTCTGTTTCCTATATCCAGGTGAGATTAGTTTAAAGACATGTAGTAATCTCCAGGGCTGCTCTCCAAGAGATAATACCCACTTTATGCAAGCCTTGGCTCTGAGGTGCTCTGTTACAGGGCAGGGACACTGGATAAATCTCTTTTGCAGGCCAACTCCAGCAATAGACTGCCCGAGGAGTGGAAGATTTCCCTCTGTGACACAGCAAGATTTTTTTCTTGCTACTAGAGGCTATTGATGTTGTACTGCAATATTGCTGGCCAGGTTTGATATAAGCTTCCAGGACAAAAATTTGCTCCCCTCACAAGAGTGAGGCTTGCAGAGATCAGAGAATCACGGAATGGGCACGAGGGTCACAGTGGGCTGCCAGGACAGCCTGGGCAGGCCAAGGGGATGCTCATTCCTACAGAGGCCTTCTGGTGCTGGGACCAGGGATGGGGGATTCAGGGCATGTTCAGCAGTTACACGTGTGCCTCTTGGCTCTGCTCACCTTCCAGCAAGGAGGCAGAGGTTGCTGCAGCACATCAGCAGGATAAAACCTTGGTAGCTGCCCCTCAGCATCAGCTGCACTTCATGGGCACAGAGCCCAGGAGATGGGCCCTGCCTGCCCTGCAGAGAGGTAGGTATGCTCTTAGCCACAAACTGATGTTTGTGACTCTGCATGAACAGAGGCTGAGGCAGAGGTTTGGGGAGAAGACACAGCACTGTCTGAGAAGCTGAGTCACTTCCCCACAGTTCTGTGTAACAGGAAACTCCTGTGCCAACAGGAAACCAAGCTGGGTTTCCTCCACTTCACTGGAAGCTTTGCCTGGAAGCATGCTCTGTTCCAGAGATATCTGTAGTTTTACAGGGACAGGTATGAAATTTACAACTTCCCTGTAAATTTCTGGCTCAGGGTCATTTTGGTGTTTGCTGATGTCCCTTGTGTAGAGGAATCCCTGTGCTATTGCTCAGCTCAGCTGTTTGCTCACTGAAGAGGTCATTGTTCTCTATTCAACATGAACACTTGCTTGTTTTGCAGCATTATCTACAAAGCTGGAATTATCATTATCTTCCCCAAGCTAGGGACAGGGGTTTTGTGCCTGCTTCCTCTCCTTCCAGCCTCAGGCACAGGCACACAGGCCAGCTCTGTACTTTAACCCCTGTGTGATCAGCTAAGATCAGGGTGTCTTACACAAGCAGAAGGGAAAAAAAAATAAAAATAAGAAAGAGCCTGGAAACAGCGACACGAATTTCCTCTTGGACATAATTTCTCCAAGAGTTTAGTCAGCTGAAAGAGTTCTGCAGTTACAGTTGCACTTCCCTCTGACAACCCTTACTTCTCCTTCTAACTGCCCACGTCTTATCTACATTAGATAACCACATCTGGTTATTTTGTACTGATTAAACGTGGGCAAGTTGGACACCACCAGTAATCTGGAAGGTATTTATGGACACCACAAGATGCTGATAATGAGACAACTACACTGTTTGCAAAGCTCAGAGATAATTCAAACCCAAACTGCAGCTGAACTTTAACTACAGAAACAATTCCTGAGCCCTCTGTGTCACTGCACAAGGCCTGTGTGTGCAGGATGGGTGCAGCGTGTCCTGCCACCTGCATGGGGACAGGCTGGCAGCTGTGGCCTCACCTGCAGGCATCAGGGCTGTAGAACTGCAGGGAGGTTGGGGACATGAAGGGTGGCCACATCTCCCCTGCTGTCCCGTTGATCATGTTGCACTGGCTGCTCCGCCAGTAATTCACCTGTGGGACAAGTGTAGAAAGAAGAAGTCAGCAGGACGAGCTTGCTGGAGTCAGCTCTCACTCCTACATAAAATATCCACCACCCCACACTGCTTCCATAGCAGCATCAAAGATCTTTCCTTTTTCTTGAGGCGTATTTTCCATCCTCCATGATTCTGTGAGCCAAACACCCACCCAATTAACAGACAAGATCCACCTGCCCCCAGAGGTTGAGCTCTACATTCAGCTGATTTTAGTTAGGAGAAGAATTCCACAAGAGAAGAGTAAAGCATCCTTTAACAAGAATATTTAACACCTTCAACACAGGCCACAGTAGCCTGAGACTTCAACCATTAGAGGCAACCAGCTCCAACAGCGCTGCATGGGAGTGCAAGTGAAAAACCCTTGAGGAGATGAATTTAATTGCCACAGGCCTTTAATTTAATTGCCTTGCCACATGGCTGCCTCCTGGCAACTTGCTAGAACAGAAGTTGCAGCACTTGAAGCCCTGTAGAAACTTCAGGTCTTCACACCTGATCCACACATAACAGCACCCAGAGCTTTCAGCTTACCCTGCTTTAAATCAGGCATTCCCCATTACTGAGTGACACTCACCTCCTTTAGCCCATTCCATGAATCCACTATGTGAACTTGACTGATGTTCTTCATGCCTGTGTTTACTGTGAACAGCCCTGAATTGGAGTTGTTAAACTGCAGAGAGAAGGAATGATTGTTTCATCTACTGCACACAGCAAGGCTGCAACACATTCCTGACTCTGGGTGCCCCATCAGCTCTAGGGGTGCCTCACACACCATCAGCTGCTCAGCTTCTACTTAGCTGAGTGTCTGAGCTATCCCCAAGATCAACATTGCTGTGATTTTAGCATTCCCAACCAACACTTTACTTACATCCATGAATATTCCAAACTTCCCCTTGAAAGGGAGCAGGCCAGGAATAATTGTATTTATGGCATCTATGAGGGGGTCATCATACCCCCACATGATCTCCCCCACCGTCCGGTTCATGAATGCCTGCTGTTTCAGGCTAGCCAGGGCTCCACTCAGAAACATCTTCACAATATTTGGCAGTTTTTCCACCATCACAGCTGCCCCCTGAGAAAGAAAACAAACATCTGGGATGAGAGGCCCATCTTTACCAAAGATAAAGCATCTTTGCTGCTAACCAAAATCATTCTGCTGCTCCCATCTATAGCACCAGAGGAATCCTCTGGACAGAATGATGTTCTTCATTTATTCCCAGCTGGGGAAGAAAGCAGTTGAGGGCTCACAGGCTTGACTGCCCCACAGGATGCTCAGATGAGGTTGCAGACTCAAGACCAGCTGCTCTGCACACTCTAGTTTTGGAACAGCAGCAGCCTAACAGAACAATTAACACCCACAAAGCAGAAAATTGCATTGTATAAGCTTAACCACCTCATTGCTCGATCAGCCTCAAGCCCTATGAGAAAGTAATTCAGTGATTCAATGCTGGGTTATCACCACCCTGCCCGCAAGCTCAGAAGGTGGAACCCATCCAGGCAACAAGCACTTACCATCATCAAAATGTTTGGCACAACAACGTACTCATCTTCCGTGCCATTGGACAAGTGTGGCTGGAAGAAAAGGTGCCGGTACTCCAGGTAGGAAACGGTATCATTCTCATTGAATGTGATATTTGTTTTATACCTGTACTCCCTGCAAAGAGATGGGAGATCATGGGAACCAGCCCTAAGTAGAGCCCCTGCAGCCTCTCGAGCAAGAATGGGCTGCACAGGCCTGGGCTTGCTGCTGGGGGGGAACAAAGCCCAGTGAGCCAGGGGCAGCTGGGGAGGCAGTGTGGGAACAGATATAAACCTCCCACCCCAACCAGGATTAGGGTCTGGCAGGAGAAGAGTGCAGCCCAGGA
Source organism: Leptocoma aspasia (assembly GCA_013399835.1). Lineage (NCBI taxonomy): Eukaryota > Metazoa > Chordata > Aves > Passeriformes > Nectariniidae > Leptocoma > Leptocoma aspasia. The sequence continues at coordinate 408,151 of VXAX01001481.1, read as the reverse complement.
GCCAGGCATCCCTGACAGGTTGGATTCTTGCAGACACAAACTGTTTCTTCCCAACTTAATACCCAAGAAATTTAAGACAGAAGTGTAAATCTCCTCTGTCGCTTCACCTACAGCCACTGGAAAGCCCAGGCACATCAGAGAGGTGCCCAGACATGCAGAGCCACAGCAACCCACACCAAAACAACCTGCAAACAGTAGAGGACCAGCCAAAACGTCCCATGTTCCACCAGTGAGCCGACACTCATTTGGTCCCAAGCTCCCTGATGGCTCCCAGGTTCAGCCTGACCCTCCACACAGCATCGTGGCCCTTCTGCTCCTCAGGGCTTCAGGCCATCCACTTCCTGCACACTGCCTGATGCCTTCAGTTTTAGCTTTCATATTTTCCAGATTCTGTACTGCCTTAGTGTGTAACTCTGAAATTCATATCAAGTGTCAGCAAGTTCTCCTCACAGCTCAGTCACACACAACAATCCTTTTCCAGCCCCAGAACCAAGGACACGCTGCAGCTCCAGCCCCAAAAAGTGCAAACCACAGAGAATTGAGGAGAGCAAACTGGGAGGATGGGGCTGCATAACCTGGAGCTGGAATTGGACAATTAACCCCAGTATGGAAAGGGACCAAAACTTATAAAAGTGTGAAAACTCCTGACTGAGTCCATCCTGGGTGTAGCCCTGGCCAGGCTCTTGTGCTGCCCAAGGTGAATCCTGTGAAGGCCTTTTTAATAAATCCCTACTTTATTCATTTAACTCTGTCTAGCCTCTGTTCTAGGTAGCCTCTCTAGCCATCAGCCCAGTGCTGCTGGACTTCAGCCCACGCCACAGGGGCAGCCCCAGCCTCATGGAGGCTGCAGTGCTCTGCAGCAGTGCGAGGTTGTCCCCAACATCACAAGCCTGTTACTGCTCCTGGAGGAACTGAAGCTCAACTCACCAGCAAAAACAAAGTCCTTCACTGTGGAGCCTCTGTTTTACAGCCCACATTAAGGAAGGGCACTAATCTTACTCAGCAGGAACACAAGGACACTAATAAGCTTTGCCCCTTTGTTTATTCTTATTTACAGTAAGGGAAGCTTTTCCCCAAGCCAAGAGAGTGATGTGATGGCAACGTACAGAACCCACATGGGGGGACCTGGCAAGGCCAGGGGAAACAAGGGCACATACATACTGCAGGCTTCCCTCACACTGCTCCAACAGCTTTGGATTAACCAGTAATCTTCCCACATGAGCTTGCTTAGGCTGCTGATTCAATCTCACCACATCACTGTAGGCACTAATATATTGAAGATCACTGTTAATGGGAAGTTCACACGCTCAACATCAATCGCTCTTTTAGGTGCTGAGAAACACCTGGGGCTTCAGCCACAGCAAAGAGACCCAGCCCTGCCGTGTGTGGGTCTGACCCAATGTTGGTGCTCCATACTTGTTCTCCATACTGGTTGCCATGACCAGAGCACTCATGTTAGGCACGTTCTGGGTCTCAGGTTAGATAAGGACTTAGGCTGGCCCATGAAGTTTGATATTGAGGTGACTCCAGCTCAAGAGCTGGGCTCTTAAATGCACTGTGAAGATAAAAGAAGAGCACTCTGAAGACAGGGTCACCCACCATCACACCAACACCCCTCATGCCCATGTTTGGATCGTATCAGCCCAGATCTGCCTGCCCAACAGTCCCCAGAAAAAGACTGAGCTCCACAACTCAGTGGAGCACCCACCAACCTCCCTGTCTCAGCGACCAGAGGTCCCACGTGTGTCTTTAGCAAGATCAGAGCGATTAGAGCACATTTGGGTCACTTTAAAATCCAGTGCCCCTGGGCTCTCACCCAGCCTGCTGATGCCATGTCCTCCTGCCAGAGGAGCCAGCCAGCAGCCTGGCAGGCAGCACAGTGGTCAGGCTCATGCCAAGCTGGAGCACAAGTGGTACCTGACCTGTACACATAGGGTCCACGCTGGCTCAGCACCGGCTTCTCTCCCTTGAGGACCTGCTTGGGGTTCAGCACTTCAAAGAAATGCACTGACAAGTAGAAAGGAACAGGGATGTCTTTCCACATTTGGAAGGAGATGCTGCTGGGGTCAATCCTGACGTTCTGTAAGGCAAAAAAATAAGGGGACACAACTTTTGGGCTCTGTGGCTGCAGATGAACACATCCACCCTCAGCTCAACGTAAGGCACAGCTGAAGGTGGCAGGTACAACAGAAGCTCTCCAGAGGATCCAGGTGTGTCTGGCAGACTGAATCCCAGCTAGATATACAGTGAGAACTCCTGTGTGTGCAGAAGCATCAGGTTTATGCTACAAGATGTCTGCTGGCTTATTTATTCAGGTTTAACTTTTCTAATCCTACCCGCAGGGTTTCCGAGTGCTTTGATGTGCTGGAGACTTGGCTCTGAATTATTCACTGTTCTGCATGTTTGACTTGTCTGGCAGAAACAACCCTGTCCCAAAGGCCTTTGCTTATGGGTTTGCCAGCTCCACACAGCTAAAAGCAAATAAGAAGTGGCACAGCTATCCTCACAACCGTTTGGGTACCAGCAGGGAGAGCCCACTAGATTCCCAAAAAGAAGATGGGAGAACTGGGATGGCAACACAGCTGTGTCCCAACAGCACAGCACAGGACACTTCTGCCTCCTATCAGCTGCCAACCTGCATTGACTCACAGCTGATCATGAGGCAGGTCAAAGGCAAGGCACAATCCTGTTTCCATATCACTGTACTGTGTGCTAGGAAATGCCTGCAGGAGCTCAAAGACAACTTAAGTCCTCATCTCAGGACCTGGCACATGAGCACATCTGTCTCCATTCCCTCCCTGCCTCCAGGGCGCTGCAGGGGGGCAAGAGCTTGTTCCTTCTTGAACATTTAGCCTGGATGGGTTCCACCATAATCTTTTCTTCTGGAAGCACAAATCCTTGTCCCTGCTTAGGTAACCCAGCCAGCTTATGGAACTGGGGTTGATCCATCAACAGGAGGAGGGAGGTGGGCTTTACAGCTGGTGCAGCTCAGCAGCTCCACAGCAGCTCAGTCTGACATATTTGCTGACACTGGGAATTGAGGCACCAGAGGTTTCCCTATAAAAGCTCATCTTTCTTGAGGCATTTCTGAGCTACCTGTGAGCAGCAGGCCTCTGCAAGCCCCTCATCCAAGCCCTACCCCTGGGAAGACATCTCCACAAAGCTGTGTAACCCACCTAACCTAGCAAACCCTTCCCAACACCACCTCCACACCCACATGCTGCTCTGATTTTACCAGCCTCAAGGATTTCATGGCAAAGAAGCCATGAAATAGGACAAGTTTTCGTTTAGTCTGCTTTACAACCCTGATTCCCAAGCGTCGAATTGATTATGATCAAGAACATCTCCTTTCCTTTAATTGCTTGTTCTGTCTTCCACTCCCTTGACCACTTGTCGCATATGCACTTATTTTTATAATAAGTGTTTTTTTTATTTAGTTTTATAATGAGTATTTGTTTTTATAATAAGTACCCAGTCTGATGGAGCTACATCCCAGCTCCCTGCTGCCTTTCCCAGCTCCCTCACACCCGGGCACAGCAGCTCAAAGTACTCCCTGGTGCTGCTAAGATCCCCACAAAGGGGTAGCCTTAAGATTAAGCTACTTTTAGGTCAAAACAAACACGGTCATATGTCTGAAATAAAAGCAGAGTATTTGTCAACTAGATGGATTGCAAAGGGTCATTGAGATGCTTGACCCCTCCTGACCACGCTGATCTTTGTTCCCGAGAAACTGAAAGGAACTGGTTGCTGCTCATCAGCCCCAGATGGGGCCAGAAGAGCAGCAGCTCCACCACAGCATCCAAATCCTGCTTCTCCAGGAGACAGGGAGGCACTCTGCTCAGTAAAACCGAGATTAGTTTCTCCTGCAGACTGGGAGGAGCAGTTAGGCCGGGTCTCAGTCAGACCTGACCTTCCACATCCTCTCAGCAGCCTCCTCCTCACCCTGCTACATCAGCAAGGACTGTGCTGTCACCAGCTCCTGGCACTGGAGGTCCCAAGTGGAGCAGCCACAGGTGGCAGAGGGATGAGCTGATGCAGCCTCATACTGTGTGCAAGCTCATACCTTAGGCAGGTCTGTGGCATTCCAGATGCTTCCAGAAAAGCAATATTCCCCAGGTTTTGCGGGGCCAACCCCACAGACAGCCCAGTACAGATGGGGCAGGAGACAGGCTCCAAGCTCCCTGCTTCCCATGTCTTTCCCTGCAGATTTCACACGAAGATATCCTTGAAACAACCACCTCCCTGTAACTAAGTGCTTTTCCATCAGGATACACCACCCTGACAGAGCTCAGGAAGCCAGGATGGGCACACTAGCCATTACCTGCCCAACCCCAGCCCTTCAAGCTCCTCTTACCCACACTACTCTGAAGACCAGCCCAGGAGTTTCAGTAAGGGCCTGAATGTTTCTCATCACCCATCACCACTCAGTTATTAGGCTCACTGTGAAATGCAAAAAATATGAGCTCAGAGCAATTTTGTGTCATGTTGAAAATGGGGAGACCAAGGGCTTGAGGTGAAGGGAGGAGAAAGAAGGGTTGATCTTTTCTTCATCTTATGTTCTCAATGCAAATTACTAGGACTTAGCTAATTAGGTTGAAACAATCAGGATTAGCAAAAAAAGAGGGCAGAGAGTTTTTTGCACAAAAAATGTCATTTCTGTTCTGCAGGGGCCATTCAGCCTTTTATTTGCAGGTACCAGTTCCTGATGTCCTGAAACTGAACAAAGATTTTCTCCTGTCTAATCCACAGGACTCTCTGGCTCTGCCCAGCCAGTAGCACTTCCAAGGGGTATGTTTAAGTAGGTCATTTTCGGCAGAGACTGCGCCACACGCAACGCCAGCCATTGGCTATTAGGTGTTTGTTCATCTCTTTCATCAGAAGCAAATTTTCAGGGGCTGACCTGGGTAGGTGGAAGCTTGGAGAAAGGCCAAGGCAGGAAGCACATCTGCCTTGGACAGGGAGAAAAAGGTTTGGCTAAATGTGGGCACAAGCTCTACATTACAGCAGGATAACCGGTGTCCCAGCAGCAGGGACAGGAGTGCCGCTTCACAAAACTGTGCAGCAACTCCATCCACAGCCCCACATTTTGGGGACAAACCCTCTTCTGCCTCAGGACCTCTCCTGTGGATGAAACAGGCCTTCAAAGAAGCAACTTTTCAGGCTTTCAGGCTAGGATAGAGGATAACCCGGAGGCTGCTCCATGCACGAGGCTCCTCTGGAGCACTCCTGAACATCATCCTGTTTCCAGCTGGGAAAGCATCTCACCACAGCACGTGTGAGCCCGGCAGTCTGCTCATCTACTTATGAAAGGAGTAACTGGTGCTGCAGGTAGAGGCAGGAGGGAAGGGAGGAAGCGGGTCTGTGTTTAGGGTGATGCTCTGCCAAGCGCTGCATCCCCAGCCAGCTCCAGCGATGCCCTCGTTAACCAGGGGTGGTTAACCTGCTCATTCCGGGCAAATTTGCTGTCACCAAGGGTGGAACACCTCATTTGCCCAGAGTAAGAGCCTGAGGCTGCTCGGGGCTGCAGCAGGGACACCACCACCTCCAGCGCTCGGCTCACCGCACCGCACCCGGCAAACGGGCCCGCAGCGCACCGGCCCCAGCCACCGACCGCACCGAGCCCCGCACCGAGCCCCGCAGCACACACGGGCTCCAGCGCATCCCTAAGCCCCCTCACACAGCCCG
>VXAX01001481.1:375478-400204 GCA_013399835.1 Leptocoma aspasia | reverse complement strand
TCTCATGGCTGCCACCAGGCAGGGTCCAGCACAGCACAGGACCTACCTCTTGCCATGGCCCCCACCTCGGTGGAACATTTGCATTTGTATCTTTACACTTAATTGGGTCTTTATTTTTTTCCTTCTAAACCTTTTGCCCTGATACTCGCCTCTGTTTAATTAGCAGATCAATTAAGCAATGTCTCTGTTCAATCCTGGCTGGTCTCCAGTGTGGGATGGGCCTTCCTCTCCCAGCAGCACTGCCTTCAGAACAGCACAAAGTAGGCGCTGTGTTTACTTTTACTTTTTAAGACATTTTTTCACAAAGAAATGCTGTGAAAGGAATTTTTCTTCAAATCCCAATAAATCCCAGTAAAATCCAGGAGATTCCCTGAGGCGCTGTGGAACAATGTGCTGCGAGATGATCTCTGGGAACAGCATGTTCTGCCACGGTTAGAACAAAACATCACCTTAAAGTTTATGACATGCTTTGCTGTTCTCATCAAATTTTGCTGTTCTGTGGTTGATCCCACCCCAGCTGTGGTCTCTGCTCACGGGTGCTGCCTCTGAAGCGTTGGCACTGCCACCCTGAGCCTTGAGGTTCCTCAAACCCAAAGTGACCTGCGGAGGTCACAGATCCCTACAATGTCCTGGCCTGGAAGGGACCCACTAGGATGAAGACAGAAACCTGCACGGAACAGCTCCAAAATGCCACCGTGTGCCTGAGAGTGTTGTCCAAACTCATCTTGAACTGTGGCAGGTATGGTGCTGTGACCAGACCCAGGATGCCTGTTCAGCCCACCCTCTGTGGGACAACTTTTCCCTAACACCATTGTAACCCTGCTGACACAACTTCACACCATTCCCTTCGTGGTCAGCAGATGCTGACCCAGCTCACGAGACCACCACGGGTTTCTCCTCCAGGCTTCCTGCTCTGCCTGGCTCCAGGCCATTACACATTTGTCCAGCATCGTGGTTTTTAAATATGACATTGTAAAGGTTTTTTTACTGAGACACTGAAAATAAAAGGGTTTCTTAAAACACAGCTCTGTAGTCATGTGTGGAGGCTTTTGACATCCATCAAGCACCCCGTGTCCTGCTGCAGCTCTCCCCTGGTCAGGCTGCCTTCAAATCAGAGCCACGTGCAGAGCTATGCTCCCTGCATTCCAGTGACACCCTCCCCTGGGCTGACACCTGTGCTGAAGGAGCTCTGCTGGAGAGATCCCAGTTTGTCAACTCTGATGTCCCAAGAGGACAGAAATCCCACACAACGGCTGACTGTTTGTTGCAGTTGTTGGGGTTCAGCTCAGGAACCGGGAGCCACGGCAGCGTGGGCAGAGCCCAGGGCACTCCTGTGAAAAGTACAGGGTGTCCTGGATGGCACAGCACCAGCTCCCACCCACACAGGATTCGCTCCTTAGCTTTCTCCAGCACAGCACGGATCTTGGTGCTCCAAACTGGCTCCTTATAGGCCACACTAGTAAAAGCAACTGGTGCCACTTAAGTCACACCCTGCTATCCCACCCAGGCCGTGTAGGATCCCTTCGGGTCCCCCTGAAGCCAGTCACCAGCTGGGACCATTAGTCAGCTCCCACCCTATCCCCTTCCACAGGTGAGCCCGTGCCACCACTCCTGCAAAGAGCATTTCTGTTTTACTCTCCCTCTTCCCTCTCCACACACCCAGCATGGCCATGCATATCTCCTCATCAGCCCTTAACATCCACAAATACTTCACTGGCAACTTCCCTTCTGCCAAGGCTTCTGCAGCATACAGGAACTGCTCTGGGACAGCTCAGCTCAGCTCCATTTCCACTTGGGGCACAGCTGGAACGAAGCACATTCACATTTCCACTAAGTACATCTGAAATGACTGCTTGCTTAATGCCATTTAGCTTGACAAAAAATAATTCCACCCCATAACTGATGAGATCTACACTTCCCACCCTTTTCAAGACCAAGGGCTGCAGGACCAGCAGTGACACCCTGCCACCCCTGCCTGTGACACAAGCTGCAGGATCACCCTTCTGTTTCTCCACTAATCCCAAAATAAGGGCAGTTGCTGGGCAACCAAGAGCTATCTCAAAGCCTTTCGACTCAGGAACATCTACAGCTTCCTGTTACATATCCCTGCTTACACAACGCCCACATCTGCACAACATCTGCAGGCGGGCACTGAGCTGCAGCCAGGTATCAGAACACTTACACAACCCCAGGAAAACCACGGCTGAGGGATTAGCTACAACCACCAGGAATGTGGAAGCCTTGCATAAGGCAGTTTTGCAACTCCTCTGTCTGTGGAAAACTATGTAATTATTGTTTATTAGAGAGCTGGAGCTGGGCAATGCCACGAACAGCTGTTCATGTAACTTGGGACACAAACTCTTACAGATGCAACAGCTTTATTGGAATGAACAGTGCAGGGAACCTTTTACTTGGAACCAACAACCTGCTGGTTCAGTTACCACCCCGCAGGCGCAGGACAAGGTGCAGAGTTGACTCCTTCTGGATGTTGTAGTCAGAGAGGGTACGGCCATCTTCCAGCTGCTTGCCAGCAAAGATCAGCCTCTGCTGGTCAGGAGGGATGCCTTCCTTGTCCTGGATCTTGGCCTTCACATTCTCAATGGTGTCACTGGGCTCGACTTCCAGAGTGATAGTCTTGCCTGTCAGGGTCTTGACAAAGATCTGCATCCCACCCCTGAGGCGCAGCACAAGGTGCAGGGTAGATTCTTTCTGGATGTTGTAGTCAGAGAGGGTACGGCCATCTTCCAGCTGCTTGCCAGCAAAGATCAGCCTCTGCTGGTCTGGGGGAATGCCTTCCTTGTCCTGGATCTTGGCCTTCACATTCTCAATGGTGTCACTAGGCTCGACCTCAAGGGTGATGGTCTTGCCTGTCAGGGTCTTCACGAAGATCTGCATTTTTCCCTGGAAGAGGGAAAACCGGCCATGCTTTAGCGACTGTTCCCCTTCCCCGTACCCAGGGCTGCGCCCCGTCCGTGACGTCACAGCGCAAGCCCCGCCCACACCAAGGGGGCGTGCCCACCCGCTTCCCCTTCCCGCCCGAGGCGCGCGCCCGCCACCATCTTGAAGCACCGCTGCGCCTGCGCCGCCGCCATTTTGCCAGCGGCCGCTCGCCCTCACCCTTCCCCGCCACCGCCTCGCGGTGCTGCCGTTGAAGGGGAAGGCAACGTCCCAGCCCTCCCCCCGCCATAACTGTCAGCCATCGCCCCCAGCCGCAGCTCCTCAGCGAACACACCCCTCCCTTCCGCCCGGACGCCCAGCCCCTGTCTAGGCCCTCTCCCCGCCGAGCTCTCACCGCGGCGCCGCTCGACCAAGCCGCCACCACAAACCTCACCCAGGGCCAACTGCGCCACGCATCCCCCCGCTCGGCGTTTATATGGCCGCCGGCGCCCCGCCCCCGAGGCCGGATCACTCCGCTGCGCACTATTTTCCTCGCGCCGCGCGCTTCCGCTCCCCTGCGTGGGTGAGAGGGGAGCACGGCCAGGCGGCGCGGAGGGATCGGAGCCTCGCGCGGGTGCGCTGAGGCTGCCGCGCGCGGGACGGCGAGCGGCGGGAAATCCCGGCCTGGAGCTCCGGAGCGGAGCCCATCTCAGTGACCCCAACTTGGAGACGGAGCCTCATGTAAAAGTTTCTATCGGAGCCTTTCTTTACGTTCAGGGGTTTAAACCCTGCAGTTGCGCCCCTGCTTGATAAACACCTCCTTGGCTTCCAGCCCTGGGGCAGGGCGGGGTCGGCTCTGCCCGCGGCCACACCGTGAGGGGGCTCCTGAGGGAGGGCGTTCGTTGCTTTATCCCGAGGGACGCCTCGAGTGTTATTTCTGTGGGAGAGGCCTCCACATGTGGTGGCGCAGGGTGTGTCTGTCGCCCACCCGGGCACAACCCCGCTGGGATGGGCACGGGTGGAACAGGTTTATCCCAGAGCCTCGGTGCCATCGTGCCTGTGGGACAAGGGACAGGGTGGAGAAGGGACAGGCTGCTGTGGTGATGCTGGGGCACCCACCGAGGCTGGAGCAGCCTGAAAGGGCAGGGACCACCCCAGGAAAGGGGGGCTGCAGGGGCCTTCTGCCTGGGGATGGAGATCAGGGAGCCTGGAGAGGGGACGTGAGGGACAAAGAAAGGCTGATGGATAAACATATCAAGTCTTGCAGATGGTGTGCCCGAGAGATAATCAATGAGTCTGTGTACATATAAAGTGGAATATGCATCTGAGCTGTAACAGAGTTTATAACTCAGGGGTAAAATCAGAAATAATAATGCCTATTTCTTATTCTGTTCTCAAAGAGCACCTTCTGATAGCCCTCTGCTGCATTCTGACAGCCGGCTCCTGCACCATCCTACTCAAACTGCACAGCAATTCCAGGCAACAGCTGGGAACAGAATGGAGCTTTGTCTGCAAGATTCAGGCGCTGCCATTTGGTTCAATCCTCCTACAAAATCCTTCATTTGGCAGCACCCAAGGAAAATGGAAGGGACACTGGTAACACCCAGGGCTGCTCAGCAGCAGGAAAGGAGCAGAGGTCCAGCAACAGCTTTGTGGTTTGAGGAAAAGTGTCTGTGTTTGCTTGACACATTGAGCTGTTACAGGAGAGGAATGCTCTGGGGAGATCTTTGGCCTCTGCTGCTTTGTGTTTGTATTAACACCCACCACAGCTGTAGTGACAATAATCTCAAACACTCGGGTCATTTGGATGGAAAAAGAAAATAGCACAGAAGTCTTTTGGTTACTTCTCAGTGCTCAGTGGTTGACACTGCGCATTGGGAGTGTATGAACATTAAAAATTGGAGAAGCCTTCCAGGTTTAGGTCTTTCCTCAGCAGAAAGTGAACAAGAATGTTAAGCTTGTTCTTTTAGTTACAAGGTGAGCACTTAGGAACTGGTCAGAAAATCATCAAAAAGGCACGTGGGAAAGTATTTAGTGACAAAAAGTCTATTACTTCATGCCTGTTACTACAAACTGTCTCTTACATTCACATGCAGGGCACATTCCAGAAGTATAGCTGCCAGGGAGATCCAGGGAGTCATTTACAACAGGGATCTTCACACTTACCAGCGCTGTAGCCAAACATTGGCTCAAAATAACAACTGGAAGTAAGATGAGTAAATAAATAGCACAAGGAGCTTTTCAGCTGCTGTGGCAGGAAACGTCACTTTGCATTTGTCAGCGGTCAGCTCGTGCTGCTGTCGGTAGCCAGGCAGTGAGATAGAACAGCTGCCACTGAGCTGTGTAAATCAAAGCTGTCTCAGGCTCTGCGTGGGCTTTGGTCTCTGGACCAAACCTCTCCGCTGTGCCATAGCTCCCAGCCTTCCCAGCCCCACAGAGTTTCCCCATGAGCCCCACAGAGTTTCGCCAGCCAGCCCGAGGAGATCAAAGCAGGGCGGTTGTTTCGCTGAGGGCTCTTCCCAAGCTGCTCACACCGAGGGCAGTCAGCTGTGGTGTCCTGGCTTCTGTCCTTCCCCGCTTTGGCTCCGGGAATGTGGAGCAGAGCCCCTGCGCTCTGTGTGGCTGCACGGCGCCAGCTCTGCCAGGCTGTGGGCTGAGGCAGTGTCCTCCTGCATTTCGGGGTTTGGTGCTCTGTCCTTCTTTTTGGGCCTCCTGCGGCCCTCATGGGACACCAAAGCCGCGTGTGTTCGCATAGGCCTGAGGAGAACCAAATGGAAAAAAAAAAAAACCAACCAAAAAAACACTTTATGCCGCTGGGAAGTGCCAGTGTGGGCCCAATTTCGGCCGTACGGTCAGTGTGCTGCTGCTTAACGGGATGCGGTGACTGACTGGATAAAATATCACCGGAAAGGGGCAAAAAGAGCAGCACCCACGTGGAGATGCCGGGGATTGAACCCGGGACCTCATACATGCAAAGCATGCGCTCTACCGCTGAGCTACATCCCCCTGCCCGCATTTCTTATCCCCACCGGCCAGGTCCGTGCTGAGCTGGCCCCGGTGCGGGGACGGGCGAGCGGACGGAGCCGCACCGAGGCCCCGCCAGGCCCGGGTGCGCTGCAGAGTACAGAGCCTGGTGCGATACTTGGGCAGCCTTCAGAAAGGCAGGAACGCGCTGGTTCCCACACAAAAAACGGAATGTTTTTGCGCGGTCGGAAATCAGAGAAATCTGTGCGGAAGGAAAAAAAAAGTTAAGGGGAGAAAAAAAGAACTCACCACCTCCCCGTCGGGGAATCGAACCCCGGTCTCCCGCGTGACAGGCGGGGATACTCACCACTATACTAACGAGGACGGCTGGCAATGAGCTCCCCGCGAGCCAGGTCATGCCCGCCGGCGGCACCACGACGTGCTCCATCGCCACCACTCATCGGGAAGCGGCTCTTGACACAGAAGTCCCAGACGCAGGAGCACCTCGATGGCACCGGCTCAGCCCCTCCACGCAGGGACAGCAGCCCCCGCCCTCTCCGCTGGGCGGCAAAAGGAACCGCCTCGACGGTAAGGAAAAAAAACCAAAAGAAAACGAACCGAACCAAAACCTTCTGCCGAAACCCGGGATCGAACCAGGGACCTTTAGATCTTCAGTCTAACGCTCTCCCAACTGAGCTATTTCGGCGGGCAAGAGCCCCCTCGCTGGCCGTGGATACGACCCCGCCCCGCGCCCCCCCGGGCGCCGCTGCCCGGCCGGTGCTCGCCCTCCCGCGCGGGTTCCGCCGCCCGCTTCTCGAGGCGTCCGGGAATTCACACCTTCCCGCAGGCATTTCCACTCCGAGGATCCCAGCGAGCCCCAGGTACCAGCAGCGGCGGGGTGCTCCGCACGCACCCCGGGGTGCGCGGCGGGCCCGCTGCCCTCTCCGGGCACAAAACACGGCGCTGCCGGCTTTGTCCCGCCCCTCCGGCGGGGGTTCCACGGCAGTCGTCACGGACAAACTCTGCGCGGGGCCGCCCACAAAAAACGGCATCCGGGGACAAAAGTTATGGCACCTCCCCGTCGGGGAATCGAACCCCGGTCTCCCGCGTGACAGGCGGGGATACTCACCACTATACTAACGAGGACGGGTGTGTTAAAGCGCTTTTTGCCTTGCTCTATGAGGGTGCGGTCCCGCCCCAGGTGGCGCTGCCGCTGTCCCGCTCCGCGGCCGGGGCGCAGCGCGGGGCGCAGGGGACGCGGGGGTGACTGCGGTGACACCGCGATGTCACCGCTGGGCCGGGCGCGCGGCTCCTGCTGTCGCTGTATATACTGTGTGCAAAGCCGTGTTCACGAAGGGGATGTAGCTCAGTGGTAGAGCGCGCGCTTCGCATGTGTGAGGTCCCGGGTTCAATCCCCGGCATCTCCACTTTTTGCCCTCGCCCCCGGAGGAGGTGGTTGTTTGCATTTTCCTGCCCCATTTTCGAGGAGCCGAACTTTCCCAATACACTCGATAACTGCCTGCTGTTTTTCTTTCCTCCCTCCCCTCAGCAGCTGGCAGAATTGTGCTGCAGTTCCTACTAAAGAAAGGAGCCCTGCCTAGAGTCCCCTGCTGCCTGGGGTCACCCCAAACCCAGCGTGTGACTGAAAACACACAGTGCAAGGGGCTGCTTTCCTTCTGGCTCCAAACCAAAGCTGTTTCTTCAGCTTTAGATGTTTTTAATGCTTACTCGTGTCCTGGCCTCGCCCCTGAAGCGTGTGGGAGCAGTGGGAATCATGGACACACAGCCAAGGAGTTGGGCTGCACCAGTTTCCTTCAGAACACGGGCACAGGAGGGTCCCTGTCCAGACTTTCTCCTGCAGCAGTGTCACAAGCAGCAGCCCACTAACTGCTGTGAGCACTGAGGTTACCAAGCCTCAAAAGGATCAGGTGAAGGTAAATTCAAGCTTTTTCCCTTCACTAATTAAACCATTCCTATCTCAACCCATGAGTTTCCTCATTTTTGTGCTTCCTGTCCTGAGCTGCTGCCCAGGTTCTGTCTGCATCTGGATCTGCTGACACCCATGAGGATGTGCCTGCACAGCTCTGATATTCTGCTCACTGCAAACATTTCTCCCATCCAGACCAAGAACTTCACATCTTTATTACAGTTCATATGACTAATATAGTCCAAAGAGAAACTTTAGGTTAAAAAAAAAAAAATCCCTAAAATACAATGGATAAAATTATCCAAACATGAATATTATGAAACACCAGCCAAACAGCTGGCAGGACTTCTGGGAAAACAGAACACCTGGTTTGCTTACAAAAAGGTGTTGCTACGGTTGGTGAGTCCATCTGTTTCAGATTTCCAAGGAAACCCTTGGAAAGTTCTCAAAATATCTTGGAGAAAAGGAATCCAACACCAAGAGTCACAGGGCTACTGGTGGCCACTTCAGGGCGAGCTCCTGGTGCATGGCCTCGGGCACCCACTGGCGATAGGCTGCGAGCAGATCTGCAAGGGAAGAGGACAGTTACTGAGTTTGGCTGGAAAAATGATCTGTGGCATCACCTCAGGAGCCAGGACCAGCATCCCCCTGCTGGGAGGGTGCTGGAGCTTGGATGCTGCTTCCATGCACAGGGGAGAGCATCCACAGGAATTTCTGTGAGCATCACTGCAGCACTTTGCTGCTGTTTCTGTGAAGGAATTCTTATCATCTGGCACCCAACACTGAAGAAAAGCCATTTTACCAGGAAAAAAAAATTCAATATATCCATGGAAAATGCCACCATAGTCTAATATATTTTAATTGTGGTTACAACTACCAAAAAAAAAAAAATCTTAGAATACCAAGAAATGTTGCATTCTGAAGTGCTTTCTGTCATTTTTCACAAGAACCAAACACAGGGCATTACTACTTCAGGTGAGAAAATAGAAAATATTTGGAGCTTAACAAGTGAAATAGTCCATTTTTTGAAATGATAATTCAATAGTGCTCGAGGTACCCCACATGAGTGCCAGTTAGGCAAGCAGAACACTTACATTTAGGATTTTTCTTCCATGCAGCCAGCAAAGCATCACGATTATCACAATTTTCTTTAACTAGAGCCTGCAGGAGGGCTTCTGTCCTGGGCTGAAGTCTGAATCAATGAAATGGTGCAATAAAACAATGTTCATTAGCACAGTTTAGCAGAGCTAGAGCATCCAGTTTACCTTTAGGAACTCTACATCTTTTGAAAAGGCTAAATACAGATCTATAAACACACAACCTCTGCATACAGAAATGTGCCACTGGCTGAAGAAAATTCACTACAAGTGGGTTCCTCCTCCCACCACAATTTCTTGTGGTTAAAAGTAGCAGCAGAGCTCGAAGTAGAGCAAAAAGGAGTCCCCAGGGGCCATGCTGAGCTCTGAGCTACTAAAACAGGAAAACACTTGGTCACTGTAGGACCCTCAGACATCTGTCACTTTTAACCAAGTCCTCCCAAATCCTTGCACCTATCAGCTCGAGGAAAAATCAGAGCAGGCTCTGAGAAAGTTCATTCTGAGATGAGAGAACGAGGGGAGACAAAGGGAGTGACAGGTGACAGCCTTTTGGAGGGTCACAGGCCTGTAAATGCCATCCAAAAACCCCACTGTCTGTTGGAAAGATGTTTTTGAAAAGAAATAAAGGCAGAGTAAGCAGCCAAATTCCAAAGCCAAGCACAGAGGGCAGCACTGCTCACCTGTCACTCCTCCCAGGGGTGAGCAGCACCTGAGCAGAGCTCAGTGGCCAGCAGTGGCCAGCAGTGGCCAGCAGACTGCGTGTCCTGCACTGCCCTCGCCACCACCAACTCTCCTGGGACACAACTTTTCCTGGTGAGAAAACTCATTTTCCTTGCCCTGCAGCTACAGCCAAGATCACAATCTCCAGCACCCTTCTCAGCACTGAATTTTTTAAATTTAGAAAGGAAGTGAAAAGTGTTTGGTGGAGACAACCACCTGAAGTTTGTTTTTAACAACTTACTTGGACCATGTCTTCAGCATTATGAGAGGACTGGACAGCAGGCACTGGCTGTAAGAACTCAGCTTTTTAATGACCTGGAAGATTTGTTACAACAATTATACAATGAATAAGGTAAATTAATTGTGATATGATAACAACCATCAATGTACTCGTGTGGCTACAAATTTCCATGCCATGTCCTCCATCACCATCTTCCTCCTATCCATGTGTCCCTAAATCTTGTCCTGACTGGCTTGTTGGACAGTTCTTCTGTCTCAGGGTGGACAAAGACATGGGCTATTAGCTTTTTTCTACTTTGCAAAAACAGGACTTAAATTTGGGGGTGTCTTTCACTAAAATACTGATTTTTCATGCTTTTTTGTGTTTTAAAGATACCTTCCCCACATCATCAACCACAACAAACTCTTCCATCCACCAGCAAGTGATGAGGAACAGAAGGCACAAGAAATGAAGCCATAAGGCTCATCTCCTAAAAAATTGGGCTAAAATCTTCTGGGTAACATCAGGGAAACGATGCAACACTCACCTTTCCTTCCAGCAGGAACCTGGCAAAGTGTTTGTAGCGATCAATTCCCTGGGGGTAATCAACTTCCACAGCAGGCAGCTGCCAGCCCACACGGTCTGCAAACAAAAGAGCACCCCAGGTGTTCTCCATGCTCCCTGAGCAGGGCACATTTCCAGGGAGGTGGGACAACACAGGTGACAAGAGGAGTGGGGAGGAGGACACTGGCAGCCTTCACAGTGGGCTCCACAGAGTGCCCATTTCCATTTCCAATGGGAAATGCCAGCATTTAAATGTCACAAAGCCCATGGAGGTGCTCAAACCACTGCTGAGCTCTTTGCACAGCCCAAGCAGAGCTGGGACCTTCCTGTGACAGCCTTGTTAGAGCAGCATCACAGGAGGGACAGAGCAGCTCCTGGCCAGAGCCCCTGAGGGACACTCACAGAAGACACTGGGTCTGTGACAGCGAACTCGGCCCGTTCCAGGGCAGAAGGAGGGAGGAGGGTTCTCCAGAGGCTTCCCAAAGTGGCAGTAGGGTGGCAGCAGGACAGGGATCCACTCAGGCTCCACTGCAGACACACCTGAGGAGGGAAATCACAACTGAATGCAGGTTTGCTGCCAAGGGCCACAGCTCACTGGCAGCCCCATGGGTACAGGGCACGGTCAGGATCTCATCTCCACAGATTTACTTGTCCCTCATTTTTCAAGTCAGACCTTTTATGTTGTAAAAGATCTGTTCAGAGATCAGCAGTGTGCAGCTGTGGTTGGCAGGGCTGGGGTAAAGCAGACATTTCAGAAGCTGAGCTTTGCTCCAGCCAATTCTGCCAGATAAATTAAAAATGAAGCCAATTTATCTCCTGATCCAGATCTAGGAAGCCTTAAGGATCCAAATCTCAAGAGGCACTACCACTCAGTAAGGAGAGCACTCAGCCACCACAGAGGGGAAACATTCTGCCAAGGCACTTCTGAGCTCCTCACCAGGGCTGCAGCACAAGCTGGCCCACAGCACTCACCTTTCATGTACAGCTTTGTAGTCTCAACAATTTCTTGATACACCACAAACTCTGGGAGTTCTTTGAAGAGGACTGAGCTGGGGTGGATGAACACTGGGTCCTCCAGGAGTGCAGTCTGCGAGGAGGCACAAAAGTTAAGGCAGAGTAAGACCAGTTACTGACAATTCAATTTCTTCATTGCATCTCATTTCAGTCTCTCTCAGATGTACATTTGTAAGCTTTACTTAAGTGATGGGGGTTTTTAATAAGCCCATCATTTTCTGCTTCACCTTCTCTAGAGACACCAAGCACTTTACAAGATGAACTAATGGTACTTCTTAGCTCTTTTATAACGTTTCCTACGTGAACACCAGGAAATGGCAACACTGCAAACTTAAATTCCATAGAGAGAAGTTGCAGGAAGGCAGCACAGGCATCCTCAGTGCTGCACCCAGCCAGAAACCTGGGCTTTGCACAGGAGCATCTTCCTGCCACGCAGGGGAGGAGGAACTGAGCCCAACCAAGCTGTTCACCTTTATTGCCGTGGTCACTACATTGACAAAGGACTCTTGACAATAATTTTAGAAGGCTAAATATGATTTATTAAAGTGACTCCATAATCAGAGGATTTGGGCTATAATGTGCCCAGGTACAGAGCTCAGATGCTGCTTCTTCACTGCTCTGTACAAGAATGCCAGAATGCTTACAATATCAGAGATAACAGTCCTTCACCTCCTTCTCCCACTACAAGGAGACAGGCAGAGGAATCTAAAAAATGTCCTTGAATCACACACCAGAGATTTTGTTTACAGAAAACTTATACAGAGTAAAAACACAGTAAAAGATGCTGTCCCATGGGAAATTTTCTCCTGAAGGCTTACACACAGAGAAGCTTATAATATGTTCTAGCAACACACCTTGTAGGCATTTTTCCACTTGTCATCCAGCAGCTCCTCTGCCTGAACCCTTCGGGCAACGTGATCCCCCAGCCCTGCCAGCACGATCTGCCTCAGGTAGGTCACTTGAGCTTCTGTTGGGGGCTTCATCTTTGGGTCAACGTAGAGCCCAGCATCCGCGCAGACAGAGTTCACTGGGGGGAAAACCAGGTGAGAGAAGATGCAACAGGGAAAGAATCAGCTCTGTGGCTGTGCCATGCCCCAGAAGAGAACAAACAGAGCAATTCCTCCCAGCCCCCCTCACCTGCAGTGGTCAGCTGCCCTCTCAAGCGCCGCGTTTCCAGCATGGCTTTGTAGCGGAGCCCGTTCTCCTCGCAGAACTTTGGGGTGCACCCAGCATATTCACAGGCCCCCACTGCTCCTGGGATGGGCAGACAGGAGCTGAGCAGCTCTCCTCATTAAACCCCTGGTGGGACAGCACTGTCCCAGGCAATGTGTGCGTTTCAGGGTTTCCTGATGGCTCTGGGGAAGCGCAGGCTGCCCAGGGAGCAGCCTGGAGAGCACTGCTGAGCTCAGTCCTACAGCACAAGGGAGCCTTTGGCCGTGCCAGGCTGAGGGCTCAGGGTGACAGGAGGAGAACAGAACCAAGGGAATGGCACAGGGAATCAGGGTCTGTACCTAACATCACCATGAGGTCCCCCAGCTTCTGCATCGGCCCCTGCCCAGCCCAGACCTTCTGCATCTGTAAAAACCTCGCTCTCCTCCCCTTCAGCTGGGCTGCCTCCTCCTCGCTCACTGCTGGCCTGGAAGGACACACACCAGCACCTGTGAGTGCTGTGCTCACAGGCAGAGGGCAAGGTGTGGGAGGCAGGGCTGTGACAGGGACACAGCCCGTGAGGAGCACGCCAGGCTCAGCCACTCACCTGTCCAGCTCCTCAAAGAGCTCCCTGACAGTCAGGGCAGACACGATGGTGATGGTGTAGGGCAGGCAGTCGTGCTGCCTGCTCAAGGCCAGCATCTTGGCATAGCGAGGGGCAACAGGGAAAGTGGCCATCACTCTGCCCAGGGGACTGATGGGGCAGCTCAGCTTGGCTGCCAGCTGCTGCTTCAGCCTGGGGGAGAGGAAAGAGAGCTCATGTCATGAAGTAACTTTGAATTAGAACAAGTTTGTGCTCCTGCTTCTGGCAGCCCAATTAATTTGAGGTGTTTTCTCAGGTTTTGTTCAACGTGCTGGTCCCAAAGGCTTCCCCAAACGGGAAGCTTCCTCATCCTCACACAGCTCCCAGCAGCCCTGCATGGGGCTCCCAGCAGAGTTCCCCTGCCCAAACACACCCAGGGCCACTGAAACAAACAGAGGGGAGGCAGAGGCTGAGCTGATGGCAGCTTCTGTGCCAAAGGACATCCCTGGATGCGAGGGCTGAGGTGGAAGAGGAGGCAGGAGGAGAGCAGAGCCCACAGGCTCAGCAGTGCAGGAAACCAGTGGGGGACCACAGGCGTTACCTTCCTGTCATGGGAGGCTCCTTCAAGGCACCCAGGGCTATCAGCAACTCCTCAGCTGCTGCCAGTGCTTCTGTGGGAGGTGGTGTTGGGAATGGGAAGTTGATGACCTAGGGAAACAAGAGCAAAGCCCCTCAGTCCATCACTGGAACACAGCCTGAAGGCAGCAGGGAGCTCTGGAAGGGAGTGAAATCCTCCCCTCTGGCTACGTGTACCAGGAAAAACATTTAGGATGATGGCCAGGAGCAAAAGGAAAGGACACATAATGGCAGGAAATGCTTGGAACAAAAACATGAGGAAACAGGAATACCAGAATCACCCTCAGCTGCCACTGACTGCAGGCACCGCCTAGGGCAGGCTGCTTTAAGGTCTAAATTTAAGTGCTGTGCTTTCTCAAAGTGCTCCAGTATCTCCAAAACACAGACCCTGTTTAGACAGGGCTTTTTTTAACCTCTAAGAATATGAGAAAGCATTTACTGCTTGAACAAACATGTCTGTTAAGGCCTAGTGGAATTCAGAGCAGCTTCTGCAACGTGCAGAACCAAAATGGATTCTCAGGATCTTAATTTCTACCACAAGGCACAGCTTAAAGCAATGACAATAAAATACATTTCTGTTTGTTTCTGGCTCCTAAGGGCAACCACTTTAATGGGTGCAGTAGTACAAAGCCCTTTCCAACTCACCTTTTCTATATTTAATGCCTTCATTTGCAGAATCAAGTCTTCCACTGGTCGCTTTGTTATTTCTGGAGCAGAAAATTTCTCAAAGTCCATGAAAACTGCTGAAGAGTATAACCTAGTGGACCAGAAATGTTATTTAGATTCTTAAAAGAAATCTTAACTCAAAAGATATGCAGGAGAAATTAGGAAGGGACCAGAAAAAGAAAGCAGCTGTGGATAGCATTTACATCATCATATAACGTACAGGTTGGGGCATTCACCTTGTTCACTTGGCTCAGAGTTAAATCCATCTGGCCAAGGTGAAATCTAATCCAGCCATGGTGAAATCTAACCCAGCCAGGAAAATAATAAGAGTTTTCAGCAAGAGAAAGGCTCCTGAGGAGCCAAACCCAAACCAACACCACCAGTGACAGTTCACACTTGGCTTCACCTCTCCCACTGGTTGGGAATGCAGGGCAGACAACCCCAGAACATTTTGAGCAGCAGTGGAAGGGCCAGTGGGGTGTGGGGTGATGCCAAATTCCCACTGGAACCCCCTGGGCTGTTTGTTGCTCCTGTCACAGATTTCACAGAATGACTGGGTTGGAAGAGACCTTTAAGATCATCAAGTTCAACCCATGCCCTCACACTGATGCCTCACGGTTCAGCTTTTATGTTTTTCAGGTTCTGTGCTGCTTTAGTGTGTGGGTCTGGGCTTCATATTATGGGATGGTGAGCTCTCTTCACAGAGTAGGGAGACAAAACAATTCCTTCTCTAGCTGGGGACCAGGGACAAATGATCCAAATCTCAGGCCCAAGAGCACAAACAACGTGGACTGAAGAGAGAAAAACAAGAAGGATGGGACTTCATGGGCTGAAGCTGTAGTTGGACAATTAACTCCAATCTGCAAATGGAGCAGAACTGATA
Source organism: Leptocoma aspasia (assembly GCA_013399835.1). Lineage (NCBI taxonomy): Eukaryota > Metazoa > Chordata > Aves > Passeriformes > Nectariniidae > Leptocoma > Leptocoma aspasia. The sequence continues at coordinate 384,904 of VXAX01001481.1, read as the reverse complement.
AAAGTGCCAGAGCCCGTGCCCGGTGTCCATTTTGGGACCATTTTGGTTCATCTGGGGTGCAGCCCTGGCTGGGCTCTTGTGCTGCCCAAGGTGGATCCATGGAGGAAATCCTTTTAATAAATCCCAAGTTTACTCTTTAGCTCTGTCCAGCCTTCACAAGGCACCAACACCTCAACCCCCCCAGGGCACCCAGTGCCACATGCAGCCTGCTTTAACCACAGGCCTGACCTGCAGCAGGGCCCGGCCAGTCGGGAATGCAGGGCAGACAACCCCAAATCATTCCAAGCTGCAGAGGGTGTGGGGTGATCCCCAACTCCCACTGACACCCCCTGGGCTGGTTTTTGCCCCTGGCCAGCAGGGCTGACCTGTAGCAGTGGCCCGGCTCGGTGCGGCCGGCCCGGCCTGCCCGCTGGTCGGCCGAGGCCTGGGAGATCCAGGTGACCCTGAAGGACGAGACCCCCGTGATCCTGTCGTAGCAACGGCTCTTCACCTTCCCACAGTCCACCACGTACTTGATGCCCGGGATGGTGAGGGATGTCTCAGCCACGTTGGTGGCCACCACGCAGAGCCTGGTGCCAGGAGGAGGAGCCCTGAACACCTGCAGCGTGGGAAATGGGTTTGTGGAGGATTTTTAGAGCCTGGCAGAAGGCTCACACGTTGCAAGAATATATTACAAGTTTCTCTGCATGCAGGCTTGCAGAAAAATCTTCCCATGGGAAAACATCTTCTACTTTTGTCTTTTTACTCCGTATAAGTTTTCTGTAAACAAAATATCTAGTGTGTGATTCAAGGACATTTTTAGATTTCTCTACCTGTCTCCTAGGAATGGGAGATAGGGGTTCTCTTTCAACCTATGAGGTGAAGGACTGTTATCTCTCTGATACTGTAAGCATTCTAGCATTCTGGTACTAAGAACAAAGAAGAAGCATCTGAGCTCTGTACAGGGGCACATCATAGCCGAAATTCTATGATTATAGAGTCATTTTAATAAATCATATTTAGCCTTCTAAAATTATTGTCAAGAATCCTTTGCTAATAAACAAACCACGGTAATTCTCACACAGAATGGGTGTGTATGCAAACTCTGAGATAAGAAATGCTGACTTAGAAATGCCATGGGATAGGACAGACATTTTTGAGAGAGAAATGGAACTAACTAGAAACAAGTTTCAAATGATGGCCTTGCAAATCAGACTGGATACTTTGGAGAAATAGAACTGTGAAAGATGCATTGTAACAGGACCCACGAGGGGTAATTTTAGATCACTGGCTTTAAGGCATCTACAGCATGGTGTGGCAAAAAGCTGATAGGCCAAGAAATGCTTATAGTGTTTTGTAATTAGGAAATAGTCAGCTTCTAATTGTAATAGTGCAAATTGTAACATCTGCATTGTCTCACCCTTCATATGAGACTGAAAAATAGAATAAAAGGTTTTTAAAACACCTCTCAGTTGCCCCATCTCTAGGTCAGAAAAAAGTAAAATCTGACACTACAAGAGACAGATGGGCATGGGAGAGGCAGTGCCAGCAGTGGGAAGGGGCAGGAAAAGGGGCAGGGAAAGATCTTTGTGTAAGAGCATCTGCTCACTGTGACAATAAATCCTTTACCTTTGCCTGTTTCTCTGGTGCCAGCAAGGAATAGAGTGGGAGCACATACAGGGGCAGGGACGAATCGGATTTCTCATCTGTGGGGAAACAAACCAACACTGTTCAGTCCAACTTCCAGGCTTAGTCCCAACAACATCTGCACAAACAGCACTCCATTAAAACCAGGAAAGTAACTGGTACCAGTAATTGGTACTGGAGCTGGAAAACCTTAACAGCTCTCCCATGACAAGGGGCTGCTCTGGTGCCACAGCAGCTCAGCACAGGACAACAACTCAAGTCACTCATTTCACAGGTGACAGGAGATAGGGATTCTTTCTTTCCTAGGTGCCAAACCTTCTTCTGAGTCTCTGTCTCCTAAATCCAGGTCAAGATCAGAGCCTGCAGCAGCATCATCACTGTCAATGTCTCTGTCTTCATCTCCTTCATCCACTGGTACCACAGAGTAATTGTTCAGATCAATTTTGGGGAGTGTCTGTGAAAGAGAGGAAAGATGAAAACAACAGATTAAGAGGGGGACACAAGCAGCATTTTGCATTTCTTCGAAAGCAAAGCTGAGCACTGACTCCAAAGATCTGTTGACCTGAAGGTGACAGAGGGATCACTGTATCCCCAAAAACATCAGTGCATCTGTGACATCAGGATCTCCTGCTAACCAAGTGCATCAGCAAAGCCAAACACCATCCTTGCTAACAGATGCACCAGTCCAAATTTTGGGTAACAAATGGTGAGATGAGGAGCAGCCCTGGTGCCAGCAAGTCTGGAGCTCATTCCATTAAAGTTTTAGTGGTCAGTTCTCAATCTAAATCAATTTCCTGACTGTAACTGCAGAGTTTCAGCGCTGCTGGAGCTCCCCAGGGGACACGTGTGGGCTACGGGGCTTCAGGCCAGTCTGGAAGAGCTGCTGAGAGGCACAGCTACACAGGAGAGCTGTTTGCAGGGAGGCACCTGCTCCCTCCTGCCTCTGGGAGGAATTCTACCTATCACACATTACCAGAACTTTCCTCCGCTTCCTCGATTTCTTAAATTTCCTGATTTCCTCCAGTGAGTCTTCTTTGTCTTCCTCTCCTCCTACAAAAACAGCCAGAGGAACAGCTGTTAGCTGAGCATGCTTTCCTCTTGGAAAAGGCAGTGGGAGGAGTCTGGTCCCACTTCCACCTTTCTGGGGATGCACAGTGTGGAAGAAGCAAACTGAAGGCAGAGGAGAACTGGAAGGGATCTTTTCCCAAACTCAAACCAGCACAAAATTTAACATCAGTCATGACAATCACCCACAATGAGCCCCTTCCCCAAGCCTTGTCTTTTGTGGTTTTAAAATAAAAGTTCATTGTTTTTAGATGCAAAGCAAGCTGACTTCTCAGCGGGATAAATTTGAAGTTTAACAGTTTCTGTAGCACTACCTGCAGTGTTGTTTTTTTGGTATGGGAATGCTTTCCTCAATCTTCTACAGAGAGAGTGAACTTCCGCCTGGCCTGTTAAAAACACCAAAATCCCACCTGCAAGAGAAAAAAACAAAAACAAAACCAAAAAAACCCCAAAAAAACCCACAAAAAAACCCACAAAAAAACCCCCAAAAAAACTTTAGACATGTTCAGTATGAGGAATTTCAGGTTCTCAACAGTGAAGTTCTCCTACCTGCAGGCAGCATCCGATGGATTTTACACACTTTCCTGAAGCACTCCCCACTGTAGTCATCCAGGGGGGTTTTCTTGTTAAAATGAACAGTTACAGGGAATTGCCTTGCATCCACCTGGAGAGGAAATACCAATAAAGGGTTTGTTTGCTGTCATAACTCCACATAATCATTACAGCGTTCATGGGCCAACCAGAAAAGCTCACCCTGTATTTCTGTTCACCTCTTGGACAAAACACCAAGCTCACAGAAATCACTGGTGTTGTCTGCTCTGAACACCATAAAACCATGCTAGAAACCAACTTTCACATCATCAACTCAGACTGAGGCTTTCTAGTTCTCCTGAACCATAACTCAAAGAGTTTCTCAAGATAACCAGATCCTGCTAGGGTGGTTTCCTGATAAAAGTGGAAAGAAAAACACCAAGTCCCAAAAGAAACAATAGCCTGAACAAAACGACTGTTTTTAAATGGGTATCTGAAAGATTTCAGCACCAGCTGGAAAGATTAGAGTGCCCCTGTTTTGTAGCTGGTTTTCTAAAGGCCACCCTTGCTGTATTTCAGCTCCCAGGGAGGGGAACAGTACCTGGATGACAGGAGGTTTAACAGAGAACAGCCTGCTGTTGTCAGTGAAATCCTCCACTCGCAGCGTGGCCGACATGATGATCAGCTTCAGGGGCAGCCCCTTCTGCAGGGACACAAATCTGTCACCCTGTGCCCCAAACATCCCCTCCTGAGCACTGCTGCTGGCAGCCTCAGCCAGTGCAACAACCAACACCCTTGCTTTCTCCCAGGCTGCTGGAATTCAATTATCTACACATGTCCTGTGGCACTGTAAGTCTCAAATAAACTGGATTTTGCCTGAAAAGCCATCCCTTGGTACTGCTATGTGCTATTTCCCCCTTGGTGTAGGCTCTGTGCTTCTTCAATCATACAGAAAACACTCAGTGTTAACTGAGCGTTATTTCTGTCAGATTTCCATGGAATTCCACATCACAGGGAGTGCCCCCTCAGGTGGAACATGCCCTCCCTGGCACACCCAGGTGCAGAGCAGGAGCCCTGCCCCTCTCACCTTCTGACGGAGGGGCACGATGCGAGACAGGAGCCCAATCAGGATGTCTGTGTACATACTCCTCTCGTGGGCTTCATCAATGATGATGGCTTTGTACTTTGAAAGCAGAAAATCCTGAGGAGATACATGGATTTCACCACAGGAGGCCTCAGGCAAGGATATCTGAGTCAGGACACCCCACAGCTAGACAAGCACTGACCCTCACCCACAGCTCCATTTCTCACACAGTTCAATGCACTCACCCCACACAAAGCAGCCTGGTTCCCAAGTCTCTTCTTGCTCTCATTTTACTCACCAAGATAACCTAATGTTTAGGGATTTGGGCAGGAATATCAAGGGTAGAGATGAAATAAATCTCTGGTGCTGAAAGGGATTCTGATTTGAAAGACTGGCAACAAATCCCCAGTGGCCTCTCCTCCCAGGTATACAAAAAACTTCCCTTTTTTTAACACTGAGGACAGCAACTTACCTTCTGAATCTCCTTGAGCAGCACACCATCTGTCATGAACTTGATCTGTGTTTCATCCGTAACGTTCCCTTCGTACCGGATTTGATAGGAAACCACTCTGTGGGGAAAACACCAGGGCAGCCCCAGGGAAAAGCAGAAAGTCCATGTCACTCACAGAGCACCTCAGTGCCACCTTCCAGCAAGGTCTCCAGCCTTTTTAAAAGCTCACCTGTGTGACAGGTTCATCTCCTTGGCCACCCTCTGGGACATGGACACGGCAGCCACGCGCCGAGGCTCCGTGATCCCGATGGTGCTGCTGGAACTAAAGTGGGGAGGGAAGGAAAAGGATGGCTTGTTTTCATTAAACAGCCTGAAAAATGACAACAGCATTATCGTTGTGGTTTGAAGGTGAAACGGGACTTTTTGGTTTTAATATTAAAAGGTTTAATAAGATTTATTAAGATGACTTTGTTTTTTAGAAGGTTTGGGTTATTATGTGTTTAGGTATGGAGTTTAGACGATTATTTTTTATGTTTAGTATAAGAATGTTAGAATGTTTACAATTCAGTGATAACAGTTTTTTGTATCATTAGTTGAGAGAGAGAAAACTTACATCTCCCATATTGGGAGACAAGGTAGAAAAACATTACTTGTGTTTTTGAAAACACAACTCAGAGATATGTTTATAGAACTTTGTGTTGAGAAACTGAGCTTTCTCTTAAAAAAAAAAACTTCAAATAGCTTACACCCAAGAAACTCATAAAATATCAAAACAACACAGGATGTCTCAGTAATGGTTCTAGATCAAGTGGCATCAGTCACACAGCCTCACTCTTAGTTATAGCTGGAATAAAAACACAGACAGGAAGCTTTGGGATTCCCTTCTGTTATACCTGTATTGATCCGGAGACGCATGGATTACAGCCAAGTTTTTCCCAAAATGTTGTCTCTGCAATTCCATCTGCTGCATATAAAATTCAATTCCTACCTGGCATATCCAGCTTCGTAGAGGAACTGAGGCACTTGTGTGGTTTTGCCACTTCCAGTCTCTCCACATATGATCACAATGGGATTCTCATTAATGGCTTCCATGACCACTTGCTCTTCAGCAAGGATTGGAAGCTTTAGTCTTGCTTCCTAAACAGTGCAAAACACATATTTTAGTTGTTTCTCACTCCTTTTTTCTTTTCCTCAAGATTGAAAACTGTTACCTTCCTCAGACCATAAAACCCACAAAAAGGAATTCTGCACGCCTGTGCCTCGGAAAGCTCCAAACCAGTTAAAACCACACCAGCATGTCTGAGAACCAGAGTCATCAGAGCAGCTTCCCAGAAAGCAGGGGGCAAGCCCTGCACTTGAATTTGTGAAACTTCAGAGTCCCTTGAGTTTCAAGGGAAAACTCATTTCACACCTGTCTCATCTGCTAAGACTCATGCAGAGCTTTTCCTGTTCCTACATGATGCCCTACCTACAAAAAATGGGACAAAACCATCCAGTATAAGATACAGAACAACAGAGAGCTGAAAGGGACTTCAGAAGATTTTCCAGCAAAGGACAGCTAATAGATTCTACATGTAAAACTACAGATAAATGCTTATACCCTAAAACAAACCGAGTTTTCCTGCTGCTGGACCAGACCAGCAGCTGCCAGAACAAGGACTCTGAGTGCACCCAGCTGCTGGAACACACCATCCTCTCCAGCCCCTTTGATAAGCCCTGTGCTGTTCACAGAGCCTCACCTGAATCTCAGGGCTCCTGTCCACAGGCACAAACACTGCAGGCTTGCAGGGTGCCTTGCTGGGGGCTGCCTGGGGAACGGGGGCACTGGGGCCAGCTGGAGGCTGCTCAGCCCCTGCCTTCCCCTCTCCTCCCTCTGCCTTTGCAGCAGCATTCACAGCACTGGCTGAGGACTCCTCAGGGTCTTGTTTCTGCTCTTCCTCCTCCTCAGAGCTGCTGGGCTCTTCCTCAGGCTCTGATTGTGAACCTGAGCTGTGCCTTCTCTTGTTTGCACCGCTGATGCTCCTGATCTTTTCAGGGACATCAGTCCTCGGCTCCTGTGTCACCCTGGAAACAAAACATCTGTGTGTGAACGGTGTTTCAGCACCTCAAACCACACATGACTTCCCCAAAACCCAGGATCTCCACTCCTGGAGGTTTTCACAACTCTGCCAGGTAAAGCCTTGGCTGACCCAACTCATGGATTTGTATCTAAGCGTTTTCTGTCCTGGGGTTTATTCATTTCTTCTGAAGGCATCTTTGTAGTTTAATCTAAAAAGGCAACTCTTGATAAATCTAGCAACTACAGCCCACATCAGTACATGTCTCCCAGTACAAGAAAACAAGGAAAGGTTTATCCACCAATTTTGTGGTTTAGCATAATTGCTAGAAGCCTGCAGACTGTGTCACCCACCTCATGCCCTAGGAAAGACCAAGTTCTTTTAACTAACATCCTCTCATACAAAAAAATAACTCTCCCATTATCAGATAAAAATAGCAAATTATTTAACTCCATCCATTCTGAAGAACCTGTTGGCATCAAGAAGGAAAAACAAAAAATCAAGGGAAAGCTCAGAATGTTGCTGTCCAAACACAGTGATCAATAGCAAGGTTCTACCCAAAAATCACTTTACCTTTTAGCCTGATACATGCGCTCCCCAATCCCCAGTTTGGAAGTAGTGTACAGGAGTTTCATTTCTGCCTCAGAAGCCTGGACCTCGTTCAGCTTGCTCAGCAACTCAGCTCGCTGTTTGGGGAAAACAACCAAAATCAGTGCTTGCTGTGACCAGGAAATAACTGCATTTCAAGATTTGCACTTGAGCATTACAAGGTGTGCTCTGTGCTCTGGCAAATCCTGCTGTGCAGTTGTAAAACCTTCCTGCTGCTCCAGGGCCAGTCCCCCCTCATGAAGACTTCAGCCCTGTACCAGAACAAAAATAAAAATGGGGATTGGATGTCACTGCAATGAGCAGCTCAGCTGCACCCTAAAAACAAAAAAACCAAACAAAAAAATTAAATTATAAAAATAAATAATAAAATAAAAATTTTAAAAGTAAAATAAAAAGAAAATAGGTTTGAACTAAACCACTGGAATGAGGCCTGGAGCAATGGGAGCCTCCCCTGAAACCCCTCCCATGGGACATGGCACTGGCAGTGCCATTTAGCTGTTTCAAACAAACTGCCTCCAAAACCAGAGTTCCTCTGTGAAAGTTACTATTCAGACGCTAACAGGACCAGGAATATTGCCTGGAAAGGTTTTACAAGGCCAGAAAAGCTCTTATTTCCGCACTGAAAATCCACAATAAGCATTTCAGAAGCACTGACAGGCCCATGCTGGGGTGCAGGGAGGTTTGCAGGCCAAGCTGCTCACAGCACCTGCTCCACAGAGTGCTTTCAAAATGCAGTAACATCACTGAGTGCCAGTCAGGTACTTCACACCACCTGCACCTGGGCCCAGAAAGGATGTGTTCCTGCAACACCTGACCCAGGAGAGGGCAGGGAGAGCCTTCCCCCACCAGAGCTGCACTCAGGAGCCCTGGCTGGTGCATCCTGGCCACCATGGGCCAGCAAAGGGCTGGCTGATGCTGCTGTAGCACCACCCTCAGCACCTGCACACCCATGAGACTCCCCTGAGAGTTCACACCTGAGAGTTCACACCTGAGACAGCCCCTGGCAGTTCACACCCCTCACCAGCTCCTCACCACGCACCTTCTCCACACACCAGTATCAAACCATCATTTTAAGACAAGAGCACAAAGCTGCTGTTACCAGAAACAGCAACACACCTGTTTTTTCTTTTCCTTCTGCTCCAAAACTTTCTGCAGGTTTTTCTTCTGTTTCTTGCTCAGGGGTTTCTTCTGCTGTTGCACAACACACGTGACCTTTTTCTTCTTTGCTTTTTTTGCTGGCAGAACCAGGGCATTACTTTCATCAATTCCCTTCAGCGTTGCTCCATCTGAAGGCAAGGGTTTGATTATTCACTCCTGCCTGGTGGATTATTTCCAGCACACTGCTTAGCAGGCTTATCAAGCACCAGGCCAGATTTAGCTGTTTCAAACAAACACAATGCTCATGCCAAGCCAAAAAAAATCCTGCAACATCAGCAAGGGCAAAAGACCTCGAAACTGGGGATTCAATAACCCTGAGCTTTCTTATAGCCCTGAGGGAGATTTTTCCGTGATTTATGTAACAATATTATGCAATTTTTGCCTTTTTACTCAATCCCCCAGGGTCGGGACACAGTGTGCCCTGGGGTGACTCCCCAGCGTCCTGCTTCACCCGGGCACCGGTGGATTTTAATACTAAAAAACTGCATTACTAAATTCTGAATAATAAAAATAGAATAACAAACACCATTTTTTTTAAAAGTAAGAAATACGTTTAGTAGTTGCTTTAATAACTAATATTATTAAATAAGGGAACCACAGAGTGTCGTGATTCGGAAGGGACCCAGGAGCCCAACTCTTGCACTGCCTGGAGGCAGTCCCTGCTGTAACAGAGCTGTCAACGCAAAGCCAGCGAGATCTCAGAACCAGGGCATCAATTCTGCTGGAAAAGCCCCCTGGCATCACCGAGCCCCACCCGTGCCCCAACACCACCCACGGCAGCGAGCGCCACATCCAGCGACGGCCAACCCGCCGCCCCCCCCGCGGGGCTTCCAAAACAACAACAA
>VXAX01001481.1:306092-364114 GCA_013399835.1 Leptocoma aspasia | reverse complement strand
TTTTATCCTAAACCGGGCAATTTCAGCATCGCCCCGGCGCTGAGGGGAGCCGCCGAGGGACCCCCGCCCCTCCCGCCGAGCGGCATGAGAGCGCTCCTCTGATTGGGCACACCTCCCCCTGATCCGGCCGCTCATTGGTCGGCAGGGAGAGGGGCTTGAGAAACCTCTGCGCCGATTGGTCCGTGCTGGCGTCGGCTCTTCCCCTGTCGGGCCAGCCGCGAGGAGAGCGGGCTCTGGGCTGATGTGGGGNGTTCCCTTCCCTGGACACGCTCCTAATGTCCTTCCCGAACGGAGAGGCCCAGAGCTGGGCACAGGACAGTGGTGTGGCCTCACCAGAGTACAGGGGTCACCCTCCTGAGCTGTCACCCCCTCAGTAAAAATGAGAAATTACAGCTTTGCTTCCAGCCCTGGCAAGGAGCAGCCACAGATGGCATCCACCAGGTGTTTGCTTAGGTGTAATTCTCAACCTGTCCCTAAGCTCACCCCAGAGCAGGGCACGCTGTTCATCACTGGGGGCAAATGGTGTGGAGGGGCTGCCCGGGGCTCTGAGGCAAAACCCTCCTGTCCCTTTTGGGTTGTGAAGGTGTTTGTGACACTGACAGAGCCTTAACCTGTGTGGGTACATCCACTGGTACACGACATGCGGGTAACCAATATGTTATCTCTTGTGCAGATTGCAGGAAGATGGATTCTCCTGGCAGTTTCCCCACCACGGGCTGCGGATCCCAAGGCCATTGAACCCTCTGGGACCTGGACACTGGAGCTGCCGTCCTGCCTTCTCCCTTATCTCTGTGCTTGGCAGGTGTCCGGCCATGGATTTCACACTTCCACTGACCTCCGAGCGCTGCCAAGGCGAGGGAGGCACGTCGGGCAGATAACGTGTCCCCATTCCACCTCCCCGAGTCCCTCAGGCTCTGGGGAGAGTTATTTAAAAATACGCCAGATTTAAGGTCTGTCTCGAGGCAAATAAAAATTGTGGGTTGCTGAAATCACATTTCCATGGCCTTCAAATGTAATAAAGGACTTGTATTCTGGTATCACAAAAATGCAAATGACACACAGAGCAAGTATACAATCTACCACATGTATTTTACTTTCATATACAGTACGCCTGCATAATTTCCCATCAAATTCCCATTTTTGAGGTTTCCATGAATTAGAAGCAAAACCATGACCTTGAAAATAAGTTACATAAGCAGCATGGGTACACAGTGAATCGTGGAGTCGTTTAGGTTCTAAAAGACCCTTAAAGATCACGGACTAGCAGTGAATTGCATGTTGTTAAGTGCTTTATTACCACCAATTCCCGCCTGAAATCGGTTGCCGCAGAATCTCGGTGGTCACTAACAAAGTCCACATTTAGAAAGCAGAGCAGCAATAGGAAGTTTTAATCCAAGGTGCTAACTGTGTAGGCTGGGAGCGTTACACAAGCGCAGCTGGGATGGCGAGGCCACGGAGAAACGCGTTTCTTGCCTCATTTTTGGGTCAAAGACACTTGGTACTTCTTGAGGCCTCCTTGGGGAAAAAAATAAACAAACAGAGCGGCGGTGATTTTGCGGAGATGCGGTGAAAAGCGCGAAGCGATGGTTCCTCCCGGTGCCGACGCGGCGTCTGTTGACCTTTAGAGGTGACAGGGACCGCGCGGCGCTCTCGGTGCCCGCCGCTCCCCCGTTCATCCCGCACGGCTGACCCCGCGCTCCCCGGGCCGTCCCTCCCCGCCCATCCCCCGCGGTCCCCGCTGTCCCCCGTGTCCCCACCGCCCCTCGGCGGGCGGGGCGCACCGCCCCGCACTTTTCTCTGCGGCGGAAGGTTACGGAGTGATGCGATCGGCGGTGCCCTTAAAGCGTGCGCGCGGAGGAGGGGCCGCAGTCGGCGGCGGGGCGCGGTGGGAGCGGTGCGGGTCCGGGCGCGGGCTCTCAGGGTGCCTGGGGACGGACGGTGCTCGCCTCGCTCCGCTGCCGCCGCCATGTCCCGCGAGCCCGAGATCATGGAGTCGCAGGTGATGTGGGAGCCGGACACGAAGCGCAACACGCACATGGACCGGTTCCGCGCCGCTGTGGCTAGCAGCTGTGGGCTCCGCCTGGGTGAGCGCTGGGCGGGGGCAGGCGGGCGCGTCCCCGGGCCGTGCTCGGGCTGTGGGGACCGGCCGGCGGTGGCTAAGTGCGAGTAACACTGCAGAGATGGTTTTGAGTGTTTTTCTTTCAAAAAACCTGGAAGATGTCCTCCTTGTAGAAAAGGGATTGCAGGGATGACTTTTGCAGCAATTTGCTGGATAACAGGCTGAAAAACCAGAGATAATTGGTGAAAGTGCCTTTGAGTCATTTAGCTGAAAGCATCGAATAGGGAACAGTTGGCATAGCGAGGAACTTAATGTCAGTGATGGCAGAAATATTTAATTGGTTACTGACATACCTTCAGATATTGTGGACATGATGAGGAAATGTCACTTCCAAGCTTGCAATGAGAATTGGCTTCAGTTATTCATAGCCAGAACTGTTTTACACTAAATTTCAGCCTTTAGTTTGAATTGTGGGATTTGTTATGCATGCTTCAGGTTACTTCATGTGTCTCACAGTCAGGTAAAACTTAAACTGCTTATTTCCATGTTTTTAATGACAGGCCATGGTTTTAATATCTAGCTAGTAAACATCTTGTTTGACTTCATTCATGGCAAGGTGGTCACTAGCAAAGTCCACTGTCAGACCTCATATTCGCTGAAAATTAGCCCTGCTTCCTGTGCCGGTGATGTTGATGCCACGGTTGGATAACGAGTGGAGTGCCTCTAATCTCTGTGTCCCTGTGCTATCAGGGGCCTTTGCCCCCAGACTGGGACCTTACAGCAAATGTCCCTTGTCAGGAAGCCTTGTTTATCTTTTGCTGTGTGAAAGTATCCTGTTGATAGATAGGAAGTGTCAACAAGCAGGACTTGTTTAATTTTCAGTTGCCCTGATGTGTGTAGCTATTGCAGGGAGTTACTAGAAAAGGTCACTGTCTGTGTGGGGGCAAATGGCTCATAACACAGTCAGGTGAAGTGATGCCATCTGTGCAGGTGTCCAGGTAGACTCTCTGTTGGTTCTGTAGTCACTTGCTTTGAGCAGAAGTGATCTACTCTGGCCAGATTTATCTTCTTAATTGTTTTAGCCACAAATTTTCTTTCTCCAGGGTATCCCTAATTGTAGTTTGTGTAGATCCCTGTAATTCTCTGCATACTGCTGACACATATCTATTGCTTCCAGCCAACTATGATGATTTATACCAGTGGTCAGTGGAGTCCTACTCAGACTTCTGGGCAGAGTTCTGGAAGTACAGTAACATCATCTGCTCTCGCCTCTATGACCAGGTAAGTTCAGTGCTCATCTTACAGCAGGTGCAACACAAAGGGGAAATAAACTGATGTTACAATCAGTCTTTTGACCTCTTTTTAGAACTGTGATACAAGGAATGGTTCTAGTCCTGAATTTCCTGGTGTGGTGGATGGTGGTGTTCTGCTGCTGGTACACTCTAGGACAGTGAAACCCTTGTCCCAAGCAGTTCTGCTGTAGTGTCCTCGTGGCCATGTGCTCTTGCACACCTTGTCATTCCTGGCTGCTCGTGGGGACTCTGCCAATGCACTGCCTTCTGCCTTAGGGTTGTGCAGGTGGAATACTGTCCTGGTTTTGTAAGTGCTGGCATTCTGTCAAGTTCATGTTTGCCTGCCCTGAGTCAGCTTGCCTGATAAGCTCACCTGTTACACTCTGGCTTTGTAGAACTGGTTATGGAAGCTCTGCAGTCAGGTGTAGGCTTCAGATATCTCTGAGGGAATGGTGGTGGTGGAACACAGGCACGGGTGGAGCACCAGGCAGTGCCACAGAGTTCCTCTGGAAGAAGGGTGACCCTGGAGGTCTTGCCAATGGAGCCCTTGTGTAGTCCTGGTGTAGGATATCAGCATCACCTTGTGGTTTCCATCTGAAGAAGATGTTGGGCTAATTACTTGAACAGCTTGATGCAGTGGAACCTTCATGGGATTTAGTAGGGAGGACTGGACTTGTCTTAATGCCTGGAGTCCATCTGTTCCAGAACCCTCAGAGTACTGCCAGCCCTGCAGAGGGGACTGATAAGCTTCTTTTGGCTTTTCCTGTTCTGCTGATTTCTGTACTGATATGATAGATCAAGTGGCTCTTCCTGCCATGGGGCTGTGTGCTCAGGTGTCTGATTTGATGTGACCCACCCTTCAGAAGAGTGAATGCAGCAAGAGCTAGCCTGCTTTGAAGTGTGTGGTCTGAGCACTATAAACACTTAAACTTGGCATTTTCTGTAGATGCTAGCTCAAACTCTGGGAACTCTCAGAGTAACTGAGCTGGTCTGTGGTAGCTAGAGGGCTGAAAAGTTTGATTTTAACTGTCTTACAGCTTGATCGTGGCTGTCTGCTGGAAATAAACGTTGTGTTTTGAGGTAAATAAAATTTTTAATGAAACAGAGTTGACTCTTTTGTTCCCGAACAGTGAAACAGCTTCTACTTCCACAGATCATTCTAAGAAAAACAATAAAACCTTGTGTACACAGACTAAAACCAGCCAGGATTTATTTAATCCTAGTAAAGGTTCTAAGTATGTGCTGTAGATGTGCTGATGTTGCTCTGTAGCAGTTGACATCTGAAATGAACAGAGGTACTTCAGTGTGCAAAGCTGTGCTGGCAGGGCATGTCAACTTACAAACAGCTGGTTTTGAATGAAGGATGTGTCTGAATTTCTCCTTTTGACACCTGTTGGTCCTGTGGAGGGGCCTCTAAGGGAGGGATCAGGTTTTTCTTCTAACAAAGCACCACTGCCAAAGATTGAGCTTAACTAGGAGTCACAGGTGTTACCTGGGGAGGAAATACTGGAGAAAACAGGAGTCCAGCACCATGTGCTAGTGGAGCTCCTAGAAGCTCTGTGAAGGATTTTTTCCACTTCAGAAAAAAAAAAAAACCCAGTTATTTTGGATCTTGTCCTGGAAAATGTTGAAAACATTCTGCTCACTTTTCTTCAAGCTGAGGAAGTCAGAAATGAGTCAGTTTTAAGAGCAGCTTCTAATTGCTGCAGAAATGTGTGTTAGTTTAAAAATCATTTGTGCAGCCTAAGTTGATATAGATGTTATAACTCAGTTCTTGCCAATTGTTAGGAGCAAAGAAATCTGAGCTCCTTTTTTAGAAAATACATTTGAAATAAAATTAGGAAGTAGTGCACTTCCACATGAGTTTTAACTTAAAAGTTAATTTTAAGATTGCCTCCAGTAATACTTACACTGCTCTCAAAGCACAAAACCATTGGGTTTTGTGGAATGGGGGATGTATTTTGAGGCTTGCTTGGCTTTCAGAAGAGCCTTTCACTTGGGCTGAGGGAATGCTGTTTCTGTAATGTATGTGCAATCTGTGAGAGAGAACCTGAGGGTATAAACTGAGGCTTTCAAAAACATAACTGTAAAATAAAGTTTCTATTTAAAGATTTCCAAAGAAATGTGCTGCTGAGCAGCTGAATCACTAAGCAGAGGGACATTTTGGAGGGAATTTAGACCTCTGGCTAATGCTTAAGGGCCTCTTTACCTATCAGAGTTATTAAAGTTAGTCTTAACTGTGACTTATAAAGAGGTAGTTTAATACTTGGAGGCTTAATTAGTTCAAGATGGGGGAAGTTGTTTCAGCTGACTATATTTTTGATGATATTTTGTTGCATTTTTCAATTCTTTGCATGTCTTAGTCCTAAGTGGGGCGTTACTTAATACAGCTGTGTTAGGTTGTTGGATCCTGTTAATCCTCAAAAATTGACAACTTGGATAAAAAGCTGGAAGTCTTCAGTTACATTTGACCACACAATTAATTATTTTGAATTACCACTGTGTGAGTTCCTGCTGTTGGTCTCTGCACCCTGTGACTTGTGCTGGGGGAGAGTGGATGCTCACACCTTCCAAAGAGGGAGGCTGGGCTGTATGGCCTGTTAATTTTATATAATAAAATTAACAAACAGGCTACAGTATAAAATTTTAACAGAGTTAAAACGTGCTGTAGCTCAGTCCCTGGCAAACCCCCAGTGTTCCTGAGCTCTGTGTGCATCTCCTGCTCTGGGGGTAGTCACAATGGTTTGTTTTACTTGTGTATTAAAGGCTGGTCCAAAGGTAGAACTGTCAGCAAGGAACTTTGTCTGGTTTTGTTGTAATGATGTGTTTTCTTGTGACGGTTGACAAATAATTAAACTTTCCAGGCCTCTAATTACAGGATCAGTGTCTGTCTGCTATCTGTAAGCTGGGAGAAGTGATTCTTTCCCAATAAAGTCTGCAAAGAGCTTGGAAGTAATGACTTCTGTACGATGCTGTGAGAAAGCAATTGTATTTCGGTTCTCCAGGGGTGAGTGGTGTGTTTCTTTCAGGTGGTGGATACATCCAAAAGCATCGCAGATATCCCGGAGTGGTTCAGGGGCAGCCGTCTGAACTATGCAGAGAATCTCCTGAAGCACAAGGACAATGACAAGATTGCACTGTATGCAGCAAGTAAGGAAAATTAATGCCACGTATTTCCTTGCTGTTCACAGGACTAGGCCTTATGAAACATGGAAATAAGCTGGTTTGGATGAGGAGAAAAAAGGTTGATAAAGTCAGTAACACTGCGCAGTCTGTGATACAGCTCTGCAAAAAAACCCCAGCAAAACATGCTCTGGGAATATAGATCTGGAAAATCCTGTGCAAGCTAAATGAAGTTTTCTTAGAATGGGCTCAGCTGCATTAAGGTAGTGGAGGTCATGCTGTGTTTAACATCACTCAGTATTTGAGGTGTTATTTCACATTTGTCTCAAACACTCACCTACTGCTTGCTTTCAGGAAGTATTTTGGCACTGTAGCGTGATAAAATCCTTCCCACCCTCTTCCTATGCCTCTTATTTTAGGAATACTGAGACTTGAGAAAGTGCAGTTAAATATTGTCACTTCAAATTATCACAGGAATTATTATCAATTCAGTGCATTGCTTGGTTTGACATGTGATTACATTGTACTCTAAGTCTTTTTGTTAAGAAGTCATGGGGTGTATCAGAGACTGCTTTGTCACATATTCACAGGTGGTGATAGCAAAAAGAGCAAAATTATTTCCTGGTTGGTTATTGTAGGAATGCTGGAATGAACAGTTGGCTCCTCTGTGGTGAACAGACTTCCACCTGCATTTCTTTCATGACCTTCTGCTGTATTTAATCTTCTTAAGACCTCTTAAGTCAGAGTATTTTTTGATAACTCCCTGCTGCTAGGTCAGAGTGGTGGTTTGGGGGCCTGGGTCAGGTTGGTGTTTGCTGGGGATGATTCTGTGGGAGCCGTGTGGATGTCACAGGCATAGGAGTGTAAATGTCAATTTCCTAAACAATTTCACTTGCCACTGGCTCCCGCGGTGAATCTTTTTTTGAGATTCCCTTCTCCTGGGGCTTTAATCATGGAGCAGGATCAGTGTCTCATTTCCTGTTGTTCTGTGGGAACCCAGGCTCTGCTGGCAGTCCCTGCTCAGTTTATGAACTGCATGTAGCAGGGGCTTTGGTTGTTTTGCATCATGACCTGCTCCCTTGCTCTGTGCAAGTCCAGATTTAGTGGTGTGAAGGTCTAAGAAGGCAAAAGAGTGAAAAATACCATTCCCTGCTGAGGGCAGCTGTTGTGAAAGGAGCAGGGTGTGCAGCTCACCTTTGCTGTCTGCATGACAAGTGCTGGGTGGTGGCAGTAGGACAGGCCACATGTTTGCAGCCGTCACACTGAGGACATACAGAAAGGGACTTTCAGGTGACAGGTTTTTGCTTTCCTAACACTTAGGTTTGTTTTGTTTCAAGAGTGATTTATTAACAGCTTATGTAACGCCTGACATTCAGTACAATAGGGAAAACACCCTGCAGGTCCTTTCAGAGGAGAGTTGAGTCCAGTTTAGTTTGCTTTGTGCTATGTTGGCAAAGGCAGATGTTCCAAAAGCACACTGAAAGTCAGGCCTGGACGTGCATGATTTTATATTCACTGACTTGCTGTCACAAAACCTGAACTTGGCAGCTTGTGCTGCTTCTAGACCTGATGAGAAAACTGAGCAAAAAGGGAAAATGAGGTTCTTACCATGTTAGCAGTTAGCCTTGGTGGGTGCAATCTATTTACCATGAATCCTCCTTGAGAGCACACCTTTCTCCAGTGAATAGTTTGTGTTTCTGCAGATGTGTTTATCTTTAGAAATGCTGTCATGCCTACTCAACAACTACCACTGATTAATACTTGATTCCCATTAAAAAGAGGTTTTGGTGCAGCATAAGAGGAACTTCAAAAGCAAAACCATAAATATTAGTGGAAGCTGTTCTCTTAGAATTGCTTTCTATTCTAGGATTGGTTGCTTGTTCTAGACTCATGTTGTAATGCCTGATTTCTGACTGATTGCTTTAATTTTCTTTCCTCAGGGGAAGGCAAAGAAGAAATCCTGAAAGTTACTTTTGAAGAACTGAGACAAGCTGTAGCTTTGTATGCTGCAGCCATGAGGAAGATGGGAGTAAAAGTAGGAGACAGAGTTGTGGGTGAGTAATTTTTTGAAGGGACAGGAGGTGGAATTTCTTTTTGAAATGTGCAAATGAGTAGTCAGAGTTACAGAAACATGACTGTGAAAGTGTTTCACAGAAAATTTCACATAAACATTCTAAAGAAAAGGCTCTTGTGCTGCTGTATTTACATTTGTAGGAAATGCATTTCTAGAGGGAAGGAACCTGGATTAGCCTGCAGCTTCTCTAGCACTGAAGGGGGAAGGAAAATGCTTCATTCACCAAGGTCTGCTTCAGAAACTCTCTGTGGAAGCAGAGGTGATGGAGATTGTGCCTCTAGCTGAGCCTTGAGTCACAGGGTCTGGCAGATTCATGTGGGGGCAGTCTGGGAAATGATGGTCCAAGGCTGGTTGTCCTGGTGCCCCTGGCAGTTCTGACCCTGTCACCTGTGTCCCCAGGTAACTCAGGGAGCTGCAGGTCTGGAGGAGAGAATTTGTCCTGCCACCAGAATGGTGACAGTGAGCAGCTGCTGGGCAATAACTCCTCAAGTCACCAGTGCAGAGATTAGAGCCAGAACCCTGTGATCCTTTCAGCAGCCCACCACATCTTCTGCAGCAATGTTTCCTGTCAAGAGACTGTCATGTGTGTTTTGCTATATAAACAGGTTTTTGTCCTGTGAACAACTTGTCCAGTGTGCAGTCCAGGCTTGGAAAGGAGTTACATTTATTTCTAAATTGCTGGGTTTGATCTCCCAGCTGAGCTGCTTCACCTCTGTTTCATGTGCTCTGTGATATTGATTAATTTCAGGGTAGTGCAAATCAGAACTGAATATCCTTGAAGCTCCTTGGCTCCTACCTGGCAGTTCTGGTGTTTGTGACATTGTACTGCTGGAGTCCCGTGCTCTTTGAGCAACACTTGGCCATTATCCTAAATAAGTGTGTGTAAATTCTTACATGATGCAAACCCACTGTGATGAAACTCTTGATTTGTTTTCTGCATGCTACGAACTTGAACCTGTGTCTTGAAAACCAAATTTTAAACCCACAACTATGGCCTGGAAATGTAAGTCTACTCAGTAGAGCTCATTTCTTGCATATGATATGAGTATGCTCTGGAACTAGAAACATGAAATTATCACAGCTGGTGGCTTGGTTTTTGGCATGGAATTAGAGCTAAATCCTTAATTAGGTATGAACCATACAGTGAAGTTGAGACATTTTGTCTGAATGAAGATGGAGATGCTCTAAAATTGAGATAATTTTATGTCAATTTTCAACCTTAATGCTGTCATGTTTGTATCTGAACACTCCTTGAGCAGCAACAGCAGGGAAAATGTGTTCTGTAGCTGGAGAAAACATGGTTTTGAAATACAGCTGTAGCCTGTGCTGCTAATAATGCTATTATAATTTTAGGAACAGTTCCTTTTAGTTAATGACTGTCTTGTTCAGCACTGCAGGCTGGCTGACTTTTGAATTTTTCTTCTTGTGGTGGCTGGCTTACCTCTCATTTAAATTAAAAGGTGTAGTTGATACTTTTTCAAAGTAATAATAAAGTCGCTTTAGATCCTTCTGTGGGGTCTCAACTTGCTTCCTATATTTCTCTACTATGCCAGAGGATATTGACATTCCTCTATATTCCTCTATAATCATTGGAAGTCATTGGAATTGCTATAGTCATTGGAAGAGCTCAGCTGTAACACTGCAGTCAGAAGCTTCCCAAAGTGAGCTCAGGAAGAGGCATTAAGTGTTGGGTGGAGAACTGGAATCCTACACCCACTTGTGGTATCAAAAATCAGGCTCTCCAAAACTTGCCAGAATCCATGGGGATGTAATTTGTCCCGAAACTTAGAGCAGATGGCAGAGGGAAAGGCAGTTCTCACTGTGGTTCATAGTAGTAGCACAGGGCATGCTTCTACTGCTTCTGAAAAATCAGTTTTTAAATGGGAAGGAGCTATTCTATGAACTTCATTACAGCTGTCTAACATGTAGTCAGCCTGTCAGGTTTCTGACACCCTTTGTTGACACTTCCTCTTAAAATCTGAGCTGTTGGAATTACACATGAGACTCTTACTGTTGTTTTCCTGTGAGTTTCAGCTCCATGCTTTGCTGCCTCTAAGACAAGACTGCTTTAACTTCTCATTACACTTAACATACCCCCTAGTTTGTTCAGTACAATTTATGGTTGCATCATGACAGTAATAGCATGTTGAAGCTGGAGGTGGGTGAGTGTGGGTGGACAGGCAGTGGTGTCAGCACTTCTTCAGCTTGATTTCATTCCAGTCTTCCCTTTCTATCACTGAGAGCACTTAACAGTGAACATAATTGAAGCAGATGTGTTGTGAAACATACTTCTTCATCTAAAGATGTCTTGCTGTACTGTCAGTGATGCTTAAACATTTGGAAGGGGCATAGAATACCTACTGCAAGCTGCAGATCCACACGTGAGGTACTCCTGCTCTCCCAGTGGCCATCTGTTTGGCAAATAACAGTGACTAAAATAAGAATAAAATACAACTGGGAAGATGTCTCTCCTCTCTGGATTGAATGCTTCTACTCTATGCCTGTAGCCAGCTTTGCTCTGTTACAAGTCAGCAGTTAAAAACAATCTGATCTTCCCCAGGCAGTCACACAAAAACATCCTCAACAAAACATCAATGAGTTACATTGTGTAAAGCTGGTATTTTATCTATAGCAACTCTATTAGCCCTGCTTGCTTACGTGGGTTTTAAAGCTAGCTTTGTAAGAAGATTAGTGGGGTACTAATAGTTTCAGGCCACTTGCAAGTCCTACAGGAGTATGAAATGCTGGAAAGGGAAAATAGGAGTCTGGTCTCTGAATTCTGTTCAGTTTGAGAGCTGGTGTAGTTCAATAATATAAGACATTAAGATATTTTAGTTCCTGCTCCCTATTTTCCTTCTCCCTGATGTATTCTTTCAAGGCTCATACAAAACCTTTGATGCAGGGTCCCAGTTCAGTTGTTGATTTCTTTTTTTCCCCCTCAATGCACATAACTGAATGTTTGGGTGCCTCTTTTTCCAAGAGGAAACCTTTATTAAACTTCATGAAGGCATTAGGTCCTTGCATGGAATGTGTTTTCAGCACTCTGAGAAATCAGACTTTTGCCATAGTTTTCAGCATAATTATATCAAATTTTTGGACTACAGTTTTTACCTATTGTGTTGGTGAAGTGCTGCAGTGTAAATGAACACATGTAAGTGTGATCTTGGTGTGTGCTAGATTAAGCAAATAGCAACTGACAGAAAATGCTGAGGCACTTAGTCCTGAGCAGATCAGGCTGTAAGTGCCTCTTAAAAAAAAATCCAGACAGTGTTTTTAAAATGCCACTTGTCCTGCTTAGAGATTGCACAGGTTTTGTGTCGGGTAAAACTTTCATGTCTGTTTTTATGGAGACTGTATACATTTCTAAAAGTCAGGAGGAGTGCTGCTGGGACCTTTGTGTGTCATACTCTGATATTCCTGCTTGATGAGTTGCCAGCTCCTGAGTTTTGAGCCCTTTATTCAGTTGCTTTCTAGTTCACCCAAAGGAGGAAGATCCTTTTCTTTCTGGTAACAGAAGGTAGTTTCCACCTTTATCACCTTCAAGAAAGGGAGAAGGGAACATGCAGAGGTAAATACCTTCCGTGGCCTTCCCTGTGCTGACAAATCCTGGTTTTGATCTTCAGCTGAAATATTATCTCAAGGAACATGAAACCTCTAGTTAAATATGTGAGCAAACATGATAAATATTTAAATCAACAGTACCACTATTCCTCTATAATACAGAACTTTTGTACAGTAGTCACTGCTCTGTGACTCCTGCCTGATGTTAGTGCAGCTAAGGAAGTTTCCTTTTTTAATTTTATTTGTCAGCACCATTGCTGTTTGTGCAGTTTTAGTCACTGGGGACTTGTGGAAGCCCACTGAGTGCCCTGAGGAGTGTGCTGGTGTCTAAAGGGGCACAGTCAAATGCAGGGAGCTTTACATGCATGGCACTTGTTGTGATCAGCTTGACAATCTCAGATGTGGGAGGAAGAAAAATTAATTTTACCTCCTTCTAAATGAGAATCCAGTATTAATCTGAAAGACTGGCAGGAGGAGTAGTTTGTGTCACTGAGCTGCTGAGAGAAAAGGAACATGAGTTCTTACACTGCTGTGTTTGGAGCATCTCCAGCCAGAACAGACCCAAATTTTTATCTGTCCTGGTGTTGGGGCAAACCTGTGAGATCCCAGAGAGCAGCAAGGCTGAAGGCACAGAAATGCAGAGTCAGTTCCTGTGCATGTTTGTACCTTTGGGCACTTTTGGCTGATAATCCTCCAAAACTCAACCACCACCTCAAAGGCAGCTGACAGATGAAAGTAATGATTTAATTGTCTGGCTCACAATAATCAGCAGAGACCTGTGATCTTGCCTGGAGGGTTTTTGTGTGGGGTGGTGAAAAGGAGAATTGCTTAGAACAGAACTGGAGCTTGTAAGCTGTGGCAAAGTACACAGGGAGAGATCTTTCAGTTTTTCCTTGCCCTCTGGCCCCCTGATGATCCCATCCAAGAAATGCTCTGTGGAAATACTTGGCATCAATTAAAGAACTGCTTTCGCCACACAAAATGACATTTTGGTCTGTTCTGGTTCGTATATTTCAGATTATTTAGGGAGGAATATTTGTCTTACAAGAGAAATCACTGAGATTTTGGGATACTGTGCCTTGTATAAACCTTGACCCCAAGGGGAAAATAGCAAAATAAATAATGCTTTTATGGGCATGAGCTTTTGCTGCACTTTGTGCTTAAGAACTTCACTGAACAAACCACTGTAAGCTGTAGGCAGTTCTAGGGAGTAATTTATATCTTAACATGGCATGAAGCTTTTATTCACAGTTGTGTGTTTTCCAGAAATTGTTGGGCTTAAGTCATAATGCTGTTTTAAAAGCTACTGCTCCCAAAAGCACAGCAGCTTTCAGTAACTGCAGTGGCACTGCTGGTTTAAGAAGCTGATTTTTAAATGAGGACGAATCTCAGTTTAATACTTAATTTTCAAGTTGACTTTTTACAAAGCTGAAAAAGGATGGACTTTTTTTTTCAAGCAATGAAAAAAAATCTCACAAAAATCCATCTTGGTAACCTCCTACTTGGTAATATTAACATAGCAGAAATTGCTGTGAAGGTCTGTGATCTGGGTTCCCGTCCTGAAATGTACATCCATAAATATCCTCCTGTGGGAAGTGCCTTGCACTGGTGGGTGTTTGCTGTCTGTAGGTACCTGTGGTGCACCTGCAGTCCAAGATCTCAGTGCCCACCACTGCTGTTGAACCAGTTCAGAAGCATTTTTATTGCCATTTAAGTTTTGCTTTTAAATGCGGAATTCTAATTATATGTCAGACTACTGCAATTAGGCCCATCCTGTGCTTTTTTTAAAGTACTTGGACATCTTTTTGGTTGCTTAAGAAAGGTGATCTGAAACTCCAGGTCTTTGATCCACCTCAGTGTAGTTGGTGAATTCCAGTTGCATGTTTTCATTTGTGGGCTGGATTCTGAGCAGAGTCAGACTCAGCCACCCAGCACCTTCTGGAAAGTTGCTCAGATTGAGCTCAGTGAAACTAAAATCTGACTTTCTTGACATTAATTTATTCTGTGTGCCGTGATAAATTGAATTTAAATCTTGAAATCTTGCTGCGAGCTAATGAGAGAAACCTGAAGAGCCACATTTGTGTGGAAATGTTCCAGGGCTTGTTCCACTGTTACTCCCTTATCAGCTGAGACACTGGTTTTGCTTGTTTATGTTTAAGATTCTGGCAGTGTCTACCAGACAACATTTAGTTCTGTGAAGCTCAATCTCTGCTCTTGAGCTATTTATAATCTTTCTTACAGATACTGGTTCATTCTCTGACTGTTCCTACAGTTCTGTTCTATTCCCCTGCATGCTGCTGTATTCTTAGTCTCTGTGTACACTAATCAATCCACTGATTTTCTCTCCCAGTTACTCTTTTCACTGTGCTGCCCTCTTATCCTGAAAGGATTATTAATTATGCAGGAACGTTTGTAAATTGGGAGTAATATTGTAGATAATAACCCCGATACAAATATTTTTATAAATAATTCCTTGTGTAACTGATTGGGCTTCAAGGTACAACACTGATTATGTGGAAAACTTCACAGGGTGCTTCAGTCTAGGATTTTGCATTTTTAAAACCTGTTTACTGTACAGATTATATATATATATTTTTTTTTTTTAGTGTTGCTCCATCTCTAACCATTCCCCCTCTGCCCTAGGTTACTTGCCCAACAGCATCCACGCAGTGGAGGCAATGCTGGCTGCTGCAAGCATTGGTGCCATCTGGAGTTCCACATCCCCAGACTTTGGCATTAACGTGAGTAGCCTCAGTGCCTGTGCAGAGCAGCCCTGCCGTGTCCCAGACCAATGTGAGGGTGACGAGTTCAGGTGGCAGATGGGCCACCCTTCCCTGCTGCTGCCACCTCCTGGCACAGCCCAGCGCTCCGGAGCTGTTCCAGGAGCTGCACAAACCCACTCCTTTCACTTGGCACTGCTGAGCTTCAGCTGGGGGGTTTGGGTGGCTCTGGCACTGGTGGCATGTTTTCAGATGGGCTCCATGCTCTTGGTGAGCTTTTATTAAATGTGCAAATGAGCAGCAGTGCAGCAGAGTTGTTTGAGCTTGGTTCTTCTTCCCAAATCCTGCCCCAGGCGTTGCCACACTCCCGTTTCCACACTCCAGTTTCTTTGCCTAAGTAGTGCCAGCCTTTGCCTCCTGTCAGGGTGAACTCAGCACCACCCTGGTTGGTCTTTTCCACAAGGCTTTACTTGCCAAAAGTGAGGAATTTCATACTGATATCACTAACCTGATTAACTCTTTTTAGTCTAGAAATAAATGCTGTGTATGAAATTATGACATCCAAACAGATGTGCCCTAGAGGCTTTGGGAATATATTCTGCTTTGTTTGGAAAGTTTTTAGCACACATCAACAACAGATCTAACATCTGGGGGGTATTGAGCCTTTCTTCTATCTAAAAGTTTACATATGAAAAATGTAGTGGTTTTGAATTGCACAGTGCAGAGAACAATGTTTTTAGATAAAACCCTTAATTTTGGTGTTTAACCTCAGTGGCTGAGAAAATGTATGGAATTATCATTCCTGGATCAGCACTAGAGGGCAGCAGCATTCCGTGTTTTTACACTTGAGGGTGTATCATTGGGAAAAAAATGATTAAAAATTCATTACAGTGTGTAATGATCAATCTGTTCTACAAATACTTTCTGCTTGCTCAGAAAATGATGGTATGGAGTATTTTGTGCAATGTGATTCGATCACTTAGCTGGGGGAAGATTGTTCACTTCACTTGCATTACAAAGGACTGGTATGTTTTCTGTCCATGTTGGTGTGCTGTTGTTTTCAGTACCCAGCTTTTAGTTTCTTGTGATGGCTTTTTAATGGAGCTTGGCCTTGGAACTGCAGTGCCATCAATATCATTTATTTTCCTTTGGCAGCGTGTGTTGGCATGAATTCAAATCCTCAAATCCTGGGAGAGTTCAGCAGAGGCCCTCAGAGACATTGGCTTCCACCCTGAGGAAAAGCTATTCCTCCTTTTGTGAAGTTGCATTAGTCCCATTAATATAAACAAAGACTTAAGTGCTTGGAGAAATAGTGTAGAATTTTCACCATCTGAACTCCAATTGTGTGTGTGTGTTTTGTGAAGCTCAGAAATGTCACTCCTCAGAGCTGCCTACACACTGCAGGCTCTGAATGCCATCCCTCCAAAGGCTCCAAGCCTTGAGGAAGTCTGCTGTCAGAGAGCCACTGAGCTGCCTCCCACGCACAACGCCACTCTTGGCAGCTGCTGCTCCATCTCTCTGCTCCCTCTTACCCATTTCCATGGATCCATGGCCAAGTGGTGCCCCGTGCATGAGGAATGGTTGGATTTCTAAGTCTGTAAAGAAGCTCTGCTCCCAGAACTGGGTGAGGAGCTCGGTGCAGCTCCCTTTGTGGGGCCCTGCACAATTTTTTGGACTGAACTGGAGGCTCATGGAGTACAACGAGCCATATCTGCTACACCTGAGCTTTTTGTGGAAGGAATTCCTTGCTGAGCCATCTGGCTGGATTAAAGTTCCAGTGTAGCAATTACATGTTCCATCTGTTTGTATTGCCTTTGTCTCATATCAGGCTGCCCTGTGGGATTCGGTCCTGCCAGTGCTAATGAATCTAACTGGGTGTGTTAGCAGGTTTGGTAGGACCCTGAGAACTGGAACCATCTCTGCTTCTGGTTCACACTCCCCTTCAGATTTGATTCTTCTCTTTAGAGTACCCTTTGTGCTCATTGGTCTTAATTTTTAACCATCAGGCAGTGTGGAAAATGGGATGTGTGTGCTCTGCACTCAGCGTGAGGGCGTGTACACACATAAAAATGCACACAGCACCTGTGTGGCTGCTTGGTCTGCTCCTGGGAAATGGAGGAGGAGCTAGGAGAATATACCAAAGAAGCAGGAAATTTGACTTCATACTTCCTTAGAGAGTAACTGTAATGTATTAATTAAATCTCCATTTCTGAGTTTGTTAGGTAACACACTAGGGGCTTCTTGAAAACTCCTATCACCAGAACAGATTCTGGTGATGATTTTGTTTTAAAGTAATGGATAAATTTGAATGTCAGTGCATTGTCACTGTATTTTCTTATAATGTGAACAAGGAAAAGGAAATGTGTTTGATAGGAGGCAAAGCTGTTAAGTGACATTTTCAGCTAATACATTTATATTTAGCCATATAACTGTATCTTACCTGTGGTTTCCTGAGGAGACAGCATGGAGAAATTGTCAGGACAGAACTCCTGTCATTTTGCAGCAGATTTTTTTTGCAATGCTGAGCGGCCCAGCTTGGAAAGGAGTTTAACAGAGATGAGTTGATTGTGATGTTTTTGCTTTCATCTTCAGACTTGGTAATAATTTGTTTCTCATTTTGGCTGCAATGTGGAGGGCAAAATAGAAAACAGAAAAATAAAGAATGCTGGGAAGAATAAGCAGATGACTCAAGTCTGATTTCTGCAACATGATTTAGGAGATTGTTCTTGAATACTTAGCTGACAATTTTACAGTATTGTGTAATCTTGTAGTTCTTAATGCTTCAGGTAATGGAGCTAGAGAGGTTTGAACATCAGTGTGCTGAGAGCTTTTATTGAAAGGATTTGCTTCTTGCTGTTGAATAAAAAAGATCCATTTCTGGTAGGCTGCTGCATGCAGTGTACATGGGAGAAAGTAAATGCCAGAAGGGTTTTAATCTCAAATTGGATGATAGCTGTGGTAAATTCCTGAATACAGTGTAAGCTGGAGGAGACACCTGAAAATTTAGCATTTGAATGTGTTGTGCTGCAGAGATTCTAAAGGAGCTGTGCTATCTTTTGTTGGTAGTTCTTTGTGTGTTCAACATCAATTTATTTTGCTAAAAACCAGTGGCTAGGTTTCCTTTGTTAATGGGGGGCAGAACGAAGCTGCCAGTTGATGTGGGAGGCCACCTGAGCACAGCAGTGGAGCTGGTTCCCCCCAGCCCTGGTGCTCTGTCAGAGCAGCTCCTTCCTGCAGGTGCAGCCAGGAGCCCTGAGCACCTTCATGGACATCAGGTGCCCAATTCCTGCTCACATCACTGCTGCTTGTCCTCTTTACATAAGTCTAACCTGACTTGCAAGGTGATTTTTTAGCTGTTCAGGACTTTGTGAGCTTGGCCCTTCCCTCAGTGATCCGTGGGGTTTTATGGTTGGCTGATCTGTTTGGGGGTTATGAAATAGATTGTTACAAACCTGTTGTGCTTCAGAGATCTTGTGTGAGTGAAAGACAAGCAGTCCTTTAACACCTCTCCTGTTAATTCTTGTCCTAACTCCTTGCTTGTTTTGAAATTTGCATTTAGCACCTACTGAAGTTTCCTACTGTAGCAGTTAATTTCATTTTTTTAACACATTTTTCTCTTTATCCCTAGGGTGTACTGGACAGATTTTCCCAAATTCAACCTAAACTCATCTTCTCTGTCGAAGCTGTTATATACAATGGCAAAAAACACAACCACTTGGAAAAGCTGCTGAGGGTGGTAAAAGGTATTTCACTGCACCCACCTGCTCTGTGGTTCTGAGAGCACTCAGAGCCTGCACTGCCACTGCTTGTTGCTGTCCTTCCTTCTTTACTGTGTCACAGTGGCCACTGAGCTTTTTCAGAACAGACTGGGGTAAAAGCTGAATGGTCTTTTCTGTAATTTTAACAGTGTTCTGCTTGTTTAACTTTAATAGATCACCAGAAATTAGCCAACAATAGGAACAGGGGCTGATGGTGGTGTTTTTAAGCTCAAGCAAAGTGCTGCTGAAGACAAATGGGGGAGGTATTACAGCACTAAAGCTTGCAGATTTACACATAAAAGGCTGGCAGCACTGAGGAAATTACATCTTGGGTAACAATTCAGTCCTCAGGGGTTTCAATACTCAGTGGATCAGAATTATTTCTGTTACTTAGTGCATTACACTCTATGAGTCAATCAGGCAGAAAAGACCTTTGCTTATATAATTGAATATAGGAAGTAATTTTCTTCCTTCTTCCAGGGCTTCCAGACCTAAAGAAAGTGGTGGTGATTCCATATGTATCTTCAAGAGAAACTATAGATATTTCTAAGATTCCAAACAGGTAATGGGAGCATTACTGGGTGCAGAGGTGATCTTACACATGGGCTGGGGTAATGCTTTCAGAAAGTTTTGAAATGTTCCTTTTTTTTTTTTTTTCTTCCCCTCCTTCTTATGCAGTGTCTTTTTAGAAGACTTCCTTGCCACTGGGAAAGGAGACCAGGCTCCCCAGCTGGAGTTTGAGCAGCTGCCTTTCAGCCATCCTCTCTTTATCATGTATTCCTCAGGCACCACAGGGGCCCCAAAATGCATGGTTCACTCAGCAGGGGTATGTCCTCCCTCCTGGAGCTGCACTGGCTCTGCTGAACTGCTTGGCTTACATTTTTCCTTTAACAGCATCACACCACGATGTACTTTAAGGAAGAATTGATTGCTGACAGTTTTTCAGGAACTTTGACAGTGAACCTTTTTATTTGTTAGTGGCTATTTGAAAGCAAGTGTGGATTGGTAAGGATATGAAATACTTTGGCTTAGAAATCAGTGTGGAGACCTTTCAGATTCCAGGTGTTTCCTGGGAGCAAGTGTCATTCACAGAAGCACCAGTAGAAATGGCCTGACTGACACTTGAAAAGGAAAAGAACTTGAATTGGTTGTTTGCAACTGATTTTTGGACATTGTTAGCTTGAGGCCCATAGGGAGCTTGCAGTTTTTATTATCTGGATAATATTTTACCTTGAACATTACTTCATGTGTATCAGTTTAGAGTATGTCATTCTCATCAATCCTTCAAGGAAGGAAGCCAGAGGGTTGGAATCTCCTTGAGTGTAGGTTTTGCACTGTATGGAAACTGCTTGAGGCAGTGTCTTGTGGCTAAAGATAATATCTGATACTAGTGCCAAAATGCCCCTTGCTCACATGCTTTCCACTTGCTGTTGGTGCTCCAAAGCTCTTAAAATGGAGCAAGTGACTGCAGCAGTGTAGAAACTTTAATTCTCCCATAACCCTGAACAGAAGGCAGGTTTTTCACCCATTTAAGGCAGGCAGGATGTGTTGCTTAGAGCATTTGTACCAATGTGTGTAACTGGAACTGCACAGCTTTCAGCCAGAGTCCCTCATTTCTGCTGTTTGCTCTGCAAGTCAGGGTGAGCATCCTGCAGGGCTGGGTGGCCTGAGGGCAGGATCCTTTGATGCTGTGCCCCCAGTGTGTGTGTTCCAGCCTCTCTTTGATGGCAGGGACTGGAGGCTTTGCCCCCAGACAAATCCCCTGCTGCCTGTAAACACTCTGCTTTATGTGTTAGCAGTCAGGAGGAGATCATACCAGGCAGCACGTGGTGTACAGAATGGTCCCTCTGGGACACAAATCCAGTGTTTGTGAAGAAGAAAGGAGGTGGGTTTTGAAGTTTGACAGCTGTTTTGAAGCTGTGCTGGCTTTAGACTGGTTAAATGCTTGCAGAGGTGGATTGGCAAAAACAGGATAGGTGTTTTGTTCAGTGATGGTGATAAACAGTAGAGATGAGAAATAGCTGTAGATCAGAAAATAGGACTTTTCTTTTGCAAAGTTCTTTCTTTTCCCATGTCACCTGTATTAGCTTGCCCTGAATCATGACTCTGCTCTCTAGCTGAATTATGTGCAGAACTACCTTAGAGTTTAGGTCCAGACTACTCATCCTTGCTGGGGAGGAGAGCAGGAGATGGATGGATGAGTAAGATCTGTTGTTTGTGATGATTCTGTTCCCACTGAGCAGGTCTGTAGCTGTGGTGCAGAATGATTTTTTTTTTCCCTGGTGCTAGCACCTCTGGCTGAAAAGCAAATTGTTGAATTAGGGACCTCAGTGTTTGAATAGGGCCTATACAAAGTCCATGCAAATAAATTCTTAGGTATCTTTTACACACTTGATTGGGTTTGTCTGTTTGTTCTAGGCTTAATCTTGTTTCCACTGGAATTATTAGGATAATTTGCATTGATTTGATTTTTTAAAAAAGCAGAATTAGCCTACTGTCTCTGTTTTATTTTCCAGCCTTAGTTTAAACCAAGTGTGTTTCTGGTAGTGAAAACAGCAAGAAGAGATGACATTTTGGTGAAGACATTTAAATTATTGCTTATTTATAGTATGCTCCAATGCTGGTTTGTTACTGTACTGATTTTAGATGCCAATAGGCAGCTTACTTTAAATTCACAACTCAGTATATCTAATTCTGCAGTGTGTTTCTGGTCTGTTTTCTTGCTACACAGTGAAATGACATACATAAATAAAGAAAATGAAGCTAGGTCATGGGAAATGATTTTTAAAATGGTGGCTCAGAGGAGTAGACTTTTTTTTTTTCTTTTGATCCTGGAAGAAAAGCTGTATGGTTTTGACCAGTTGGGTATGCTGCAGAGAGAAGTTTGTACTAAAAACCTTGGTTGTTATTCTTACCTCGTTCCTGTCAGGTCCCTTTCCAGCTATTCCATGCTCCCAGCTATCTAAGGAGAGAATTTTGAGCTAAAATCCTCTTCAGTCCATGTGTGTCCATCTCAAGGACTGGCAGAGGTTTGGGTTTAAATCCCTGTGAGCTGTTTGATGCTCACACAGCCCCGGGAGCTGCTCCTGGCCCTCTCAGCAGGGTCAGGGCTCAGCACTGCTGCTCCTGGGCCCAGCTGTGCTGCTGCTGCTTCCTGGCACTCCAGATGTTCAGCACTTCACCAGCCCTGGGCTGCCCCGAGGAGGAGCAGGGAGTTTTATCAGCTGCCAGGCCTGGTGTGAAGTGAGAAATGCTTGGGGTTTGTTTGGAGGGTCCTAAAAGTCCTGTAAATAAACGAGTCCTAGAAATTAACTCAAGAGAGTGTTTTGGGCTGTGAGCTTACAGCAGCTCTGCCTTCTCCCAGAGTCCTTTTGTTTCCAGCCTGAGATGGACCAGGTTTTGCAGGGAAATTCATAGCCTATACCTAAAACCGTTGGGAAAAATCCCCTTTTGGTTCCAAAACTGTGGAGTAGCGAAAACTAAACGAGGGTAAAAGACAACCAGTGTTTATCTGAATTGAATATAACTTTTAATTTTGCTGTTTTGTGTGGCTCTTTCAGAATCTCCTGCAGGAACAATATGCTTTCCTTTATAAATGCAGTAATTATGTAAACACCTGCAATTCTTTTGGCAACCTTACCAATTCAGTTTGACACAGTGTTTCTAAATCGGATTTTTCGGGTGATTTTCAGCTGTAGAAGATGGTAGCTGTAGCTAGATGGCAGCGTTGTGGCAGCTGAGGGTGTTCAAACAGCAGTAGGTGAATTCAGACCTGGTTCCTTTGAGCAGTCAAGTGAAAATAAGATTTACTCCTTTATTTTTATTTAATGTTTTCTGCTTTTTCTCCCAAAGCATGTGCCACTTTTATGACTCTCCTTTTTCATTTCGAATGTTTATCTGTAACCTGTTTTCTTTCAGTGTAAATCTTGTTTCATGCTTATGAGGCTCTTAATAGTTTCACTATGACTCCTTGCATAAATGCAAAAACCATTTTTTATTTTAACATTGGCTACATTAATTTGTCACTGCAGTGAAGTGACTTAATGAAGTAGTCTGTAAATTTATTTATCCTAGCAAGTTGTGCTTCAGTGATGATCAGGAAGGTGGTTTAGCAGCATTTCCAACAAAAGGAAGTAATACATTTCAGGACATTATTAATATTGATGCTCTGAGCAGTGAGACATTTCACATTTCTAGTCACTCCAGTGTTTACAAGAGATCTGTACTGTCAGGTCTTTTTTCTCCTAGATGTTAATAGATAAGATAATTTGGACACATGGTGCTAATGTTTAGCAGCTGCTGCAGTTTATGGCAGCTCTCAGTCCCTCACTCCTCCCATTGCCCAAATGCACTGAAAATGAAACTGTCAAAGGGCTTCTCTTGGAAAATCGGACTGCTGAAAGCCTGCTGTTAAAATTAGGGTCTGCATGGAGTACTCTGATGGCTGTGTGGAGTTGGAAGGGAAGGGAGTTGTTTATTCCATGGATTAAAAGTGATGTGCAGTGGGAATTGCTGAGGTCTAATGAGAGAGGCTGAAAAGTTATGTGAGAAAATGGAGAATGCAATTGCTGCTGCTGTTAGATAGACCCTGGGATTTACTGCAGTTGTAGTTAAAGGAAATACTTGCTTTAATCCTGGAGTATATCCTGCAAGCTATTGACTGTGCTAGTGTTTTTTAAGTCTTAATGTGCTGTCAGAGTTTTGCTTTTCATTTATATGATCTTGTATTTTCCTTTCTTTTTGCAGGGTACCCTAATACAGCACCTGAAGGAACACATTCTTCATGGCAACATGAGCAGCAGTGATGTGATTATGTACTACACAACGGCAAGTGGGGCTTAAGGCATTTTTAAAAACACTGTAACATCTTTTTCCTGTAAAGATGGGACAACTTTTCATACAAATCCACAAGTACACTTCTTTGTGTGTTAATTTTTTTGGTTTTTTACTGCAAGGGATTTCCCATCTGAGTTAAAATAAAAATCAGGTGAAATAATAAAATGCAACAGGGACCTTTCTCATGAAAGGTCAAACCCATGTTAAATGTTTCTGACCTAACTGGTGAGGAAAATGGATTGATTTTTAGTCTCTTAAGTTTATTGATCAAGCTGCCTCATCAATATCACCTACAAATCAGATTCCACCTTCCTGCAGGGCTAGGTCACACTGAAGATGAGAATTTGTTATGTCTCTGTTTTGTTTGTGAGGAAAGAAGCTGCCCAGCTCCAAGCTTGATAAAGGAAAGGGGGCAAACCTCATCTGTGTGGAACTCAGTTATGTGGTGGGAAGGTGTTTTTTCTAATGTTTTTATAAAGAAAAATGATTCCTAAGCCTTCTGTGACTGTAGCAGTTTGAGAAGGCTGATATCTTTCCTCATGAGTTCCCTCCTGAACTTTAACATGACTAGTCAGCTTGCAGTATCTCCATGGAGGGATCATGGTAATTGCCTTGTCTCAAACTTGTCCTGTCTCCTGGCTGGTGCTTTAAAGCTGTGTGTGCAGGGAGGCATGGAATCCCCATCTCATTAGGTGTTTGTAAGGATCAGACAGACCAACATCCATCAGGAACATGCAGCCTGGGACAGGTGAGAGGATGAGCAGAGCTGCAGCTTTATTTGCTGATGTGATCAGACATGATCACTGGTGTGGGTTTGACAGCAGGAAAACTTCAGGTGAGGGAAGTGGAGGGGAAGGTGGCACTTCTTGCATGAGGGCAGGGATCCATGCTTCTGCCAAGATCTGCACCAGTGCATGCTTTCAGAGCTGCCAGCAGACAGCAGTGCTGGGGCTGCCAGGGCTGCAGGCAGTGACAAACTCATGGAGGCTTCTTCTCTCCTCCAGACTGGCTGGATGATGTGGAATTGGCTGGTGAGTGCACTTGCTACAGGAGCTTCAGTGGTCCTGTATGATGGATCTCCTCTAATTCCTTCACCAAATGTGCTCTGGGACCTGACTGACAGACTAGGGTATGTATCCAGGCTTAAATAAAGGGTGGTGGCATTGGCTCCTGTCACACTGACCCAGGCAGCCTCACTGAGGGTTCTCTGGGTCAGGAACTCGTGCACAGTGTGACACAGCTGATCTTCTGGCTCAGCCTTGGGTGGAACTGCTTTTAAAACTTTGTACTAAAACATTTTCTGAGAGAGGAGGAGAGACAAAGAGCTGATTGTTTCAAATTGGAGTCAGGTATTAGAATTCCAGGCAAACAAAGACTTTTGGTTCAATAGTTTTCAAGAGCAGCCTTTTCAAAAGGCAGTAATTGGGAGCAATCTGAAGAGTAATTTCTCAGCACACTCAGAACTTAGTAAATAAGAATTCTTTTTTCAAGCAGCTCAACCTAAGATTTTAATATAGAACTTTGACTTAAAGGCATAAATTGACTGGATAGGCTCAGCAGGGCTGCTTATATTTTCATATTTTGCTTTGTAAACTATAATGCTTAATTCGTGCTGATAAGCTGTTCAGTAATTGTTTTATGCTATTTTTTGTGCCTGAAAATGCTCACAGCACCCTTTTTGAAGCTTAGAGAAATGTCAGGTAGCAGATAAACAGCTGTAAAGCCCTGTGATTGCATTTAGCTTTGTACGCTTTGTTAAACTTCAATTTTTGAAAATTTATTTTGTAACTTTCCTATTTTGCCATCTGCATGTAAGGAGTAAACTTGAATTTTATTACCAGTAAAATGAGTGTCATTTTAAATTGATAATTAAAATTGTTTGTGGTGGAAAGTGGATGACAAAAGATTCACTTTCTGGCTCTGATGATTAATAATTTAATCTTCACTGTCTTTTGTGACATGTAATATTTAAAGACTGACATTTTGTCACTGGCTATTATAACTGCAGCTTAATGCCAAGTCAAAATGCTTCCAGTAAAAAAAAAAAAAAACCACAAAAGAAACCCACAAACTTCAGCCATGCTTCATCCCCCAAAGAAACCCTGGTAGAACAACAGGCAAAAAAAGGAGAATTGAGAAACAACCCAGCTTATTTTTAAGCATTGTCTCCACATGCCAAAAGCAAGTGAAGATAAATGTGTCTGCATGTCTCACTTTTGTAATCTGGCGCTAAAAGCGGTGGCCATCTGGGTGCTACTTCATCATGCAGTCTGTTCCCAGCTCACTCATATGTTAAATATGAGGAAAAAAAAAGGGCTCCAACATGTGAAGATTACCTTATTCTCTGAAGATGCACCACACTTTCCTTCAGGGAGCATATTCTCAGGGGATCATCAGGATATCTCATCCTGCGTGGCAGGAATGACTCAAGTGGACATCCATTAATGGTCTGTGCAAGGGAATTGGTGGATGGTGACTAAATGCAGTTATGTAGCATTTGGAAGGAAATAAAGGGAGATTTGGCTCTACATGTGCTGTAGAGGAAGTGTCAAAGAGCTTAAAATAGAGAAGCATTTTGTATTCTAATGTAAAATAAGCACTGGTTTGAGGCATGGAAGGAAAGTGAGATGTTACACAAGAGTAAAAATAGTTCATGTGATTGGTGTACAGGGTAGCTGAGGAGCACTGGGCTGGGGGCTCTCATGCTGGAAGCTTCCCTGCTCATGACAGGGTTTGGAACTAGATGATCTTTAAGGTTCCTTCCAGTCCAAACCATTCTGAGTGCCCTTCCCATGTGTCTGGTCAAGTGCTCTGTGCACTGATGTGTTTGTGCAAGGAGCCTGTTCCTACCTGAGGGGAGCCTTCCACCAGCACGGATCCCCTTTTGGCAGTGTTGAAATATTCCTTTCTCCTTGCCAGGAGCAGTGTCCTACCTCCCATGCTGCCTTTGGAGTCAAAGCCAGCCTAGCAGGATCTTATTTAAGGTCTGCTGGTGTTGGTGTTGCCCATGCTCTGTGCACTCAGGCTGTGTCCCTTATCCTCATCTATCTCTGCATTTTCTTGAGTGAGTTTATTGCTGTAATGTAAAATGAATCAGCAGAAGCCAGGTAAGAGGATTTCCTGAATGTCAGCAGGAGCATTAAACTGGCACTTCCATTGGCAGATGGAAGAAACACAGCCTTTGTTTCAAGTTTTAATTCTATTTTATTGAAGAGCTCTAAATACACTTTGCAAGGGCAGGGTTGAATTGTTCAGTTGGGCTGAGTTTCCTGTTCATTTAGGCATGGGCAGCTGGACAGGTATCTCCAGAAAATCACTGGTTGCTGTCCCAGAGTAAAGTAATTTTTTGTCAAACTGTGCCCTGAAATGGTAAAGTTTCCCTGTGCAAGACTGTACCAAGGCACTCTTGGAAAATTATGGCCCATTCATAAAGTAAACATTATAACATTTTGTGATGTCTTTGGAGTGTTCTGCACAAATTCCAGTAAATGTAAGTGAATGTCTTAATGAGATGGGAAAGCTTTGCTTAATATTTAAAGATAGAGTTAAAAGTTTCACAGCTGCAGAGATGACATTTGATCTGACTGATTTTGATAGTTCAGAAGGATGTGCCTTGCACTTGGAAAGCTCTGAGAGGCTGCATTGTTTGTCTAATCCACGTACAGAGTGTGTAACAGCCTCTGCTCACTGCACTGGGAATTGCAGGTCTTTAGAATCTTAGCATATTTAAATATGCAAAACATGTAAACTTCTTTTTTCCCTCTAGGATCACCATCCTTGGAACGGGTGCAAAGTGGCTGGCTGTGCTAGAAGAGAAAAATTTAAAACCATGTAAGCTGGTGAATTCCTTCTGTCCTCCCTCCTACCTTTTCTCTCCTGGTCCTGGCTCCCTGTTTTGTCACAGTCCTTTATGTAATTATTCTGGATTGTAGTGACAGATAGTTCCAAACACTTGGAAAAATTCTGCCTTAAACCTGTGTTGCTTTTCTCCTTTTTAAGGTGAAACACACAATCTCCAAACACTCCACACTATCCTGTCTACAGGATCACCTCTCAAATCTCAGAGCTATGAGTATGTCTACAAACACATAAAAAGCAGTGTCCTCCTGGGATCCATTTCAGGTGAGGCTTTTATGCTGCAGCATCTCAGCAATTCTCTGCCTGCCTGTGCAGTTCCTTCCTGCTTGTTTGGGAAGCTTAAGCCTTTGCACCATTTGGGATTGGTTCTAGTTAAACTGGAATGAGCTTTTTAGTGCTGAGGTTTTTCTGCATAATTCACTGGGCTATAATGAAACTCAGGCACTCCAAAGTGGTTTTGGTGGATGTTTTGGATTTTAAGTATGATCATTTATTTTGACTGGCTGTCCTTAGGGGTGGCAGGGTGAGATCAAGCAAAGAGTCTATTAACCTACAGAACATACTGTTCTGCATATAGCTGACTTTAGCAGAAAATACCTCTTGGAGAGTTCCCATTTCAGTTCTTTTGTGCCAAGTAATTGGCACTGCAGACAGATTTTTTTGTGGATTATATAATTAGAGAAATATCAAGCCCCCATGCTGTGCAGTTTGTTGTGAGCAGTGCTGGCTGAGGCAACTTCTGCTCACGTAAGGTCCAACACAGCACTCCTCATTTTGCTTTGTAACAAGCACTGACTTTTTCAAAGGGCTTTTTAACTCAGTTTTATTTTTAAAATATAACTATTCTGCTGCTGAAGTTATCTCAGACTCTGGGCTCAGTAAGAGTAGTGCTGAATCTAGAACTTGCTACTACACACATTAATAGACTCAAATGCAGAAGCCTATTTTTGAGAAAAGCTAACATGATTGATTTGTGTCTTAATTCTCTTCCATAAAGTCCTAGAAAGACTATAAATATTCCAGTTAAGTAAGCACTTTGACAGTATCTATTTTTCTTAAGAATAGTTAATCCTGAAGGCCTGGCTCCCCTCCTCCCATGCTGATAAGGTATAAAAGCTAAGTAAATGTGGAGTGGAATGGCTTGACTGGTTACTTTAAACTAATGAAAACAAACAAGAAAACATTTCTAAGTAATTCTGTAAATATCTGAAGTCTGTAAAGTAGGCCCTGTTTATTTTCTCTCTCCTATAAATGAAAATTTCCTCAAATGAGATTAAAGAGACTGTTGAAAGGAGAAAAGTTATGCCTTAAGGGATAGTTGTGCATGAAAGGCATAAACACATAACAAGACATATAAAGTAAGGAAGAAAACCTTCTAATAAAAGTCACAACATGCTGGATAATGCTGTTTGTTCTGTGCTGCTTAGTGTGGATCAGAAGCCTTTGGCAAAGGTTGGCAGTTGGCTGTTCCAGAGTTCCTATGTAGTTTTCAGGTTTGCTTTTTCCAAAAAATACTGTATATTCTAAATGGATTTCTTTTATTGTAGGTGGAACAGATATAATTTCATGTTTCATGGGTCACAATGTTACAGTTCCTGTTTACAAAGGAGAAATTCAGGCCAGAAATCTTGGAATGGCTGTAGAAGCATGGAATGATGAAGGTAACTATGATCCAAAGTACTGTGCACACTCAGAAAATACAGTAGCTAGATGATCTTAACTTTAACAACAAGTAATAAGTGTGGATGCTCTTTGCTTTGCTACTCTGTTATTTACAGAAAGGAAGTGTGGAAAATACCTTGTTTTTTGTCAACAGGAAAACCAGTTTGGGGTGAAAGTGGAGAGCTGGTTTGCACCAAGCCCATTCCCTGCCAGCCCACACACTTCTGGAACGATGAGAATGGAAGCAAATACAGAAAAGCTTATTTTTCCAAATTCCCAGGTATGTAGTGAAGGCCTTTGGATGATGCAGACTTCGAGGGAAGGCACAGGTTTATTTGCTGCTGCCCAATGGCAGCCACAGGTGCAGCTTTGGGTCCCAGTTTCCAGGGTGAGGTATTACATTTCACAATGCCTCACTCTGTTTGCTGGTGCTTTGTTTTGACTAGAGATCCAAATAGTGAGTTAGTGAGTGCTGCTGCACCTCTGCCAGGCTGCTCCTGCCTGCCTGGAGGAGTCAATCCCAAGGGATAAGTGCTGACCTGCTACCTCATTAGCATGAGGATTAAATAGATATTAAATATATGCTGCCTCAGACATGCATATTCTGCATCCTTAGCCTTCTACACAATAAAGGAACAGGCACCTGTGGACCAGAGGCTTTTTCTTAGGAATTGTGGAGGACTCTGCTCATCCAGGGCTTTTCCTGATGTGGCACAGCAGTGCCAAAATCCCTGGTGCCTCTGGGGCAGGGATTTTTTAGGAGCAGGATCTCCAGCTGCTGTTTTTTGGATGTGGAAACTTTTTTTTTTTAATAGATAGCAACAATACAGAGTGGATTCACAAGAGAAGTCAGGATGTGCAACAGGAGATAATCATGTAGGAAAACTGAGGAATGTCAAAGTTGCAGTCTGTATGTAAGCCTGACAGCTGTAAACAAAAAAAAAAAACCTGACAGTTTTAAGACTGAAATATTTGAGGTTCTGTCTGGACCCCTTTTCTGTCTTGTAAATGAGCTCAAGATGGTAACAATTAAGTTGGAAAATGGTCTTATGTGCAAATAATTGAGGTTGGTGTTTTTCCTCAGAAAGACTTGAGTAGAATTGGGTTGTACATCTGGTTTTGGCAGTATCAATCTTAAATAATAATGAAAAGTCAAATCTGATTTGGCATTAAGACAAATAAAGAACAGTAAGCACAAAAGCTCCCTAGGGAATTGTTGATACCTATTACACAAGCTTACAAAAAGCTTCCTATACAGAATTGTGCATAATAAAAAAATGGATCAAATGACAATGAATCAAGGTGGGAATGTTGTTACTTTTGTGCAGGATGCTTCCAGTAATTCAGAATGAGGTGTTCAGAGCAGCTATTCGCTGGTTTTGTAAGGAGTGCTGTCTAGTCATGCAAACAAGCAATCAGATGATAACCTGGGGTTTGATCCTAATTGCTGAGCTGCTCCTGGGAGTGCTGGTTCCTTACAGTAAATGTGGTGTGGATTGTTTGTGTGGCTCAGTGCTGTGTTCCCTGCCTGGGGGGACTATATCAGCTGGATTTCTGTGTATTTCACTCAGTTAATGCCAGCTGAGCTACACAGGATGAAGAAATCCTGCTTAACCTTTGCCATTCCTCACCAGGTGTCTGGGCCCACGGTGATTACTGCAAAATTAACCCCAAGACTGGAGGGATTGTCATGCTGGGTCGCAGGTACAGTGTTCTGGGGGAGTGTTTGGGGAAACTTGTGTTAAAATGTGCAGCCTTCACCTAGGAGTAAAATGCACATGGTTCTGTCACCCTTGTTAGCTTTGTGTTTATTTTATTGAATGCCATCTTGTGGATTTCAACCCTTAAATTAATCAGAGCAGCTGGATTTGAGGGAAGGGAGCTCATTTCAAGGTTCTACCCCACTTTTGTGTTTATGAACACAAGACTATACTGGACTTGGTTTTGTGTTCATGGTTCATAATGGTCACAGGAGTTTGGGTTGAGAGGGCAGCACATTCGAGGTGCTGAATTGGGGAACTTGTTTTGTGGTCTTGGCTTTGCCACCACCTTGTTTTACAGCAAAACTTCCTTACAGAAGGTCAGGTATTAAGTTGTGCCTGTGTCACTATCACAGACATTCAGGATCACAACTGAGGCTGAATTTGCTGTTTGCATTTCCAACTTGCTGTTTGAAACAAAGTTGAGTGAATTAATAATTTTGCTGTTCTCTGTACAGATTCATTCTAATGAGTAAAATGCCTTTTTGACTCAAATTCTCTTAAAATTCTGTTTCTAATGTGGTTTTGCTTTCACTAGAGAGACTTGGTTAATTGCATCAATTTTTCCTCTTGATCAAGCTCTAATCACACTTTAATGTTTCTTTGTTTTATTTGTGTTTTTTCAGTGATGGTACATTAAATCCAAATGGAGTAAGATTTGGAAGTTCTGAAATCTATAACATAGGTATGAAATCAACTTTCCACCTCTGCAGCTATGACATTGTTGCCTTAAATCTGGTATTTAAGCATTACAAAGCTGTTTAGAAGGATTAAGTGAGAAAAAACTTGCTGTTTTTCAAATGAGACAGTAGAGAGTATGTTAGTATCAGTAAAATTCGATTTTGTAAACTTAAAACTGGTTTCTTTCCTGAAGTATCTGTAGGGTGGGAGGTGACTCGTTGGGACATCTAAAAGCAATGTCTTAGGGAGCAGGCTTTTTTCTTTTTTCCTTAAC
The DNA here is from genome assembly GCA_013399835.1 of Leptocoma aspasia. NCBI lineage: Eukaryota > Metazoa > Chordata > Aves > Passeriformes > Nectariniidae > Leptocoma > Leptocoma aspasia. The sequence goes on along the minus strand of VXAX01001481.1, from coordinate 332,456 downwards.
CTGTCAGGCTTTTCTTCTTCCCCTAAAGGCAAGCTCTTGACAGTGTTTTTATTGTACCTTTCCTGATAATTAGAAGTAGTTCTTGAGCTTGCGCTTTGTATTTCAAAGACTCTGTTGTGACAGGTGGGGAAACTGTCCCTGCAGAGGTGCTAATCTGAGACTCAAGGACCTGTTGCCTCCTTGTTCTTGTGTCACTTTGAGAGACTTTGAGTCTCCTGTCTGTGCTGCAGTGGGGAAAGCCAGAGGAAATAGCTCGGCGTCAAACCTTACCTGGCCCAAAAGCAATACTAAATTCTTGTTGTGGGCCTGAATGGTCCTTAAACCTGGATTTTCACATGAGATCTAAAATTCCAGAGCAGGCAGAGGCGAAGCTCTCTGCAGCTACCCCAGGCAGAGGGTGCCTGTCTCCCTTTGCCCAGGCAGGGGAGGTGATTTTTGTGTTGGATAAAACCGCGTGTCCAGAGCGCTGCGCACACCCCTGTGTTGTGTGAACACATTATGAGTTCCCCTGCATGCAGGCCTGCAGAAAAATTCTTCCCATGGGAAAGCATCTTTTTACTGTGTACAAGATCCTATAAACAAATCTCTGAGCTGTGTTTCAAGGACAGAGGTTTCTCTGCCTGTCTCCTGATAATAGGCGATGGGGTTTTTCTTCCTTTCAGCCTATGAGGTGAGAAGTTATCTCTGATTGTGTGAGCTATTCTGGCATTCCTGGTACAGAGCTGGGAAGCAGCAGCCTCTATGCTCCAGACTGGGCAGATAATAGCCCAATTCTTTGAATTATAGAGTCATGTTAATAAACCATATTTAACCTTCTGATATTATTGCCAAGAGTCCTTTGTCACCGCACGGAGCACAGCAATAACCAAGACTCTAACCAAGACTCCATTTGCAGTGGAAGCCTTCGAGGAGGTGTCTGACAGCCTGTGTGTCCCTCAGTACAACAAGGACGGGGAGGAGAGGGTGATCCTGTTCCTGAAGATGGCCTCCAGCCACGCCTTCAGCCGCAGCCTGGTGAAGCGCATCCAGGACGCCATCCGCGCCGCGCTCTCCGCCAGGCACGTCCCCAGCCTCATCCTGGAAACCAAAGGCATCCCGGTATGTCAGGGAAGAGGCTGCCTGCTGTTTTCTTTGTCACCTTGAATAGTAATTAAGGAGCAGTTGTCACTGCTCTTCAAACCCACATACGTGGAAATTTTAGCATCTCAAAAGTGTATTCGAGCTTTATAAATAGTTTGGCTATGTTGCCTAGCAACATCTTTTCATCTCCTCTTCAGCTAAGCGTGGTTTTTGTTTTTTAAATGGGTTGCCTTTTCTCAATAATATGTTCTTAAACCTCTTAAAAGAAGATATTAAAAAGGTCATTTTACTTCAGCTTTTCTGGCTGTCCATAAGCATATCTTGGTTTTGTTTTCCTGTTACGAGTGACTTTCTTAGGAAAGCTGAGAGCACTTGGCAAATTCAGGAGATCATTTTGTAAACCATTTCACTTCTACATCTGTTTGGCCACTTAAATGTAGCTCTATCACTGTCTTAACTGTAACAGTAATTAAAATGAAATTGTTGTGCTTGTTCAGGGGAAGAAATTTGTGTAGCTGAAGGTTCTGCATGCTCAGTCTTTTGAAGCTAGTCTGCTAGAGCTCTTTTTGTGAACTCTTCAGTTGGAATGTCTGTTTTATTGCCACTCTGATGCCACAGTCTCCTCAGTGACTCTGAGCAGCAGAATGGAGGTGCTGAGTGTGGTTTTCCCCAGTCCAGCTGCACGTAGACTTGTGTGTCCAGACAAAAGACTTGAGACTTCAGAGGCATCATTTGGACCTGGCACCCCTTTCCTGCCAGTGTAGGTTTCCATGTGGAAGTGCTGTAGGGTTCAGGAATACTCTGTGGTCTACAGAGGGATCTGTCCTGACCTCTTGAGTTAATTTTGTTTCAGGATGCTGTTGGTAGATAGTCCTTGGCTCAAAATGACTTTGCATGAGTGTAAAATTCCCTGAAGTTCCCATTTTCTGGGCTGCAGCTCAGCTTCTGTGAGGAGTGTTGAACTTGTGAACTGTGTGAATCACCTGAATGTACAGCAGGGAGGTGTTGGGGATGGGCTGCCCCTCAGGAGAGCCTGCTTAGATCATTCATTAGTTCACACATTGACTGGATTGAGTGAATTTTAATTACCCTTCAGATAAACCTGCCAGTGGTGAAGTGATCAAAGCTGTCTCCCATCTTTCTTTAAAAGTTCTGCTTGGAAGGGAAACTGCCTATTTTCTCCTACTTTTGGAAACGTGTTTGAATCCTCATCTGAAAATACAATCTGATCCTGACACTGTATTCTGGTAGAAACAGTACAGCTCTGCTGAGGTGATTTAGTAGCACCAAACATGGTTTTAGTTGGATATTCAGCATTTAAAACAAAGTATGAATCTGTCTAGTTCTGTCCTGACCAGATAAACATTCTGGTCATCATCTACAGGATTTTCTGATTAAAGTAAACTACTTTACTTTGAACAGCCTTATCTTTTTTTTTAAAGGGAGCAGTTCCCTTGCAGACCACTGAGCTGTTGTGGTTTCTGGGCACCTGTGGAAATTAGGTTGCTGATTGTTGAGGAGAGAGATGAAGGTGGCTCAGGAGGGTAGGGTTGCACATGACTTGAGCAGATCTAATGAGGAAAAGTTGGATTTTCTGTACTGAGACAATATTGTGAGAGTGTTCTGAGGATGATGTCACCTGGTCTGAATGATCTCCAGGGACAAGTGGTGGCCCCTGGAGCTTTGGTGGCCAGGACCAGCCTGGGTTCCCCCAGACTGAGCAGTAAAGCAGGCTGGGGTCCTGTTCCCAGAGCAGGCAGAAACTCTGAGGAGGGATTTGTGTGTCAGCTTTCCAAAGCTGCCACCCCCAAAATGTCTCAGTGGTACCAGCAGCAGGAAGGGGCTCAGAAAGCCTTGGTGCCTCTAAAAACAGAGATCACCCAAGATGGGCCTTGCCTGCTCCTCTTCACACTGGAGCAGATCCTCCTTGCTGTGTCAGAAATTACAGTGCTCTGATCCTAAGAGAAGAATTAGGGTTTTTTTTTTTCTGCAGTGTCCTTACTTTGAGTCACACAAATAATGGAATTTGTGTGATTCATAAGTGGAGGTGAAGCCTCTGTTGGTTACAGTTTTATTTTATTTGTTACGGTTTCTTTTGAAACATTTAACTGTAGAGCACCATTTAAGCTCAGTTTCACTTCACCCTTTTAGAAAACCTGTCCATTTCAGATAAGAAAATCATGGTTTTCTTCTTCCAAAGCCCAGTGCAGCTGGACTTGCTTTTTTGAGCCTACTCTTAAAAAATTAAAAATTGTTTGAACATTGAATGTGTCAGAACATAAACAGCAAATATTTTTAGTGTTTATACCATGATTCTGATCTGGTTTTGTTGTTTTATGTTGGAGCTTGATCGTGTTCTCACAGAATTGCCAGTAGGAGTAATAAACTGACACAAACTCTTTGAATTCTACCTACTCTTCAAGTGATTTTCAGAAGAAAGTGCTTCAAGTGTAACAAAAGAGAAGGCATTCTGCTAAATTTTGATAGAGTTCTGGAATTGGTGGGGGGTTTCATGAATATTTTCATAAAGCCACTACATGAAAAAAGAAGTAATTTTATCTTTGCTGGTTTTGTTTTTCAGTATACAGTAAATGGGAAGAAAGTGGAAGTAGCTGTGAAGCAAATAATTGCAGGGAAAGAAGTTGAGCAGCGGGGAGCTTTCTCAAACCCAGAGGCTTTGGACCTGTACCAAAATATTCCTGAGCTTCAAGACTACTAAAATCACTTGTTTGGGGTGGTTTTTTTTTTTTTTTTTGGTGTCTTTGTTCTGTATTTGTTTTGTATATACCAATACTGTATGTAAAGAAAAAGCTCTATTTAATACCAGTGGTTCTTTTCAAAGGAAAAAATATTTCATGAAGTGCATTATGAAAGGCTTGGGTAAAGCTTAGCTCCCTTTTATTGGTTAAATATGCCATATATTTTGGAGTTTTTTCCAGCCTGGAAGGAGAAACCTGCCTGTTTTGATTTTTATATATATGACTGCATCTTTTCTGGTTAGATTTACATCAGCAGCCCATCAAATGGGAGCACCAATAGCTGCAGTAGAAGATAGAATATTTTTTTCATAAAATGTTTGCTTTCTTTTTTTTTTTTAAACTGGATTTTTAGCAACATTTTCCAATCCCTGTGTTTGTCCCCTGTAAGGGAATACACAGTGGTTTTAACCCCTTGCCCCTGAACCATGCAAGTGTTCTCTGTGTAGTGTGCATTAAGATGTTTTTATAAAGCCAAATCATAATGCACTAAACCCATTTGACTCAGAATCATTTCAGTCTTGAAATATCTCATGGTACCTGTGAGGGTAATTGCTGCTGCATTTTGTGCTGTAGCCTTCTCATTGTTTTAAGCTGTTGGCTGAGAGACTTTTGGGGGCTCAGAAGGTGAAGGAAGCATTTGCCTCCTCCTTATTCCTGGGGTAACTCCAGGTTATTTCCATGGAGTTTACTGTCAGTACTGTGGATTGACATAATTACATTTGAAGAAGACATTTTGCTTCCTTGGTTGAAGTCCTTTATTGGCTCTAAGGTTAGCTGAAGAATTCCAGGGTGTGTCTTTATTAAAAGCTGAGGGGTTTTGTAACTTTTTTTTTACTAAATGTTGTGTTGAAGGTGAGCGACCCCTTTTCTAGGTCTGTAACCCTCCAGTTTATAAAGGGAAAAATACTGTAATTCAAGAACTGAGCTTACTGAAACAGGGAAATGGAAGCACTAAAGTGTTTTGTTTTTCATAAAATACAGTTGCAGTAGTTGTACCAACCCTCTGGCATTCAGTGTCTCCTGCACTATTTGGATTTTGTGGGTGAAATATTATTGTACTTATAACTGTGTTGAATGCATTCAGCATTGATAAAGAGTTAATTAAAAGGAATCAATTCTTTATATATAATAATTATATATTGCATCTCTCATCTCTTGCTGTCTTTATTTTCCTTTTGACTGGTTGTCATGAAGTAATTTTTAGCTTAGTTTGTTAGTGATTTTAATGGGTTTAATCCAAGTCCAACTTAGTCCAAAACTTTCTGTGCTGGTACTTTCTCTACCAAGTCAGGCCATGCTGGTGTGATAATAAAAATACCAAGCACCCATTAGAAAAGTACAAAAAAGAGCTATCCAAAGTGCCAATAACCTGTGATTAAAAGTACTTTTAAATTCCTTCCCCTTCTGGCTTGCTATATATAAATTTTACATTAACTGTGACTTTGTATTTATTAAAACTTCATTATATTGTTCTTTAATTCATGCAAAGTGTCTGAGGTTTGCAAAGCCCACAGACCCTTATTAATAAGTAATTTTGGGTTATTTTATTAATTAAAGATAGTTTAGAAGCACAGATACGTTAGGAACATATACAATGCCTAGAGGCTGCTTTTTCTGGAGAAGTTTAGCTGAGGAATTCCAGGGTGTTTCTTTATTAAAAGCTGATGGGTTTTGTAACTTTTTTTACTAAATGTCATGTTGAGAGACCCCTTTTCTAGGTCTGTAACCCTCCAGGTTAAAAAGGGAAAAATACTGTAATTAAAAAACTGAGCTTACTGAAACCAGTGAAATGGAATATAATATTATATAATATATATATAATCTGATCTCTTGTAATTGTCAGATGTTGCAAAGCTTTTCCCAGACGTCAATTACAAACAAAAATACAGATTTCCTTTTGTGTTGCTCTGAAACTTAGAGTTTTTCTCAGGTTTTACCCAGAAACACTGGATGGATGCCTTAGGGCTGCCAGGATTAGCTGTTGTACCTTGACTACATAGCCCTCTTCCTTTTTTTTTTTTCCCCCTGTTGCCTATTTATAATTTGAGGCTCAGAGTGTTTTGCCTGGAAAGCTCCGTGTGCAGATTTCAGTGGGATGTGTGGCATGCAAATAGAGCCGGCTCAGGAAATTCTGGCTTTAAGCTCTGACTTAAATGTTCGACAGCAAAGCAATTAGAGCAGAGGAGCTCCAGGCTGGGTGCTCCTCTCACTCAGTCCTCTGCAAATCTGAGAGTGACTCTTGAATTATGTGATGGAATCAGCCCATCTGCCCTTGGGGGATGTGGTTTTATCACTCCCCTCTTAGAAATGTGCTTTTGTCAGCTCCTCTTAGAGCAGGTACTTCCCCCTCCCACTGCCTTATGATTTCAATTAATTTCCCTGGTTAGAAGTGGTTCTCAACAAAATAAAATGAGCTGGTACACAGCAGCCCAAGCAGGGCACAGCTGATAAAATTGTTTATTGTTATGTGCAAGGGAAATGGGTTGTGTGGATTACTTATCCAGTGATTTTAAAAACACAGGTAATTGCCTGATGGAATGCAACTTCCCTGGGGCCATTATTGTCTTTCAGTTTAGTGCATACATATTTAAAAGTATTTCATTTACGAGCTGAGCAGTCACTCACGCAGGTAAATGGGTGTTAAAATTAGGTTTAAAGTGCAGTAGGGAGGAGTACCAGGGTCTGAGACTTCTCGAGGCAGAGCTGTAGGGTTTTGGGTTGGGGGAAACTGGGGTCTGCAGGGAATGCTCTGGGCCACCTTTGAGACCCTGATCAGAGATGTTTCAGCAGATAAAGGATTTGGCCTTCCTGCAGGTGCCCCCTGGAGTTCTGCACTGAGCAATTTCTCCACCGAAATTGTTCAGCTTGGTGCCAGCCCACTGCCTGGATCTTGCAAAACTGAGAATAAATCCAAATTGTTTGGTTCATCCCTCTCCTTTCAAGAGGGGAGGGTATTTTTATCTCATTTATAACCAGGCTTTGGAGAGCAACAAGATGTAACTTAATTTTTCTTCTACATTTTTTTGTAGCAAGAGGAAGCTCCATGCCCTAACCTATGTTCTCCCAGAAATAAAAGCAGCCGGGGAGCTGCTGTGAAGCGTGGCCAGGATCCAGAGTGGCAGCCTGGGAGCTGAGGGGAGCACACACATTTTCCTTGCTGGGAGTTAGGGGCCTCTTTAGACTCCATAAATGGGATAATGAGCATTTTGCTGTGCATGATCTGTGTGCAGAGTGGGAGTGGCTGTCACACACAGGAGAGGGAAGCAGCTCTGGAGCAATTCCAGCTGCAGAACAATGGGATGCAGTCCCGAAGTGTTCGTGCAGGGGCTCCAGCTGGCCACACGAGTTCTCACCCGTGCCTCCTGTGAAAAACGCTTCACACTTGTTTCTTTTTTAAAATTTAAAAAATTTAATAATAAAAAAATTAAGGTAATACAAATTAGGATAATTAGGGTTAGGACAATAAAAGAGACAATAAAAAGCAAAGAATTACGGATGTCTGGGTGCTTCTCTCAGGAAAAGCACAAAGCACTAATAAGGGTCACCCCTTAAAAGCAATAGCCTGTTGCATATTCATATTTCTTCACACATGATTCAAACATTCCTCTCAAACAACGGGTGTCTTCTGTTTAATCTCTGGTCTTCATCTCATTGCATAAATCAATTCCTCAGCTCCAGGGTGTCTACTCAGGTAAAGATAAGGAGGCAATAACTCTTTCCTGGTGTCTTCGTGTTGTTTTCTTTAGGCGAGGAATTTCTTGGTTATCTTATTCATTCTTTGAGTTAGTTACAAAGTACTTACAAAGATACTTAAAAAGTATCTTACGTTACAGAGTTTCTATTTTAATGTTATGTCTTAACAAAAAAACTACATTTAAAAGGAATATAGCACTACAAAAATTAATACAGCATAACTTTCCAACATAACACATACAGTATTCATTCTAATATTTGCAAAGAGCCAATCATATAATATGTATTTTTCACACCTCCTGAGGGCCAGAGAAATCCTCCCAAACCAGCAGCTGGAGATGAGCTCAAGTGAGGCCTGGGAAAGTCTCAGCATGCCACAGTTGTTTAACTGGGCTGTGCAGCACATTGCTGAGAGCTTAATTGGGCCTTGTACTTCTTAATTAGAAGACCTTAACGAATTCTCATCCTCCTACTTTTGACGAGTGGTTTTGCAAAGTTCAAGAGGCTTATCAGCATTCAGCTTGAGATTCCAGCTGAAAGGATAATGTCCCTTGGACAAAAAACATCATCTCCAGGATTGGTAATTAGTTTACAATAGCATATTAAAGTATGCATCACAAATGTGAGGAGGTTCACATTGCTAATGAGGAATCTACTAAAAAAAAAATGTCCCTTTTCCAGTTTTGTTCCCTCTTCTGTAGGTTTAAAGGGAGTTAGGTTTTGGCTGCTGCAGGATAACGGTGCCACTGGTGGGATTTTTGTGGGATCAGGGAATGGTTTGGGTTGGAAGGGACCTTTCAGGATCACCCAGTTCCACACCCTATTCTGTTTTTGTTTTACAAAGGGATTGATTGCTTCTACCATTCCCAGTCTATTCATCTACAGCCCATGTTTTGACAAGGATCAGGAGAGTATTCATCTTCACCCTCTATTAGCTACAATGAGGTTAAAGCTAAATGGAAATAAATTGTGAAGAAAATGGAGGGAAATTTTTAGAATTTGTTTGGTTTAACTGACTTGGTTTGAAAGGTGAGCTGAGTTTAAACCAGTGTCACTTCAACCCCGGCCAGAGCTGAAGGAGGTGGCCTTGAGTGTACAAATGTGATACTCAGCTGAGAATTTTAATTTGTCTGGTTCTCATGTATAATAAAATATGCTAGATACATGACACTTCATGAATTAATGCAGGAGTATAAAGCACAGGAGAGATTCCTGTACAGGATTTGTTCTTATCATGCAAATGCCAAGCAAGGCTTTAAATGGCCCTGGCTATCTGGAATCATGGAGCCTATTTCACGCTTCACTTCAGGGTTTGTTCCCATTTCCTCAACCTTTTTGTAATTAGAGGGTGTGTGCATGCAAGAGGGGAGGGAAATTAGGCAGGAAATGCCCAAACCAGCACAAGCCCATGGGAACCCCTGCGTGTGTGGGGGATTTTAGGGAGGTCACCAAGGGAGGAAGCAGGGGGAGAGCTCAGCCTGGCAGCCCCTGCCCTCTGTCCTCAGCATGGTGTGGAAACCATGATTTTGGGTTTTATGAATTTTCTTGCAGCATGCCTGCTGAAGTCTTCTTCGTGAGGGAAAGCTTTTGCTTGCCCACCAGAGTTTCTGTAAACAATCTCTGAGCTGTGTTCTGTTCAAGGACATTGTCCCTCTGGCCTGGCTGTGGGAGGAAGCTGGTCTGGGTTATCAGTTCTCACTTTTGGTATCACATGGACAGGAGAGAGGGGGAGGAGGATTCTGCCACAGGGATTCCTGTACAGGGCAGCAAGAGGTATGCTCTCCCCTGTGTCTGTTTTGTGATCCTTTCATACAGTAACATGTGGAGACAAATATATATATATATAGATACAAAACAGTTAATCACCCAGTTCGCCCTTGTCCAAACCAGACATGATTACCTGTATAGTTACACAAGCAAATTTCTGAATTGTTCGTGTAAAGGTTCCTGAATCAGAAGTACATCAGCAAAAGGTGCCTCTGGCTGCTGTAATAGCAAATAAACTCAGGATTTTGCCAGCAAAGCTCTCAGATATTGTTGGCTTTTTGTTTTTTTTTTATATACAGATCTAAGCTCTGTACTGGGCAGAAATAGCCCAAGCTTTCTGAACTATGGAGTCATTTTAATAAATCATATTTAAGCCTTCTGATATATGGAGTCAAAGAATTCTGTTTCCCCATATGGGTCACACAACAGCATGGGGGCTGAGGAAAGGCATTTTTAAACCCTGCTGGTGCCCCTGCAAGGGCTGGCCGTGGTCTCTGCACCCTCCTTGCCCAAACCCTCCTGCCCCTGCTGAAATGGGAGCAGCCCCTGCCTCGAGCAGCCCCAGCCCTGTGTGGCTGTGCCAGCAGCTCCAGGCTGGCAGGTGAACAAACACCTGCAAAAAAAAACCCCAAACCAAGGCTGATGGAAAGGTGATGGAACACGGAGAGCGTCAGACAGCTACAACCTCCCACTGCTACCAGGATGTGATCACTCCCCTGGTGAAACCTGTAATTACATTAAGAGGACAGCTGGTTCTAATGGCATAAAAATATTGAGACATGACTGGAAAAACAGAGGTTTTCTCCTAATGCAGCTGAAATTAAAACAGGGGAAGGGAATAGAGATTTTGGTAGGTGATAAAAATGATTTTTTTTCCCTGAGTCAGTGTATTATCTTAATCTTTGTGAAAGTAAAGCAGGTCTGTGAATGGGAGGAAGAACATTACCCTCACTGGGATTACAGTGGTTACAGGCAGAGAGTGGGATCAGTGCTGAGCTCTTTAATATCTCCAGGGCTGATTCTCCTCCTCTGCCACCCTTTGCTCCTCCAGGACCACGTGTGCTTCATCCCTGCCCTGTGCGTGTGGCCCTTGGCACCACGGGCTGCTGCTGAAAACCAGAACTTGCTTTCAGAGTGCCAGCACCACTGGGAACCTCCAGACATCCAGGAGAAAAGGCTGAGCATGTTTCCTCCCTAGCTGAAGAGTTTCTGCCTTTATTCCCTGATGCAAAACCTCAGTTACCACTGGGTTCTATGTGAAGTAATTAATTTCATGTACAAACAGGAAGAAGGGAAGTTTTTAAGCAATGCAGAGTCTGGTGTGACAATTCTATTAGGTTTTGGTGGGTACCTGCTTGACCTGTAAATTGAAACTCCAAAAAGTCACTCTGTGTCTTATCATGGTACTTAATTTTCTGTGCTTCAGCAGCAGGGGGTAGAAGGGGGCTGGAATGGGTTTATTCAGGTATGAGACAAAAATAACTATTTTTTAAAAATGTCTCTATTCAGGCAGAAAGCATTTTTCTTTCTGTTCTTCCCCCTGCAGCCTCCCTGGCTCCTGTACCAGATTTCTGTGTTGACAGGACAGATCAGCTTGCTGGGGGTTGTGAACTACTCTGCCTGCTCCACATGCTTGAATTTCACTTTTAGGATTACAAACCCATCCTTAATGGAGATCTGGATTTGTAAAGGTGGAGTTGGGGGTGTCACATAATGGCCACTCTGAGCTGCCTCACTAACAGGCTGATTCCTGGATTTAGGATCCCTGGAAATGCCATCTATGGACATTAAAGGCATTAAGGTAATTAATAATAAAGAAAATGCCACGTTGACATGGTTTGGGAATAGGTAATGCACCAAGAACCTGGGAAGAAGGATTTTGGTGGGAGAGAGTGACATAATTTACTGCCCCCCTCCCAAACTTCCCACACATTCATTATGCCTTAAATATTCTCACGCTGAGTTTTTTCCAATGGTCTAATTATAAACTTCATTATAATTGTTCATTAGTTTTATTTTGTTCAATTAGCTTAACAAGTTGGCAAATGAAATACAAGGCTGGCAATTAGCTTGATCTAATCGTAATGAGCCACTCAAACTGGGTCACCAAATATGTTCGTTTATAGCACTTTTTTTTTTCCAATTGGTGAACAATAACATAAATATTCAGAGCATCTCCTGATCCAAGGAGTGGAAATTTCCCACTCATTTATTAGAATTAAAAAAAAAAAAATCAATTGTTCTGCTCCTGGTTTTTCAGCAAGATGCAGCCCAGGCACCTGGGTTGCCCTGGCTCCCCCAGAGCTGGTCCCAGATGAGTGGGGCCACCAGTCCCTGCCCTGCAGAAGTCACTTGAGCTGCCAGGAGAGAGGCCAGCTCTGACCTAAAGTCTGTTTATCCCCTCAGAATTCCACAGAATTCCATGTTATCATAGCTGGTGGCAGAAGGGACTTTGAGGGATGCCCTGGATGCCACCAAGGCACAGCCACACCCTGGTAGGAGCTGAAGGGTAAAGCTCAGATGAGCTGAGCTGTGCTGCTCTGGTGAGGGGTGATGGGAGCCTTTGGGCAGCCCAAGAACTCATTTTGAGCCACTCTGGTGGCAGATGGTGTTGGCCAAGTTCAGCTGGTTTTGCTGTGAGTTTTGGATAACCCTGAGTTGCCTTTTTTTGCCAGATTTCCCTTTTGCCACTCAGCGCTGGGATCTGCTCCTCTTAAGCAGGTGCTTAGCAGCAGCTCCTGGCTCATACATGATTTACAGTGGATTTACAGCCACCTTTTCCAGAAGCTAATTTGGGCAGGAGCGATTATTTGGTATGAATAATTCCTCCTGCACGTCATGTGCATCACATCCAAATCTCAGGGACAGCAGCACCGGGGCAGCTCCTTAGCAAACCCAAGTGGTGGCATTTCCAGGCTCAGCCCCGGGTTTGGATTTCTCTGGGATCTTGTCCTGCATCTGGATGGAAACAGGATAAAATATTAAACCAGCACAGAGACTACAAGTACCTGTAAGTAATTCATAAAACACCGCTGTGAGGGCAAGCTGGTGAAGCCACCTGCCAGTGCCAATCCGAATTTCCCCACAACAGGACACCCACCAAACCCATCCCTGACGTGACTTTGGTGACCTGTTAACACAACCCCTTAAAACTTCAGCCAGGCACTGTCCTCTCTGACATTTTATGAGTTTCTCTGAGTTTCCTTCAAGGACACAGGTGCTGTGTTCTGTTTCTGTTCTTAAAAACAAAGAGATGGTTTTGCTCTCTCCACCAATGGTGTGAAGAATTGTTATCTCTGAACTGTAAGCTATTCTATTCTATTCTATTCTAAAGATTCGGTATGGAGCTGAAAGAAGCAGCATGAAAAGCTCTGTTCGATGGGCAAAAATACAAAAATATAATGCAAACAGAATACAAAAGTATTAGCCCAAGCATTTGAAATGGAGTCATTTTAATAAATCATATTAGCCTTCTGAAATACGGAGTCAAAGTCCATTTGTCGCCGCCGGGCACAACAATAATTTGCTCCATGCAGGAAGGGGGGAGGAAGGACTGGCAGCCCCCGCACCTCCGTGCCCCGCCAGCCTCTCCTTGGCTCGGCACAGCCCCTCGGTGCGGCGCTGGCTCCTGGCTCTGTGGCTCAGCAGCCTCGTCGCCAGCTGGGACGCGGCGGTGGCAGCGCTCCCTCGCTCGCAGTGAAGACGCCGCCGGCGCGGAACGGGAGAAAATTCACACCTCTGCTTTTCACAGACAGCTCCATCAGCTCTTCAAACACCATCCAGAGGCATTGTCGGGCTTAATGAAGCGCCCGGCGGTGGCGGCTGCATCTGGAGATGCTGCGCGAAGGTGTTTTGGCTGCCAGCGCATCCCTGACGGCGTTTCCCACCCTGGTCTCCGTGCCCCGACCTGACCCTGGGCCATGGGATGTCCCCTTCCCGCGTGGGACAGTGACAGCAGGCACAAAGGAACCATTCCAGGGGTTGGGATGTGCCTGGGCACCCCCCGTGGGCTGTGACCCACCCGAGGCCAGCAGGACATTAGGAAAAAGTGAAAAAAAAGAGCAGATATTAGGAAAAAGTGTTTTTTTGTGGAAAGAGTGATAAAGTTCTGGAATGTTCTGCCCGGGGAGGTGCTGGAGTCACCATCCCTGGGTGTGTTTAACCAAAGCCTGGATGTGGCACTGGGTGCCAGGGTTTAGCTGAGGTGTTGGGGCTGGGTTGGACTCGATGATCTTGAAGGTCTCTCCCAACCCAGTGATTCTGTAAATTCTGGGATTCTGTGATGCCTCTGCCCGGTGTCAGCACTTGAATCAAGTCCTGCTAAGAGCAGCGCTGCTCCTAATTCGCTCTGCTCACTCGATATTAGTTTTATTCCTGCTGGGCTTAAATCAGGCAGGGGCAGATGTAAACAGGCTTGTAATAAGCTGCGGAAATCGCAAAAGGGCTGCGTGACACATGGCTTTGCATTTGATTCAAGTAGTTACAGCCATAATATCCATTAATTTTTGCAGTGCTCCTGGGAGCTAAAGTCCCTCCTTTTCATTCGAGAGACCCGGATTTCTAAAGATCCCGGTGCTCGACACAGCCTGCTTGGCACTCACGCTGTGAAAAAAGTCCCTTTGTTTACACGGCTGATGACCTGGGTGGGGACAGTCCTGCCACCGGGGCCACCTCCCCTGCGTTTTATTTGGGGTTCTGTAACGCTCCTGCTCCGACACCCCAGAGCTCCGCTGGGAGGCGAAGGGTGGGCGGACTGGCTTAATTAACCAAAAAAATTAACCAAAAAAAAAAAAAAAAAAAAAAGGCAAAAAGAAAAAAAAAAAAGGCAAAAAGCCACATAGCAAAAATTTCTCAGTATAAATGTTGAAGCGGAGCGGCGTCACTGATGACAGCTCTTCAAAGCCGAAGCATGAGCTGCGCTCGGGGAGGGAGGGAGGGAGGGACCCGGGCAGATCCCTGTGCCTTGATTAGCGAGGCTTCCCAGCGCCGGCTCGCTCCCCTTCTGTCTCCGGGCTGCCTTTGAAACAGCCCCTTTGACGGCTCCAGGCATTTCTGAGTTTAGCTGAGAATGAGCGAACATGAGAGGAGGAATCTGTAAGAGTGACAGGGCCCGTGTGCGCCTTTGCTAGGCATTTCTGGAGCACAAAGGCTGTTTTAATGAGCCGGGGCTCGCTGTGACTCCTGCTTTTAGCGACTCTTCGGTGATGGAGCTGCCTGGGAAGTCTCCCGGCTGTGATCTGCATGGGAAACGCTCCATGTTTTGGGTTGATTTTGATTTCCATGGAAAACCAGGTCTTGCCTGCTTGAGGAGTGCGGGTCCCGAGGCACGAGGTGCTGGGGGCTGAGCTCTCCTCATCCTCCTCCAGAGCGGCTCGCCTGTGTCCCTCCCATCCCCGTGCCCACATTTCATCTCTGGGCAGCAGGCTGCAGCTGCTTTTTGGCTGGTTTTTGGCACTTTTGGAAGGACGGGGTGTGAGGGGGCTGGTGCAGCCTGGCCAGGGGTGGAACCCCCGGTACCTGTGTGAGGCTGAGAGCCCCAGGCTGCTGCGGGAAGCACCCGCACCTTCTTCTGCTCGCTTTTTAGGGGTTGGGTTCTGTTTTTCCCCAGGGCTGAGCGGCTCCCGTGAGCTCTCCGTGACTGTGTGAGTGTGATTTGGTGGAAGCGGGGTTTCCTTTGAGCCTGTCCGGCCGGAGCCCGGGGGAGGATGGACACACCTCCTCCGGCACTTCTGTGCGTCCCACTGCCTGGCTGGGTGGGTGGTCCTGCTCCCCCAGCACCCTCCTGAGCTCCCTCCGAGCTCACAGAGCCGCAGGAGCAAACCCCCTTCCTTGCCACAAGCACGGAACCCACTTCTCTGGCTCTGACCCCCTCTTCTCCCTCTCTGGTGCTTCCCAACCAGAGGAAGAGAGGAGACATCTCCAACGAGGTGTGGACCAGGCACACAAGCCCCCTGTCCTTGGCAGGTGGCTCATGGTGATGGCCAGGGCAGGGGGCGCGGCTGGTTGCCCACAGCTGTGGGCAGTAGCCAGGCCCTGAGCATTCCCAGCTGGCCCCAGCACACGGATTCTGCCGGGCATCCCCCACCTACCCCACACAGGTGTTTTAAATTACGCTGGGAGAAATCAGCCAATCTCCTCTCAGACCTGTCTTAAACCAATTTAATTAAATGCAGGTGAAGAAGGAAGCAGAAATTACGGCAATTCATCACCTTTTAGTCTCTGCAGGTGCCACAACTCCCACCGCTCTGCGCTTCTCCTCCCGGGGGTGATTAACCCGCTCCCTTCTGGCGAGCGAAGCCCTCTCATCCTCTGGGAAGAGGCTTTGAGGATAATGAGTGAGAAGATGATTAAAAGGAAAAAAAAATCCCTCAGCAGAGCAGCGCTCTGATTCAGATCCTGCCTTGCTGGCAGGTCGCTGCCTGACGGGGCAGGGTGAATCACTCACCTGTGATGCACGCCGGGCCAGCAGCGGCTCCTCCCGCTGCTCCCTCGGTTCCTCCCTGGGCGGATGACGCCGGGCACCAGGCAGGGACAGATCCCCGCAGAATCCCATTTTTTAATCGGGGCACAACCTTCTGTCGGTAACTTCCATCTCAGCAGCCACCAGCGCCGTGCCAGCCTCCATGGAACAGCCCAAGGACTCGTTACCCCAGTGTTTTTCAACACTGCGAAGTGGATGCCGTTAGTTTTTGGCAAAATCTGAGCTTTCTCTAACACTTTGTTGCAGCCTGCAAGCAACCAGTGGGCAGACGTGGTCAGTGGGACAGCACGGCTTACGATGCTCTGAGTGGAGCAGGGTTTCCTCAGATGGCCCCCTGGCAGAGTTTCTGCCTCTCTGCACACACAAAACTTAAATCTCAAGCTCCACATCCTTTACAGGACAAGGAAATGTCATTTGTGCAAAGCCCTGATCAATTTCTCGTGCTGTGCAGAGCTCCAGGGCTACTCGAGCTCCTTATTCCCCCAAAGGAATTCAGGATCTAAACACAGCTCGGGATCTGGCCCCCATCCTTACCTCCCCTTAACTCCCAGCTGGGGTTTTGCCTCCTAATACCTTAAGACATCTCTAAAATTCCCATTCCTTCTGTTCTAGGGGCATTCCCGAAACCTCCCATCTTTTGACACATGAGTGATGTGAAAATCAACAGCTTTCTGTAATGCTGCGAAGTCTTTCAAGTCTTTCAGAACACAGGTTGCCTCTGTGTGCAAAGTCACGCCAGCACAAAGGAAGTGTAGCAACATCCCACCGGAATAACTAAAAAGCAAATCTCCTTTGGGAAAAGACTTATTTTGAGGATCACATATGGGAGACCCAGATTACGGCACCATGGGCGGCTCTGCTGTCTCCTCACGTCCCTTTTGATGCTCTCGCACCAGAAGAAGACAGGGAGTGACAAGCCATGCTGTAAGCCAGCTAAGGAGCTTGGAAACGGCTCAGCAGTGATCTGGAAACCAGAAACTCCCGGCATGAGCTGTGCACATTCAGTCAAGGAGCACTCATTGTCCTGGTGCTCCGATGAGGGAGCTGTGCTCCATCAGCTGTCTGTTATTTTGTTGACTTGTCTGCAGTTCTTCCTCACGCTTTTTGTCTCTCCCAATAATCTCTTTCTGTTTTTCCAGGCCTCCTCTTTTAACCTCAGTGAGGCAAACCAATGCTGGCTGCCCCTGTGGTTGGTGATCAGCTGGGTGTCCAAGGGGTTTGCTCCCCAAAACACCTCAGCACCCCCAGCAGCCCCTGTCATGGGAGCAGCTCCTGTGCCATGGCCTTGCCCCACAAGGTGCTTTCTGACCTGGAAAATCCCCAATTCTGATGCATTTCTCCTGTGGTATCTTCCCTTTTACCTGTTAACTTGTACACAGTCCCTCGTGTTCAGCCCAAAGCTCTCAAAGGAGTTTATTGCTGTTTGTATTTGGTTTTGTTTTGGTTTGTTTCTTGCAACACAAAGGAGAAAAGCTGTGGGAAGGAGAGAGGGCACTGCCAAGCTACCTTCCTACAGTCTGCAGACACCACTTAATTCATGTTTCCACTTCATTTTTACCAGAATATTACCTTTCATTAAAAGGCAGTAAAAGCATTAAAGCATTTTGTAGGGGATGGAGAAGATCTTACAGCTTTATTAGGCTGAGAAGCACATAATGGATCACTACAGCTTTACTATCCATCCCAAGCACCAGTTTGGGAAGTCAGTTTTGGAAGGACCAGACTAGTCCTGCATGGAACCAAAGGGATGGGGTACCCATCATGGGCTGGCAACCTCCCAGCCAATGCACCTGGATCTCTCCAAGTGGCATCACCTCCTTGTCAGCATTTGTCAGCCTGCAAGATTTCTCGCTTTGGCTTTTCTTTCACATGTTGGCTATAAAATCCCACTTCAAAAAGTGCAGCAGTGGATGGAGTGAAGTCTAAATGCTTCCCAGTGCTGCCCTAAAGGTGAGCTGAGGCCCTTGGCTGTGTGCAGGGTTCGGGCTGATGAGGGGGACAGGGTCCTGTGTTCTCCAGCCCAGGGTCAGCGCTGAGCTGAGCTGCACAAGGGAATTGTTTCCTGCTTCCCTGTGCCCCCCTCACTCCCCTGAGTCCTGCAGCTGTCCCCAGGGAATGCAGCTGAGCCCCAAGGCAGAGCTCACACACAGCTGTGGATGCCCCCTGCACACACCTTTGCACATTTCTTTCCCAGTGGCACACAGTGACCCCTCCAGGGCCAGGGGCAGCCCCTGTAGCTCCAGCTGGAAAACCCAACATCCCCCCCCCACTCCCCAAGAAATGGGATGTCTAAAGCAGATGATTCCCTTATTTTGGATCACAAGATTTCCATAAGCAGCTGAATTTTGTTAATTCATTTTATTAGATCAAGTACTGAGGGCAGACAGCAAGATGCTCTTCATTACTGACTTTTATTCATTTTATATACTTATTTATTAGTTTTATCTTTCGAGGAACCCAATTCTTTGGGTTCCCCTGGGTTTTGTTCTTTCCCCACCTCTGTGGGTCCAGTTCCTCCAGCCTGAGGTTGATTCCCATGCATTCTCCCACCGCTGTACATTTCCCTACATGGGAGAGAAGCATTTATTCACGTTCATGTTTGTGTGGAGTGGTAAAATATCAGAGCTAAATTTTTCATGACATTCCTAGGAGTGGTTATGGAGCAAACAAGATTACAGCAAGTACTACAGAAAAGCTTGTTTATGCAGGGAGGGAAAAAATCAAACTCGGAGACTTGTTTGCAAACCTGCGGGAGAGCCCAGGGGAGGGGTTTAGTGTTCCCTCTCCCTTCCTCTCCCTGTCTCGCCGGTTTCACTGCGATCACAGCAACAACTCCCAGCAATGAGGGTTTCGGGTTTCGAGTGGGATTCCAGTTCCAGCAGTGGGATATGTTTGCATTCCGAGGGACACAGCTTGGCTCCGCTGGCAAAGCGCCACCCGGGGCGGTCCCGTGGGGATGGGGGTGTGGGGGCTCCCCTGGGCACGCTGCTCTCTGCCAGTGCACACCCCCTGGGATGGCCTTGGCACACCCATGGGATGGCCTGTGAACATCCACGGGATGGCCTTGGGACACTCATGGGATGGCCTGTGAAAATTCACGGGATGGCCTTGGCACATCCATGGGATGGCCTGTGCACATCCATGGGATGGCCTTGGGACATCCATGGGATGGCCTTGGCACATCCATGGGATGGCCTGTGCACACCCCTTGGGATGGCCTTGGCACATCCATGGGATGGCCTTGGCACACTCATGGGATGGCCTGTGAACATCCATGGGATGGCCTTGGCACACTCATGGGATGGCCTGTGAACATCCATGGGATGGCCTTGGCACATCCATGGGATGGCCTTGGCACACTCATGGGATGGCCTGTGAACATCCATGGGATGGCCTTGGCACACTCATGGGATGGCCTGTGAACATCCATGGGATGGCCTTGGCACATCCATGGGATGGCCTTGGCACACTCATGGGATGGCCTGTGAACATCCATGGGATGGCCTTGGCACACTCATGGGATGGCCTGTGAACATCCATGGGATGGCCTTGGCACATCCATGGGATGGCCTTGGCACACTCATGGGATGGCCTGTGAACATCCATGGGATGGCCTTGGCACACTCATGGGATGGCCTGTGAACATCCATGGGATGGCCTTGGCACATCCATGGGATGGCCTTGGCACACTCATGGGATGGCCTGTGAACATCCATGGGATGGCCTTGGCACACTCATGGGATGGCCTGTGAACATCCATGGGATGGCCTTGGCACATCCATGGGATGGCCTTGGCATATCCATGGGATGGCCTGTGAACATCCATGGGATGGCCTGTGCACACCCCTTGGGATGGCCTTGGCACACTCATGGGATGGCCTTGGGACACTCATGGGATGGCCTGTGCACACCCCTTGGGATGGCCTTGGCACACTCATGGGATGGCCTTGGGACACTCATGGGATGGCCTGTGCACATCCATGGGATGCCCTCGGACTCCTGAGGTTCCCTTTCCACCCCTCTGGGGAGCCCTCTGCACACCCTCATGCTCCTTGGGGTGCCCTCTGCTCACCCCTTTGGACAGTCCCGCACTCCTTGGAGAGTAATGCCCTCTGCACAGCCTTTAGAGTGCTCTGACACTGTCTGTGTGGGGTGCCCCCACATCCCAAGGGATGCCCTTTGCCCACTCATGGGATGCTCTCTCACTGCTTGGGATGCCCTCACAGTTTTTGGGGTGCCCTCACGGATTTCAGGATGCCCTCAGGGATTTTCGGGATGCCTTCACAGATTTTTGGATGCCCTTTTCCCTCATGGATTTTGGGATGCCCTTTTCCCTCACAGATTTTCGGGATGCCCTCATAGATTTTAGGGATACTCTCACGGTTTTTGGGATGCCCTCATGGATTTCGGGATGCTCTGATGGTTTTTGGGATGCTCTGATGGTTTTTGGGATGCTCTGACAGATTTCGGGATGCTCTGACGGTTTTTGGGATGCTCTGACAGATTTCGGGATGCTCTGACGGTTTTTGGGATGCTCTGACAGTTTTCGGGATGCTCTGACGGTTTTTGGGATGCTCTGACATTTCGGGATGCTCTGACAGTTTTCGGGATGCTCTGACGGTTTTTGGGATGCTCTGACATTTCGGGATGCTCTGACAGTTTTCGGGATGCTCTGACGGTTTTTGGGATGCTCTGACATTTCGGGATGCTCTGACAGTTTTCGGGATGCTCTGACGGTTTTTGGGATGCTCTGACATTTCGGGATGCTCTGACAGTTTTCGGGATGCTCTGACGGTTTTTGGGATGCTCTGACATTTCGGGATGCTCTGACAGTTTTCGGGATGCTCTGACGGTTTTTGGGATGCTCTGACATTTCGGGATGCTCTGACAGTTTTCGGGATGCTCTGACGGTTTTTGGGATGCTCTGACATTTCGGGATGCTCTGACAGTTTTCGGGATGCTCTGACGGTTTTTGGGATGCTCTGACATTTCGGGATGCTCTGACAGTTTTCGGGATGCTCTGACGGTTTTTGGGATGCTCTGACATTTCGGGATGCTCTGACAGTTTTCGGGNCGCCCCGCTCAGCCGCCCCTCTCCAAATAAATCAGCACCATGACTACTTCTGGGCATGGAACAAAGAGGATGCTCTCCCGGGGCCCCGCGCTGCTCCTGGCGCCGCTGCTGCTCCTGTGCCGAGGTAACCCCGGGTCCCGCCGCCGCGACCCCGCCGCCGCGGTTCTGTTTGTTCGGTTTGGTTTTTTTTGCCTTCGTTTTTGTGTTTGTTTTTTAACCGCTTGTGTTTATTTTATACCTGCCCCCTCCCCCGGTTTTATTTAGGGCCGTTTCCCCCCATCCCAGCCCTCCCTCCCGGGTGGATCGCGCTCCGGGCTCCGTCTCTGGGGCGCACCAAGAAGTCCCTCTCCAGCTCCGCAGCCCTCCCGCTGCCTCCCCGTGTGTCGCCTGTCCCCACGCGTGTCGCGGGCTCCCGGCCCCCTGCGCGAAGGCTGCCCGCTTGCTTCGGCCCCTGCCAGCGCGTTGCTGCCGACTTGGGGGAAAAAAGGGAAAGTTTGGGCTTGCCGGAGCTCTGGGCATGGAGAAGGATCGTGGGATTTGCGGTTTCCCACGGAGCGGCCGACCCCAGTTCCTCCCTGATGCTCCTCGCTCTTTCTGGCTATCCATGGGCGCGGGTGGGGGGGAAGACGTGCAGGAGTTAAACCCCTTCGGTAACAAAACACTTGTGCAATCTTTCTCGCGTTTGATTCCGAGAAGGACAGGTTTCGGTGGGCTGGCGGGGAGCGAGCTCTGGCCCTTGGCTGGGCTCAGGTGGGATTCCCTCATCACGGCCAACTGCGAGTGAGTGCGGCTGGGAGATGCTCTTCCTCTGTNGTTTTTTTTCCTTTTTTTTTTTTTTTTTTTTTTTTTTTTTTTTTTTTTTTTAATTTGGCCCCAGCTGGACTTGGGAGCAGCGTTTCGGGTCCCAGGTGCGGGTGTTTGCTGGGGAAGGGCTCACCCCAGGCTGCCCCTGGGAAAGTCTTTAGCAGGACTTCACTCTGGGGACGTTCTCCTCTGCGTGCTCCCGTGAGCTCCCTGGCAGATGCTGTTCCTAATGAACAGGGGTTGTTAAAAGCAAATTAATTAAGGTGCATCGGTGCTGAAGTTCCTCGGGGATTCGTTTGCGCTTACTGCTTCTCGGGACGGTGCTCGCGTTTGGCCGTAGCGGGAAGCTGGGGAAACTTCACGGGGATTTTAGGAATATGCTTAAACGCAAGGATTTTAGGTGAAAAAGGAGTGATCCATGGCAGGGGTGATAGCTGTCGCTCTTGGGGAGGGCTCAGGGAAGGCGTTGTGGTGGGGAAGTGTTTTGGGAAAGGTTCCTACAGGAAGAGCAGGAAGGATTGGCTAGGAAGGAGGCATCAACCTTGGGAACACACAGAAGAGGGACAGCAGGGTCCTTGCTCTGCTCACCCCAAAAAGCACTGCTCGCCCCTGCCCTCCCTCCCCCTCCTTGGCTGGGCTGTGTGCAGCCACGGCGGCACTTGGAAATCCTCTGGAGCAGGACACGGGGAGCGGGGTGCAGGGCATGGAAGGTGGGGTGCAGCTTGTGGGGACTGGGGCACGGAGCACAGGCTGCCCGTGGGCCAGCACTGCCCCGCGGAATGGTGGCGTTCTGTGGGCACTGCGATGCCCTGTGCGCCGTGCACCTCTTCTTTTATCGAGGAGAGAGGCGCAGCAAAGGAGCAGGTTTCTGGTTTTTTTTTTTTTTTTTAATCTTTTTTGTTTATTGCTTTGACATATCAATGCTGTTCTTTTCCCTGATATTCCCCCCTCTCGTATCCTCCTGTGTGGGTAGCTACCATGGTGAGATTGGGCTGTGGGTGTAATTCTTCCAGCGCTCTGAGTGCTTTAACATATGGAAACCCACTTTGAAACAGTTTGTGGCTGCAAACCTACCGACGAATCCATCCCTGCGCGCCGCTCGGAGCCCTCCGTGCTCAGTGTGCGCCTCAGGAGCTCGCAGTGCGCTCTCAGCCCGAAATGTAAATAACAAACGCCTTCCCCGCCTGCGCCTCTCTCCTCTCTCGGCCGTAGCATCCTCCTGCTTCCCTGCCCTGTCCCACCCCTGGCGTGGAGCGCAGCGATGTCTGTGTGCGCACAGGGGCTCTGCGGTCGGGGGAGAGCTCTCCAGGGAGAGGCGAGCGGTGGCAGAGCCCGGGAGCGCCTCCCTCGGGGGCCGTGCCGATCTTCCTGCAGCTCGCTGGGATCCGAGTCGGCTTTCTCCTCTGGATTCCAGGGGTTAACGAGCCGCATCTCGGTTCGGGTTGTTGCAGACGGGAGAGACACCTGCGTGAGTCACGCCGCGGTGCTGCCATCTCCGCAAAGCTCCCGGCTCATACAGACGGTCGCGCCGGGCTCTTGCCATTTTTCTCTATTTATTTGCCTTTGCTCCCTCCCTCCCTTCCCCCTTGCCGGAGCCGGCTCTGGGCAGGCTGCGCTGCGGGGACCGGCGATGCACCAGGCTGAGTTTCTCCAGCCTCTTCAAAGCGGGTGGCATTTGCTGGCCCGTCAGGCGGGTCCCCTAAATAGCTTCGTGAAGGTGCAATTAAGAGATCACTCTGTGCCCCGGCTCTCGGGCTGCTGGCGCGCCCGGCTGCGAGCAGAGGGTGTGCGTGTGTGCTTGGCAGCCGAGGGCCGCTCCCGCTGAGCCCGAGGATGTCTCTCGCTGGCAGCAGGCCCCCGTTTGTTGCTGGCATCTAGGCAGGGTTTTGGCCGCCTTCCTCGCTGGCGGCGGCGGAGCTGTCTCCGAGGTTATATGAATAGGTATCCTGTGAGCGAGCTGGATGAGTTACCTGAATATTCTGTTTTCCTGCCTGGTGCTGTGTCACCGGCTCGCTGCGCTGCCGCGCAGCCCGGAGCGGGTGCGGGAGCGCGGGGCAGGAACGGGGCGTGCACCGAACGCGCTCCTTCTGCCCCTGTGGGATGCGCTCGGGCTGCTGTCAGCTGTGCGTGAGGAAGGACCCGCGATTGCTTTTAGACTCTGGCTCCAGGGGGGCGTGGGTGGAGAGACATTATGCTTATTTTATTATGTGTCCCTGTATCACTCTACCTAATATGGAGACACTTTTTATTCAGAGGCTCTTTAGGAACAGAAATGAAAGACCTCTATTATCTAGTGTACAATAGATTTGCAGAACGTGGTCGTACAAACTGTTGAAATGTAGGTTATTTTCCCCAGATTAGTGCAGATCGCAACATTTTATGCAATGACTGTTCAAACTGATGGGAAGTGGGGGACAGTGTGGGCTGGGGGGAGAAGTCTGAAATTATTATAGTGCCTTTTGCTCCAGCATTCATTACAGCAGAATATTTTAGATACCCTGATTTTACTTCCTATCAGCATAAATCTAGACCAGCTGCTCTGAAGTCAGTGGAGCTACTCTGGATTTATGCATTGCTGCTGCGATCGGCATTGGGCTCTCTGGGAATGCAGGAGGCAACTGTGTGACTTGCCCTGCACAGCATTTTTCACTTCAAAATCTCCTGTCTCTGGTGCTGCAGCCTCCTTTGTGTACTTGAAATGGGGAAGTCTCACTGGTTTTGGATTTTGATTATTTTCTTCAATACGTGCAGCTTGGTCACAGAACTCTGTTCACTGACACCTGACTCTGGCTGACCAATAGTCTCTTGTGGTTTGAATACCAAAATAGTTACATTAAAATATAAAAATCAATTAAGTGCAATTAATTTGCTGTATTTTATTGCTGGGAATGATCGTCACTCCCAGCCCTATTATCTCTGTGTTTAAAGCAGCTTAGTGAGGCGAGGAAGGTATGAGCCCAGGAGCAGCTGCAGCAGGTCAGAGCAGAGGGCTGCCAAGGCTGGGACACGGTTTGTGTTTCAGGAAGGTTTTTTTGGATGAAGGATGCATTCCTGAGCCAGAGATGGCTCCATTTATTTAATTGCTGTGTTGGGTTTGCCATGGTGGATTTGGTTGCTCTTTGAGCCCAGGCAGCAGTTTGGAAGGCACAGTCCCTGGGCAAGGACTCCCTTGTTTCAAAGAGCCTGGAGGGAAGTCTGTGCAGCACGGAGGGGCAGTGGGATTTGGGTTACACGGGGCTTTGGGCTGTGCAGGGTTTCCCATTGGTGCCAGTGGGATGCAGATTGCACCCTGTGACCCCACGCTGAGTGGGGGTCCTCCTGCCTTTCTCCATAGCTCCTCAGAAACGTGTTTTGCAGCCAGGCTGCTCAGGGGGCCCGTGCTGGCAGTGTCCCTTTGCTGAAAGGTGGAGGAAGGGCTGTCACTACTCGTGGTGTTGGGTTATGGCATCTCGTGCTGCTTGTCCTGACCCTGGTGGCTGATGCTGTATGAAGCACAGGTTTTGCTGTGATGGAGAGGTGGCTTCACCAAGCCCCGTGTCTCGTGCAGGTGGCTGCAGACCTGTCCTGTCCCAGAGGAGCCAAGGGGAGGTGGCAGCCCCCTGTGTCCTGCATGAAGCAAGCAAAACCAAGGTCTTCTGGCTTTAATAAACCTCCCAGTGCAAGAGAAAGCCATCCCACCGAAATAAATACTGTCAGCTCAACAAATTCCATTCACCGAACTCGATTCCCCGTTCTCTCCTTGCCTAAATATAACTAATGCCAGTTAACGACAGGCAGTGCCTTGGTTTGTTGGCATAGCTTTAGCTCAGCCTTGTCAGTGGCTCTCTGATGTGCTGGCACGTGGTGCTTTCCCAAGCAGGGCTGTCACATCCTCTGGCATTAAGTGCCACGGAGGCTGTGGAGTGTGAGTTACCATGTGCTGCTCTAGATGTCGTGGAAGACGCTTCGGTTCCTTGCTGTCGGGAGTTTCCCAGCTGGAGTTTCGGAGCAAGCAGTTCCCACGTGAGGATGGGCAGGCAGAAATTACAAGCAAAGAGGTCCCTGGAGACAACTTACAGGGGGGATGGGGATTGCTGCGTGTCTGGCTTTGCCTGGGTATTCCCACTGCCCTCTGTGATGTAGAGAGCTGTGATGGGAAGAAAAGCAAGGGCTGCTGGAGCGTGTGTGGTGGGTGAGCTCCTTGTGGAAGGGCTTTGCTGTTTGGGCAGTACCTCACACATCTGGCTCTAGTCTCAGGTGCAAAGTAAATAGTAATGTTTTTTCCACGCTACCCAAAAATTCTCTTGCAACACACTTTGAGCTGTTCTTTGTTTACATAAATTTTTGTTTCTGACAGCATTCAGAAAGCTTCATGAATTTATGATGTGCTCCAGATTCAAGCACACTTTTTTCCTTTTCTTCTTTCTTTTTCCCCCCCAAAACCACTCTTTCCTCCCAAATTTTGATGATGAAATGGCAGGAGGAATGCATATTTCAGCAGGCTATTGAGAGGCAATGCAAACACCATCTTTCATGGAAAATCAGTTTGTTCAAGTTCAAAAGCAGCCCAGCCTCTCCACTTGATCAATTTGCCTGTCAGAGGAGATGATTTTAAAAGTGGTGATTATGTCCTATATTGTCTCTTGCAACTTCAGGCAAGGAGAGAAAATGAAGTGTAGCATTTGATTTTAACTCAGTTTTTTTCCTGATTTTTTTTTTTTTTTTTT
>VXAX01001481.1:291144-306068 GCA_013399835.1 Leptocoma aspasia | reverse complement strand
TTTTTTTTTTTTTTGGTGGTGGCAGTCAGGGGTTCCCTGAGGGGTGAGGGATAGCCAGGAACAGAGGGGTTTCCACGAGGCTGCCTGAGTAAACTAATTGGAAACTGCATGTAAAGCAGCTCTGCTCATCTCACCGTGCCTGCACCAGCTGGCCCTCAGGAGCTGCTCTGCCCCATCACTTCCCCTGCAGTGGGGAAGGAGACCTGCAGTGGCAGGAAATGGGCTTTTAGTGACAGTGGACTTTTGGAAGTGGGCTTTTAGCTGCTAAAATCTTGGGGAGCGGGTGCTCTGTGGTCGCGTGGCCACGTCCCCCTGCCTGGGAGCGTGCTGCCATCTGCTTAAAGGCTGTGCAAGGAGCACAGCTCAGGTTGCGGGGAGGGGATGGTGTGAAACCACCCGTGTTGGGCAGCTCCAGCTTGGCATTGGTGATGGAAAGAAATGATGGGAAAAACTCCACTGGTGCAATTCAAACTGGGGCTAAATGGAGAAGCAGGGATCAAAATCCTCATTGTGGGCAAGCCAAGGGGCTCAGGAGGCTCCAGAAATGGTGTTTGCCCTGGTGGCAGCCCATGGGGCGTGTGGGAGATGGTGCCTCTGGCCAAGCAGCTGCCCCTGTGCTGAGCCCACGTATCCACACATAGCTGTGGGCTGAGGGAGCCCTGGGGGGAATCAGCATGAGGAGGACAAGCATTTCTGCTGGAGGGGGGAGAAATGTCATCCTCATTACCCCAGAAATAAAATCCTTTAGAAGGATTGAGTGGTGCACATACCTTTGTGTTGTTTTTTTTTTTTTTTTTTGTTTAGCTTGTATGGAGACATTTCAAAAACAGATGGCAAAGCAGAGATTTATTTCCCGTTAAGTGCAGAGGGCTGGTGCACAGAACCTTATCTGCTTGTGGGCCCTGTAATAAACCTGCCAGCAGGTGATTTAAATCCAGTTTTTCTGATTGGGAGAGTAGTGAAAGGAGCAGGGTTTATGTTACTTAGGAATTT
Source organism: Leptocoma aspasia (assembly GCA_013399835.1). NCBI lineage: Eukaryota > Metazoa > Chordata > Aves > Passeriformes > Nectariniidae > Leptocoma > Leptocoma aspasia. The sequence continues at coordinate 305,075 of VXAX01001481.1, read as the reverse complement.
TATGGGCAATGTTAGATTTTTAAGATGCAGGAATGATCAGGGCATGGCTCTGTAGCACCGGAGACGTTCATTTCTTTAATAAAGGATCTTCCCTGCGTCAGAGAAATGAACCATTTTCCATTATTTAGCAGCTGAGCTGCCGTTGCTGTTTGCACGAGTGACAGACGCAGCTACTTCATATCTCAGTTTAGGAGTTGTTGTCAATTAGCCACAGCTTTTGCTTAGCAGCAAGACTTCAGCCACAATGGGGAAGGAGGGCTGTCTAATGCATGCTGCAGCTCCTGAAACAAACATTTATGCTGCAGCTTCAAAAAAGCATGAAACTCACCAAAAATAAGACAGAGCCTCTGTGCCCTAAAAGGGAGCCCTCGAGCAGATGGAGCAGGTTTCTGTGCAATAAGCAGTAATTAGAAACTCAGCAAAGAGTCGGTAGCTGCTGCCTGGTCTTGGTACCCAGATTTGTGGTTGAAAAAGGAGCAAATCCAAGATGAGTTTTGGAAGGAGCTGGTCTGGATGGTTGAAAAAGGAGCAAATCCAAGATGAGTTTTGGAAGGAGCTGCATGGGGCAAGTCCCTGGGCAGTGTGAGCCCCCAGTCTGATGAAAGACAGCAGCCCCCAGTGCCTCTGTCCCTGGCTCTGTGGGGCCACAGCAGTCTGAAATGGCACTGGGGGTTTTCAAGGGCACTCAGAGAGCTGGGGGTAGCAGGGACTAATAGGTCTGGTTGTTTTTCACTGAGTGCAGAGAGGACCTGACACGCACACAGTGAATCAGGCTTTTAAAAGGTTGCAACAGAGGCACCTGGAGAGGATGGTAAGAGCTTTCTGGAAGCGGCAGAGCTCTCTCAGGGCAAGCTCAAAGGCCAGCGTGCCTCAGCCTCTCCAAATCATGGGAATTAGAGCTGGAAAAGTTGGCAAATAAACTGCCTTTCCCATCTCTGGTGGTTGGGTACAGCCTGTTCCTGAGCATGGCTGGTTTTCAGCCACGCAGGACTTGTGCTGCTTGCCTTGGCAGAGAGCTTTGCAGCCCGTTAGACCTCTCCTGTATTCCGCCTACAGTTTTCCTTCTTTGCTTCATTCCATCTTTTATTGGATGACCCGAGTCCCCAACTTTGCACCCCTACCACCCATCCAAAGGCAAACCCAGGCAAATCTATTAAATGGGGACAAATGGTTGAACAGCGAGTGGGAAACGCTCAAAAAAAGGAGCTGGGTCTGGCATGTAAATACCCAGCATGTAAATACATTTACAGCTGGAGGTTATTTGGAGAAGAGAGGGCAAGGACTTGAAACACACGTGGTGATGAGCCATAGATTATGCTCTGAAAACACTCAGAAGGCAGTTAGAGTTGCACTAATTCATCTCCCACTAACACATTCTGCTCCAAGGTGTTTGGAAATAATGGAGTAGCTTAGATACTAACATTATTAAATCCTCATCTCTGACAGCTATGAGAATTAATATACAAAGGTTTCTTCCATTTTTTTTTAATGCAGCACAGTTACTCATTTTGGGTCTTTTGCTTAGGAGTAGCCCACTGAAAGTTATTAGCATGAATATTGGTGCAAAAAAGGCTCAACTCCATTAAAGAGGAGAAACAAGCAAGAAATAAACAGAAGATAGCATGAATTTTACTGCAGTTGAGACATCTTTTTCTTTTCAGATATTAATCATTTGCCATTCTTTCACCTGTAGATCTCAAAGGGCTTTAGAGAAAAAAGTGGGTACCATGAAAGCCATTGTCTGTCCTCCTGGGTACAGCTTCAGCTGTGTCTTCTTGAAGTGTCCTGCTCATCCAGAGTTACAGCATCTCCCTCCCTTTCTCTGAGCATACTGCAGCCCAGCACATTAAACGTGTAAGAAGGCTTTATTGCCTTTAACCAAGTGGAGAAAGCCAAAGGGCAGTCATTGCTTTGGTTTCTGCACCAACCAGCAAACTCTCAGGTGGTTTTCCAAACTGCCCCAGGCCCTCTGTCCCCACAGCTCCTCAAAGGGCTGAGAGCTGGAGCAGCCCCAGCTCTAACATACTTCTGTCAAAATGCTCATCCCTTAGGTGTGTGGAATCTGGGAATTGTTGTATCAGACTCCAGTCTGTGGGACTTTGTCATCTGAGTTATTCTCTCCAGAACACAGTTATCTCCCTCAATGGCAGTCTCCTATTGAAAATGATCTCTTTTAGCAAGGCACTTGCATTTATTTACTGTGCAGCTTCTCCCATTAGTATAATCATTACTCCTTGGACTGGGTTTGAATTCAGAGCATCCCACTGTGGTACTTAAAGAATTAATTACAGTGATGAAAGAATTCCTCTGAAGACTTCTATGAATTGGTCTGGTTGAAGTGTTTTAGCTTTACTTCAATTGGTGCAGCTCTTGTCAAAGGATGGTGAGAAAATGCATGGGTCAGTGATTTAGATGAGGCAAATTATGTTAGAAAAATTGATTTGATTTAGAAAGTGAGCTTTCAGATCACAGGGAATTGCCTGCTTCTTTCTCTGCCGTGCTGATTCTCCCCGAAGATGAGCAGAGGCAGATAATTCAGGGTTAAAGTAAGTGGCTCTTGTAAAAGGTTTGTCAGAGAGCGAGGAGAGATGAGCTGACACACATCTTTAGATAAACCATTATTGACCCATATATTGCTATCTGTGCATCAGCTGGAGTTACAGACGGATGGGGATGCTTATAAACACACTCAGGCAGTTCGTGTGGCTTGCTAAGGAATTGAATCCTTGTTTTTCGATTCGGCTTTTCTTTTTTTCTCCCCAGAAATGGTTTTTCCATACAGCATACCTTCAGAACTGGCACAGATCTGGGAATGTGTGCTGTGTGGCTGCCTCAGCCAGCTCTGCGTTGCCTGGCTCTGTGCTTAGTCATTCCTGGGGCTGGCAGTTTGCTTTTCCCGTGGTTTTTCACTTCCTCGGATCAAACTGAGTATTTCCTCTTTCTGCCCCTTGTCTTCATCTTAAAGGGGCTGCGGTCCCTGGGCTGCAGTGGGGTGATGCCCAATGGGTTGGGCAGTGTCCCCTGGGGGGATCGTTCCTAAAAAGCACCTTCTGAGTGAGCAGTTCCTCCCCTGCATGCTGAGGGGTTTGTTCTGAGCTGCTCTCCCGGCCAGCTGTGTGCTGCCTGTGCTGGGCTGTGGATGCCAAGGCTGCTGGCCGGGCACCCACATTGCTCCTACCATTCCTGAGTCGCTTTGGACGGGCTCTCCCTGCTTGTCAGGGAAGCAGGGATGGAGCCCGGCAGCGTTTCACTTCGCTCTTTGTAAAATTTGTCTTTTTAAAAAAAAAGTTAAGGAGATGACTTTTGCCTAGCAGTGCTTTTTGTTTCTTTCTCACCTTGCAGAACCCTCTACACTGCAGATTGTTTGCAGAGACCTCATTTTGGTCTGTCTGGCACCGGTGGTGTTTGTCTCCATGGCTTCAGCACCACCAGCTTCCTTGGCATGAAAATCCAGGAGCGGGGCTCAGCCATTCCCTCTGCCCCAGGGTGGCACCGACACGGCAGGGTCCAGCTGGGAGAGGGTTCTGTGCACATCCCTGGGCTTGCAGAGAGCCTTTTCCACAGCCCAGCCTCAGGCTGGGAAGTGAGATGACAAATGCAAGGAGAGAAATGATGCTGGGGAGAGCTGGAACGGAGCCTCCCGCCAGCAACTGAATTCAAGGCTGCAAAAAGAAGTTGCAAAAGTAGCAATCCATCTGTCCACTTAGTGGGAGAAGCCTAAGATCATTTCACAGTAATCAGCCCCCTGGTGTTCAAAAAAAACCCAACCAAAAAATGCTGCAGGTTTTTGCTTTACTGTGGGTAACTGGCAAAATCTAAAGCAAATTAATGTTCTCAGAGGCTGTGGGGCTTCCCCCCCCTCTTGTTGACAAGTAGGGGCTGTATGAAGTTAAAAATAATAGAAGAAACGATAGACTGTCTTTGCTTTTTTAGATAACCATGTTTTTACCATGCCTTTCAGAGGTCTTCTGTCCTCACTGAAACTCCCTGGTTAATTGCCAGCAGAGTTATTGGCAAGTGGGTGTTTTTCTGCAGGGTCATCATCACTGAGCTCACAGTGGCACATTCCCAAGGTGAGGCATTGTGCAGGTGCATTGCCATGCTATAGCTCCTTGGCTCTATCAGCATCTCCAATAAAAGCCACAATATTCAGGGTTTAAATTTGATTGTAAAAACTTGCTCCAGGCACTACAAAGTTTGGGAGTGTTTGTTTATTTATTTATTGTAATCTCATTTTATTCTTCCTTTCCTCTTAACTGTGAAGGCATAGAGGAAACAGGCTCCAAAGATGCCTCTGGATTCTTGCTTATGTGAATTGAGAAGCATTGAGTTGGAGGGAGATCACTGATTTCTGCCTCTGTGTGTGGAAATATTCACTCAGATTAAAGGAGAGCTGGCAAACAGGAGGGGTTTGAACGTGCCAAGCTTGAAGGTGTCCATAAGGAGCCCTTCTTGCAAGACATTACTGGAGAAAGATGTTCAGGGTGGGTGTTTCCTCAAGCCAGGTGTGGGTGGCATGTCCCCACCGCCTCTGGAGGGATGTCCCTGCTGTCCCCAGCCAATGCTGCAGCCACCTGTGGTTTTGGGGAGGAGACCTGGACCTGAGCACCCCAGTGAGGCACAGCAGCACTTTGCTGTGCAACCAGAGCTGCTGAATTGCAGCAGGTGCTTTGCTGCTACACAACAATTTGTAATTAAAACACAACTTGCCATCCTGATTGGGTTAAGCATTTAAATTAATTTGCGATTTTTCCCCCCCCTGTATTGTGTAATTAGCGACATATGACGCTTACATTAGCTCAGTTAAAAGTTATAATGATTAATTTGCACATCAAAGCCTGCCCATGAATCAACGGGTGCAGCACACCGGAGAGAGCTCTGTGTGGAGTGCCCACATGAACGTGTCCCTTCCTGCTCCAGGGGCACCATGCAGGCTCCAGTCAGGTGCTGCCTGATGTTTCAGTCCCTCTGCAAGGCAGCAGTGTCCCTGTGCCCCCAGTCACTCCATAAATGACAGTGTACCTTGCCAGGACGTGGCCATTCCTGTCTTGCCTCTAAGCTGGGGGTGATGCACCCTGAAGCCCCCAGCACCTGGGAGCCCTGAACAGTCAAGAGGGGAAATTCCTGGTGCTTCTAGTTGCTTTGTGGATGTAAGCATTGCTCTAAAGTGTTTTGGCCAAATTCTGGTTGTTTTTACCCAGGTTAATCTGTGATTATGAGTTTTGCCTGAAGGCTTTGTAAGTCAGATTGGAGCTCTAACTAGTAGAGAACCTTGTTCAAGCAAGCCAAAACCAACAAGAAAACTACTATAAGCTAATTATAACGAACGTGTTCTTTCTTTCTTATCTAGTCATAATATTGTCTTTCTTTCCACCTTCTGCTGAGCTGTGAAAATATTCTGCAAAATGATATTTTTGAGTAGATGGAAAAGTACACCCTTGTCAACAATATTTTTCTACTGTTCATCAGAGGCTTCATAACAGAAGAGATCTGTGCTGGCAAAGTACATCAGCTGCAAACAGGTTATTCAAAGTCATCTCAAATGGCAGGCAGGGTTTTGGAGTTCCTGCTCCAGCTGAAGTTGAAATGCAGAATGTGGCTTCTGATATTTCAGAGACATGAATGGTGCAGGTCATAATAATGTATTGCCATTTTCACAAAAGATGGGTTTTATGTTAAAGCTTCCAGTGGAAAAAGGTCTGGAGGAGTTAAAATATTGACGTATTGTTTAAGTTGCTGTGTGAGGGTGCCATCTCCTTCCCTAGGGCGCTGTGGGGGTCATGGACATGTGGGTGAGTGGAAAATGAGCTCCCACCTTTTTTGGTTCATGTACCTGTCTGTGTGTCCACGCACATGGGTGCACTGATGTTAAGTTGGTGGGGTGTTAAATGTTTCACTTTTCCAGCCATCAATTTCAATTGAATTTCATAAGCCATTGAAGTTCTCTGCTGCTTTCTTTGCTCTTCCAGTTATGTGAGCTCCAGCCATTTAGCTGTGGGTCCTGAGGCATGATTGCTCTGTGGAGCAGCAAAAGTAAATTGGTTNTTCTGGATCCCCCCCACAGCATCTTTTAAAAAGCTTTTGTGCCTGGCTTGAATGGCAAAGACATATAGAGAAGGAGAGTTTTTTTGTTGTTTATATATTTATCTTTAGAATCATGGTGGAAAGATTGGGCTGGGGTTTTGGGTTTTCTCCCTGTAGAAATGCTTGTGAGGATGATAGTTGTTTGGATCAGAAGAGAGCTTTTGGCAGTCCTCTGACTTTGATTCAGTACTGGCAGTGCGACAAATAATGAAAAAGCAATCATTTCCCCTTCTCCCACTTTTATTCTCAGGATAAATGAATGGTTAAGATCTTTGTGCTCAAAAATAATTGCTCGTGGCTCTTACAGAAAAAATGAAAATCCATAACACTCACCCCTTAAACAGATGATTTGATTTTTTTTCTCTTGGTTTGTGTTTTGCACTATTGAGTGTCTTTGCTGCTAGTCTGAGGCTGAACTGGACAAAGCTGATGTGCAGGCTTTGCAGACTGAGTCTGTGGGAAGGAAAACTAGATAAGTAATTTTACTACTTTGGAAAGCAGCTCCCATGGTGGGAGTTGAGCAGCAGGGATGAAGCAGGGTCTTGCTGTCACTGTCCACTGGTAGAACTGTGTTGCACAGCATAAAGTAAAAGAATTAGGCAGAATACAGAATGAATGGGAAAAAAAGTGTAACTTTAATTTGCCACGTGATTTTAAAGTAGCTCAGACATCACCTAAAGTGTGTGTGAGTGACTGCTGGGCAGTTCTCAGTGTGCTCCTCCTCCTCCAGCTGCCTGGGGCTTGATGAACAGACAGAGGTGCCCACCAGTGCTTTGCCAGGATTTCTCTTCTTCCTTTCTTTCCTTGCTTTTATGGCAGAGGATGTGAGGATGAACTGCCATATTTTACATCTTCCCTCCCCAAGCAGCCAAATGGTGCTGAGTGCCCGAGCTGGCTGCCCATCCCAAGGACTGTGCCCTTCACCTTCCTGGAGCTTTAACCTCCCATCCTTTCCAGCAAAGCCAGGCATAAAAGATTAAGCTAGGCCTGTACTCTTTTATTTGGGGATAACTGCAGCAGTTCCTTTTTTTTTGTTTTTAAATCCTGCTAATTGGTGCTCTCAGCCTCAGCTCCAGCTTAATGAAGGCTGCTGTCTGGGAATCATCACAAACAGTTATGGAAATGCATTTAAATGCTTAAATCTGTTGTACTTTTCTCTTTATGGGCTTATCCCTTCAAAAAAGCATAACTATGTCCAGGGTCCCTCCCTGTCCAGGATGATTTCTTTCCATGAGCCCTGTGGTGGGGCTCTGGCACCTCAGCAGCACAGAGGGTACAGGGGAGGTTTGTGCCAAAGCAGTGAGGGAGCCCAGCCCCGCTGCACCCCTTGTGCTGATGGAGCATTTTTGGTCTGTTTGTTCCAGATGGGGCCTTTGGGTGCTGGGCATGAGGCCTGAGAGAGCATCCAGCTTCCCTCCTGCCCAGGGGAGGAGAGCAGCCCTGCTCCCCTGCCTGCCCAGCATCCTTTACTCAACCCTGTTAAAAGAACAGAGCTGCTGGACACCACTGCTCGTGTCAGTCTGTCTGGCAGTCAGTGCATGTCTGTCCCTCTGCTCCTCATGCTGAGAAGTTGCACAGAGGCAGAGAAGGTTTTAGCTAAAAGCAAAGGGAAAGGTCACATGGTGGGTTTTCCCATCATGGCTGTGGTTGTAGCCACACGTTCTCCAGCTTTGGAGAGGTGTGAGCCAGGTGGTCCTGGGGGGGGTTTGGACAGGGGTTTGTGGTTTCTCCAGAGGCAGAGGAGCACCATGCAGTAAAACAAGTGCTTGTGTTTCAAGAATAATGTGGGGTATTGTTTATTTGTGCTCTGGCTAGAGGGAGATGCAAGCAGTCGAATTCCTGTATTTTAGGAGCAACATTCAGCCCATGTGATGGACAGGGAAGATGAGAAGAGGCTGCTACAAGCCAAAAGCAGCAAACCCACGAAGCAGAGCTAGAGACAGCTTTAAAGCTCTGAACGTAATTACCCAAGGAGTCTGCCAAGGAGCCAGATGCTGTAAATGAAAGAATAACTTCCATGGCTTGGCATCTGTCGATCCAGGGAGAGGAGGAGAAGCAGGGAAACTGCCTGCAGGGCTGGGAAATGGTCACTCCAGCTGCAAAATGAGTGCCTTCAGAAATACTGAGTCTGTAGTGACGTTTTTGTATGGAGGAGGGTGAACCTGTTGGAAAGAAGAGAAGAGAGGTCAGTGTGCTTGTCTTGTGGCCAGTTCAACTGTGTTCTGCAGGTTTGATGTCAGTGTTATGTGGCTGGTTGGCTGCTGGGAAGATCTGAGTGCTGTGGCAGCTTAAGCAGGGGGTGATAAATGAGGAAGATGTGACTGGGCTGAATTCTGAACCTTTTGGGATCCATTTGTGCCCAGAACCCTACAGAGCGCTCTGTTTTCCATGCATGGATGAGCTCAGTTGATATTTCAAATAAGTGGCTGCATGTGACTTGTCTGAGGTCAGGTCACTCTTGGCAGTGCTCTAGTTTTGAAAACCAAACTAGGAAGTTCCTGCTATTTCTCTCCCCAATTCATTTTTACAATTACTGTTAAAATAATTGCAGTCCTAGCAAAGGTAAACAGCTGGGTTCGACATAATCAGTACATAAACAATATCCATCATTTACATGGTATAAAACCTCTGCCACACAACATATTCCTGAGGCTGCATCTTAGGGGAAAAATAGAAAACCTTTATGGGAAGGGGAGCAGAAAATGAGCTGGGGTCCTCATGGATTGAGAACATGTGGATAACAGCAGCAGTGTTGGCAGCAGTGGTGCAGTCTCCATTCTGCTTGAACCAAACAGCCCAGAAAAAGGTGGTGATAACAGAGCTGCACGTAGGGCATCTTCAGAGCCAAGCCAGTTGTGCTTCCTGGGGTGCAGAAACAGAACTTGCCTCTCCCAGCTGGGAAATAAAGGCAGGGAGTAGTGATTAGAGGTTATAGGGGAAGTTAATGTGATTTCAGGCCAGGACAGCCGTGTTTTTCAAGCCAGGAAGAGGAAGAAGAGCTTTGCTCATGGGTTGGAGATTTTTTTTTACTGTTTTAATAGCCTTATTTTTTACTTGTATTTGTCTCTAATCAGTAGAAAATATGTTCAACGTGCCCCTTGGGTGCACAGGATGAGATGGACGTGGGAGTGGGATGGAGGGCTTTGGAGTGGGGGGCATCACCAGCATCCCAAGGGGCCTGGCAGGGAGCAGGGAGGAAACTGGAGGTGACTGGGGATGAACTCAGCTGCTGCCTCTGCACACTTAAAACCTGCTGGATGTGCATCCTTGTTTGTAAGCAGCTGTGGTTATTTTGCCCCAAAATAACAAACCTTTTTTGCAAGTAGCAGTTAAGGGAAGGCCTCTGTATTGCTGGAGCTCGGGGACACAGTCATGTGCAAGTCAGAGAGCCACATCATGTTGAGTGCTGAATGACTCTGCTTATTAATATAATAAACCAGAGGAACACACTGTCATGATGGTCTCTGCAGTGAGAGTCCAGGGGATTATTTTAACCAAAGCACATTAAATCTTTCTGTCTCCTGAAAATTGCACCCTGGAGGTATGGACTGGAGGGTAGGAGGGGTAGGAACATTTAACAAGGCTTTGCAGGAGTTTTTATGCATATCATGGTCTCCAGAACAGTGCTCTGCTGTCTGGGGTTTTATATCTTCCCATCGCTGTGGTTAGGTTCCTCAGACATGATAAGAAGGAAAACATTCTCTCTCTCTTTTTTCTTCCTTCATTCTCTATCTTCAAGATGAATTTTTTTCTGCTGTAGCACTGGTACAAGACCTTTTATTCAGATGTACTATATGAAAACATGCTGTCATCCTCTCTGAAAGCTGTGAAGTGTGTGCATGTATATTCTATATACTCAGGCACATGCTATATAGAGATACATGTGTATATACATAGGGTTTTTCCTCTCTCTCTCAGATAAAACATCTGAGTTTTTTCTTTTCTCATCTCTTTAACAAAAACTGAGTGTTGTTAGTTGGTGGAAGATAAAATTCTCACCAGGGTCCCTTGATGGGCTCACAGCTGTCTCTGCTGGGATTGATTCAAGGGCAAGGGCACTCCTCCCCTGCACCCCTGACTGGGATTTTGGTCACTGGGTGCATGGGCAGGTTTCACCAAACCCTTGGAGAAGACCTGGTGTGGGTTAGTTAATGCCAACAGCCCAGCTGCCCCCGTGGGAGCCTGGGAAGTCCCCGAGGCCACAGAGAGACCTTTGTGGCTTCAAATGTCCCCACCACCGGGGCTGCTCCTGGGGACAGCGCTTCCCAGGCGGCTCCACTCCTGCCAGGGAGGGAGGCTCAAACAAAAAAGGCAAGATTCTCACAGAGAGCAAGGTGAGGGGAGTCCCTGCTGATCCCCTCGAGGTGTTTTGTACCCTCTGCCTGCCAGATGCTGAGGACATTGGGCTGGTCCTTGTTGCTTTGCTTGGGAGTGGAGCTGGAGCAGCCCAGAGCAGGGGATGTGTCTCCCCTTTGCCACCCTCTGGTGAAAAGTGTGCCCACATTTCCCTGTATTTCCTGTGTGTTGGCTTGACACTCAGGCAGCTTTCTCTTGTCTTTTTCTAATCATGGAGAGGGTTCAACACGTTGTCTGAAATAGCTTTTTTTGCCTCAACAGAGAGGTTCCTTGAGGCAGTAATTGACTCTTTCCTTCAAGCAATGGCATTTTACCTGGGAAAGCAGCCAGTTGGTATTTTCAGCACAGCAGAATTCTGCCTTGCTTTGAAAGGAGGTGGTTCCAGATTCTCCTTGGTTTTTTTTTTCCCCTTAGGATGATGTCATTTTACTTTGTGCACTCTCTACCATGCTGTACACAGTCTCTCCAGCTCCTTCTTGGAAACACTTCCATTAGACAGGCACTTAATTTTATCGAAACAGCACCTGCAGGACCAACAGGTGAACAATCTGGAGTTCTCAGCTGCATCGTGTTGGGCAACTGAAATGTCCTTTAAGTGACCCTGAAAGGAAGGCTGAATTGTTACTGATGGTTTTCTGTTTTCCATGAAGAATCATAGAATGGATGTGTGATAACACAATTGAAAGTGAAGATGATGCTGGATATGGGCAAGAAAACTAAAGAGACCAGGAGAGAGAAAGATTTCCAAAGAAACAAACTGTCCTTCCTTCTTAGTTTTCATGCCAATTTAACGTATTCATGAAAATTGCCTCAATTTAACTTCAGGGGAGAAAAGAAGCTTCAGGGTTGCTGTAGCTAAAAGGCTGCATCTTGTTTTAGTAAGTTTGCTATGCTTCAGATTTTTATCTAGAGGGGCTTTTTTATGGTACTTTCTACCAGCATTTCTCCACACCTGTTTATTTTTAAAAAGCACTCTGCAAGCTGCAGGAAAAGGATGCTGAGCACAGTTATCCCTGTTCTGCAGGCAGAGGGAACTGGCAGAGATGTGCAGTAACTTTGGTCTCTGCCAGAGCCAGGGAAGAAGATGAGCCTTTAGCTCCTGAATCCTGTACACCACCACACAATCCTGCCTGGAGTGATCCTGCAGCGTGTGGCTGGAGCAGGAGGTGTTGGGCTGAGCTGGTCATCCTGCTCAACTCAGCCTCGTTTGATGTGCCTGCCCTTGAGTTACCCCAGTGTGACAAGAATGAAAGCACTGGTGGATATTTTGGATTATGTACACCTTGTATAGCAGGGGCATGAAACTTTGATAGACTTGGCTGCTTGTCTGGCCTCTCTTACCAGTGAAGTAATGTGGGGCTGAATCTTCCCCCTGCTCTGGGCATTGGTTTTCCCCTCAAGTGTTCTCCCTCTTCTTCTTTTCCCCATTGTTCATGTGCCCACATTCTTTTCCCCGTTGTTCATGTACCCAGGTGGGATTTAAGAAGCACTTCGTGGCTTTGCATGGTGGAACTGGCAAGTTCTGCTCAGCTCATCAAGGTGCATAAAAATGCACTGTGAGCCAGCTGCTGCTTCCTTTGCAAGGTCTGTGCAGCCACCCAGCAAAGCAGAGCTGGTCACTGCCCTTTCTCCAGGACAGCCTTGGGCCCATGGGGATGGGACATCTGGCATCTGGAGTGAGAGTCTGTTAATACAGCAGCACCACCTCTGCCCATCCACCTCCAGCAGCTACAGAAAGTGACCACATAGGCACAAGCCTGATTTGTTTTCCAGGAGGTTTTTATGCATGAAATGCAGGGACGGTGTTTCCCTCCTGGTACCTGGAAGAACATGATGCTCTGCAATAAATTAGCAATGCTGCCTTGCCTTCTGCTTAGGAAAGGGCTTTAAGGTGTTTTTTTGTGCTGTGCCTCTTGTGACAAGCTGGAGACCTTAGTTTCTAGGTGTACTATATCCTCCTCAACATTTTAAAAAATAGAAGTCCTTAAGAAAAAGAATAATACACTTTCAAAATGTTATAACTTCCTTTCTACAATGTGGCCTTGTTGAAGTGATCAAGATACAGGCACAGATCCTGCAGCGTGCTTAGGCAGAGGCACCAAAGTTTCCAGAATATGGGTTGTAGGTTTTAAGGTCTTTCGGCCCAAAGTTATTTCTTTTCCATCTTTGCAGATGTTTCTGATGCTGTATAATTTCTCTCTTTGAGGCTTGCCAGGAGCTAACATTATCACACACTTGCATTTAAAGCAAAATCAGAGTGCCTTTTTTGTATCTCTAAGAGAACTATGAAAGCCTTCTTCGCAGCATTGCAAACAAATGGAGATTGGCAGTTATTAGTTTGTGGTCTAACTGCTCTGACAGGGTTTGATGCAGAGGGATTTTCAGTGATTGACTCTGAGGCATCCCTCGTGCCTGTTCCACAGAGATGCTGAATCCACCCTGTCCCTGCTGACCATTTATTTGGTTCCCACTGGAGATCTCTGGTCCTGGGCAGTGAAGGTGCTGATAACTGAGCAAAGTGGGCCAGTTTCCTGGCAGAAGGCTCCTGTTTGCAGCAGATGCTGAAATGGGGACTGAGAAGCTGTTTTTTTCTCCATGGCCTTGTTTGGGGCTATTTGGAGGCAATAGAGAAACTGAAGGATTATGTTGTTCACATTGCAGGTCCCTCTTAGCAATTGTCAGCAGGAATTTAGCATCTAATATGTCTAACAGATCTGAATTAAATCTTTAATTGAAGGACTTAATGTGAAGAGTAACCAAAATATTAAACATGTTCACCTGCTGTTCCTGGGGTGTTCAGTGTCTCTCCTGTGTGAGGCAAGAGCTGCAGGTCACACAGCTGCCTTTATCCAAGCAGAAGCAGCATCTCTGTGGATAAGGGTTTGGGCAGCAAGGCTGCCCCAGCTGCAAGCACCGTGTGGCCACATCTCACATCCCAGAGCACTGCTCCAGAGCTCTGTCTGTCACTGCAGCCCTTAAACACGAGGCTTTTTGTTTGTCACAGCTGTCAGAGACTCAAGTCAGTCTCTGGTGCTGTTAATCCATCCCGAGTGAATCCTGAGCAAACCTTTCTGGTAGCTGAGAGAAATTTACTGTCTGCTGATAGTTTGCAGCAGAAAGAAAGGCAAAACCATTCTTAATCACAAATGAGTCGGGCTGTGCCCAAGCCCTCTGATTCCCAGGCTGCTTTTTGGGTCTCTTTCTGGGCATGGTAAGCTTTGCATTGAAATCAGCCAACACCACCTGCTACTTCCTGCTGTGCTCCGGAGAACTGGGAGTTAAATTCCCTTAAATCACATAGCAAAGGCAGAGCACTTGTTTATTTTGCATGCCGATATTCCCAGTGCTCCTGGTTGCCAGTCTCTGGATTGGTGTTGGAATCTCTGTGCTCTGGGTGCGGGAGCAGCACAGGGATGGAGCAGCGCAGGGATGGGCACAGAGGGATGGGCACAGAGGGATGGGCACAGAGGGATGGAGCAGCACAGGGATGG
>VXAX01001481.1:275436-289626 GCA_013399835.1 Leptocoma aspasia | reverse complement strand
CGCAGGGATGGAGCAGCACAGGGATGGAGCAGCGCAGGGATGGGCACACAGGGATGGGCACAGAGGGATGGGCACAGAGGGATGGGCACAGAGGGATGGAGCAGCACAGGGATGGGCACACAGGGATGGAGCAGCACAGGGATGGGCACACAGGGATGGAGCAGTGCAGGGATGGGCACGCAGGGAGATGGGCACGCAGGGAGATGGGCACGAAGGGATGGGCACGCAGGGACCATTGCTAAGCAACCCTGCGGGAGCGCTGTGTGCCCGCGCTGTCCCTGTCACACCCCCGGCTCCCGCTGTCCTCACGGCTCCTGATCCCATCGATGCCATCGACTGGGGGGGACGGCAGCGATGCCGAAGTGAAGCAGGAAATGCCGTGCCTGTTGCTGGTGGGAGGCGCTGGCTCGGGACTGCTCTTCCCGGGGAATTGATGCTCATGGCTATTGATTGGAAAGCACTTTGCATTGCACTGAATGTCAGTCTAGTTAGTTCATAAATTTATGGATGTCATCCTGCATTTGCCACAAACTTTCCTGCTTTCTGTCATTTTTTTCAGGAGAGTTTAAAAAAAAAAAAAAGGAAAATGATCTGAACAAATGGGGATATGGGAGTAAGATTCTAGCTTTTTAGCTTGCATTTATTCTATGTCTTGAAGAGCAGTGTTCAGCTACCTCTGCTTTCTAATTTTGCCTTTTAACATGGTGTGAAGCCCAGGGAGACTCGTTAGATGTTGATATAATGATATTGGTAAAATATTGGTATTTGGAAATGATTGTCAGATAACTTTGATTTTCCATGCACAAGTGCACAGTAAACACACACATTTATCTAATACTTTGGAGACAACTTTAGTCTTTCAGATATACCCTGGGTAATTGAAAACAAATGTTAGCTTCTCTTTAATAGTGCTCCACACTAGTTACAGTGCAGTGTGACCGAGTTTTCATTTTAGTATTCTTCAGAGACATTTGAAGTATGCAGCTTCTTAAATCTGAGCTGACTTAGAGCTCTCTGTAAAATGCATTATTGCAGCTGCTGGAGGAGACTCTCTCATGTTTGCTCATCCAGGTAATGCCTGACCTGTTTGAATTGGATGCCCTCCTTGCAGCCGACCAACTTTTTGGGCTGAAATTCAGTAAAAACTTCACTAGCAGAGGCTCTCGTGTGGCACCCCGCAGCTGGGAGGCAGCTTCTCCACGTGGCCTTGGGCTGTGGTGGGCTGTGGGGTCTGGTTGTGCCCCAGCAGGAGCTGCTTTGTGTCTGTGCTGTGCAGGCAGAGAGGAGCTGACCTGCCCTGGGAGCAGTGCTGTGCCAGCACTGATCCTGCACACCACGTCCCCAGGGGCCACCGGGCTCCAGGTGGGTGCTCAGCGGTTTTGCTGTGGGGACAGGACTCCAGAGGCAGCTTGGCTGGGCTGTGCAGTGAAACCCATCCCTGGATCAGTGCCCCATGGCTTTTCACAGGTAGCCAAAAGACAGCAGTGCCTTTTGCTTCCCTTGCGTAGTGAATTTGGGCTGGTGATGCTGAGGAGGAGCGTGCCACGTGTGGGATGTATCTTGTCTAACAATTAGTCATCCTGAAAGGGTGGTTTGGTTCTCTCTTCAGTCACTGCAGGGAGTGGGCTGCTTCAGAGGCAGTTTGTCCTGCCTTGACCCCAGTGTCTGTGCACAGGGGAGCAGGATCCCTGGTCCTGCTGGCTGGAGAGGGGAGAGTTTAGGCACAGCCCTGGGCACAGCCCTGGCACTGGTCTGGACAGGGATTTCCACCCCATGTGTGCCCTCACCCAGCCCTGGAGCAGAGGAATGTCCTCCTCCCCTGCCGTGTCTTCATGGGGATGTTTCTCAGGTGGGGAAGGGACCCTCACGCCCTGCTGTGGAAGAGTGGCCACCACACTCCTCTCCAAAGCACAACAGGTTTGCTTTTGGCAGAATAAACCACTGCTGAAGAATGGAACTAATGAAGAGATTTTAAGGGCATTTGTCCTTTGAAAAGTGAGTCTAAATATAGTGCTGTGGAGTTCAGTATCTGTCTCTTCAAGACATTTAGATCAAATGTACCTATTCTGAGACTTTTTTTTTTTTTTTTTGGGTCTGTAAACCCAATGGCCTACCCTGGGAATTTAAATTCCAGTTGAGGCCCTTTGGACTCATGAATCACTTCCAGTCACAAAGGCACCGTGGTGCACTTGGGACTGGGTAATTATGTTAGTGTTCAGCAGGGCAAAGTAGAGCCCAGCTCACCTCCCTCCTATTGTATCAGCTTGTGGTGCTGTCTTGGGAATAGTAGTAATGATAGTAGTAGTAATAATAAGAATAATAAAGGGGCTGCCACAGAAGCCAGGGAATCTGACTCAATGCACACAGGCAAGAGAGGCTGGGGAAGCAGCAGCCCTTCCCAAGTGCTCCCCTGCCAAGTCCTTACAGTCCTCAGCCTTTTTTTGGATGAGCTGGGGCCATGATCGAGCAGTAGCTTCTTTTGTGAGACAGCTATATCCAGAAAGGCCATTCTCATACACTGAATAAAAATGGAAATTCGTCCCCAAACATCCACATTCATTTGTAAAACAGTTAAGAAATGAAAACTGTCAACACCTGAGACTGAGAGCCCATCTGGCCCCCTGAAAGAGCTCAATTTTCCCTCTGCTGATCTGGGCCAGGTATATAAATGTGGTCGGCAAAACAGCAGCAGAGGTGCCTGGGCTCATTTCTGTTTGCATCCATCCACTAGAGACTTCTTTTTAAGGATTTGCTGGGCTCCTGAATTGTCATCTTATCATAAAAAGGGAAATAAATCCTTCTGTTTTCCCTGTGCTGCCGTTCTCCCCAGATCTGTGCCAGAATTGGAAAGTTCTCTGCCTGTCCTGGTGAAGTTTGGAAATCAACTTAACCCATGCCTTGCCGTGCACCTTTCTGAAGTGAAGTGCTGAGGCTTTGTTCTGTTTGTTCATGAAATAAAACTAGTAGAGAAAAGGTCACATTCAAATGCGTTATTTTCTGAGAGTGACATATGCTGTTGACTCACACAAATATGTCTCCTCTGGAGAGTCCCTCGTGTGAGAAATCTCAGAGCACTTCATCTTCAGTCCTTAATGAGAATTTTTCTTCTAGCAGAGCCATTAAAGACTCTGATCTTAATTCTCAAAAAACACAAAAGATGTCAAATTATCCAAATCCAATATTTGATATGTTAATAACCAAAGAGGCTGTAAGAGGGGGAGCAAAAATATAACCTGAGGAAACACATTGTCTTCCTGGTGGTGTGCTTCCCCTGGCTGCTGTTTATTACCATCCCTGTTACCTTGGTAGCAGTTTCTGATGCATCCCTGGATAATAACATGCACACACTAATATGACAAAATAGGTGGTGTATTGGAGCATGTACAGTGCATGCAGGTGGAATGAGGTGTATTTCTTTTTTTTCCTTTTTCTTTCTGGTATTCTCGAGGCTGTAAACTCCTTAGAAGTAATTTGCTGACTCGTGTTGTCTCCAGGGTGGTGTTTCTGTAGCACTGCCAGGAATTACCTTTGAGGGCTGTGTTTTGCTTCGGGGTGCAACAGTCGTGGTGTAGGAGCAGAAATGGCATTTTCCCTTTTATTTCAGTGGACAACTAGCAGCTGTTGTGGCACGTGGCAGTTGTATTTTTCTCCCTCTGTCCTCTGTGTCAAGGAAAAAAACCTCTCTGAGGTGATAACGTGCTCAAGTCTTTGCTGTGCAGGGTGTGTAAGGAACGGATGGCTTGGAAATCCCAAGTATTTTCCTGCTTTTGGACAGTCCTTTGAAAGATGCTCTCAATTGCCACATCACATGGTTTTCATACTTTGTTTCAGCAAAAAATGCACAAGTTTTTCCTCGCATCAATGTGTGGAGCCAGGCCCTGAATGGAGGGATGGGAGCTTGATGAGCTGGATATATCTTGGTGGGTGTGGAGACTAAATGAAGCTGAAGGGTTTAAAATCCTGACCCAAATCAATTTTTCTTCCTGTCGAGATAGTTCCCCTCTGCTAGCAGAGGCAATTACCGTGTCAGCTGGGCAGTTCAGGGCTGTCTCAGGTGGCCCTGTTCCACATGGGGCTGGTTGGGTGTCACAGTGATGCTTTTGAAGGTTCCAGTTGCATCCCCAGGGCAGTGCCAAGCTCAACAAAACGTGGTCACAGCACAGTAATGGCAAAGGGCATCACAAAAGCAGAAACCCACTTCTAGTATGTATGTAATTCCAGCTGGGTATTTCTTTGTGGCAGCACAGCAATGACAGCCTGCCTCCCCATTCCCCTGTACCCACCACGAGCATTCCCTCCTGGCAGGGAATTCCTGGATATGTCTTGTATATCCTGGGTTATTTTGTGATGTCACTCACAAGGACAGTGTTAAATAATGGAGTTGGTGCTTTTCCCGCAGGCAGGGTTTTCCACATTGTGCCTCCAGCCTGATTGGGATTCCTCAGCTTGCAAATGTCTCTGGTCTGCCACCTGTATATTCCTTGTGTTGCCCAATTGATTCCCAGTGAACAGGAGTTTGAGTCAAGGAAAAATGCAGGATTGTGTCTCTCCAGTGCAAATGAGCGTTGGGTAGAGATTGCCTTCTGGGATTGGTTAGGGATTAGTGGCTGTATTGGGAGCTTTAAGACTTAGCTTCCTTTAAAAAAAAATTGTTTAAAAAATTTGGATTTTCTGGTGGAAAATTTTATGGGAAGCAGAGAAAATAATAAATCTGCCAGGCTATGCTCAGGGAAGTCTTCTTTCCCTGCACTCAAATATGGCAGAGTTTAGCTGCTGGCATTTCTCAGAAGAGTGCATGAGGGCTGGATCTTCAAAAGCTTGTCTAGCTCTGGGAGCCAGGCTCAGTCCTGCAGGATTTTGCTTTGCTTTGCTTTGCTGCCAGAGGATCCTTGCAATGTCCTCACGGATGCTCAAATGCTCAGTGTCTCCAACTTCAACCAGAATTTTTCAGGCTGATGTTTTTTGCTCCCCTTGTGGGAAATGAGAGGCTGCTGGGAGCTGAGTGGGGAGGCAGAGCATGCCCAGATTTTGGCTTTTGGGGATTTTGGGGGTCACAGGGGTTTATTTCCTGTGGGGGTCTGAGGACACCACTGTGCTCTGGTGGATGTTTAGGTGGAACCCAGCTGTTTTCTGTGGGTGGC
Source organism: Leptocoma aspasia (assembly GCA_013399835.1). Lineage (NCBI taxonomy): Eukaryota > Metazoa > Chordata > Aves > Passeriformes > Nectariniidae > Leptocoma > Leptocoma aspasia. The sequence goes on along the minus strand of VXAX01001481.1, from coordinate 284,485 downwards.
AAAGGATGGGAAGTCTTTGGGCATCAGATTTCAAGATGCTTTAGTTTGCTGCTCTTGTGGAGTTATGAAATCCTGTAGAATTGCTGACAAATTAATGACTTGGAAAACAAGCTTTCATAATGAAAATGTCAGAGTTTGGAGACCTGCTTGGTGGCTTGGGAGAGTCTTGTGGTTTTTTCCATTGATTATGATGGTGCTGGAATTTTGAGCTTTCCTCTGCAGTGTTTTAGGGCACTTTATATACTTGGCATAACAAATCAGGTCAGTGCCTTTACTATCTGCTTGTGCAACGTGTAACTCCTTGGAAGTGGAGGGCAACATTTAAAATTTGCACAGAAATTGGAATTTAGCTGTGAGGATTTGAGACACTTATTTTGCTTGGATTATGCTCCTGTTTATCAGCATCAGAAGGTATTTGAGAGACCTAAAAATTGAATTCTAGGTTTTGCATTAAAAAAAAAAAAATCTGTTAGAATGAGTTTCTCTTTGGGGAAGTTGGATATTGAGTATAGATCTGACTCTCCTGTGTCTGCAGAAGGAGGATAAAGGATAAACCAAGCTTATTCTTAAAAGGCACATAATAAAAAAAGAAATAAGAATTTAAAAAAAAAGTCTATTGGACTGCTTTGAATTAACAACACTGAACTGGGAACTTCAGAAACTTTTTAGAACAGATTGTGCCTGCTTTCTTTTTATTTCTGTAAAAACTAAAACCTAAAAAAAACCTGAAAAAGTAGCCACTAATGAAAACACTGAGTCAACTGTTAGCTATCATTTTTGATTAAACCATTTAGTGAGGAGCCTGTTGGAGTTGGCTTGAGGAAGGATATTATTACATTGCTTTATAGCAATATCAATTTTTAACCACAGAATCTGTTCTTTAGGCACTAAAGACTGGGGAGAGCAAAGAAAGTAAAGATTCTGAATTACATAAAGCTGATCAAAATACATTTATGGGATGATCTTTCTCTGCTGGTGAGAGAGTAAATGCTAATTTACTCTTGCTGTCCAAACTGAGCTGGAGTAACAGGCACACCTATGGTGAATGTTATGACCTTTGTGCTGTGCTGCTGTGCTCCCTCCCAGAGCTGGTAGCATTTTGTGGATCAACAAAGCACTTTCCATTTACATAAAGACTTTTCCACTCCTCTCTTGAATATGTGATTCACTTTGGAGATGTGCAGTTGTCTAGCAGAGCAATGGCTGTTGCACTTAGTAATGTATTTTGAGATCTTTGAGACTGGAAGATGCTATCAAACTCTATGATGTCTTTTATTTTAATTTTATGTTCTGCTCTATACAGTCCTGGAGCCTAATATATCTTCTATTCTGCTAGAGGGAACTGGCTTCTTTTTAAGGTTTTACAGGCTGTTTCTGTTGTGCAGTGGAATTCAAATTAGGAATTATTCCGTTCTATTCAGAGGAGAAAAATCTTGTGTTAGGATGGAAAGCTAGGCAAGGCTCAGTGGCAATAAAACCATGAGGGAACTGGGTCCATGGCAGTTAGACACCTGCTGGAAGGTCCTTGGCATGGCTGGGATTCTCTTGCTGGCTCTTAAAGAATGCAGGCCCCTGTCAGATAATTTGGTGTGCCTTCTAAACAAAAAGGTTTCTCTTCAGTCCTCCTTCTCCACCATTCCTGGGGAACAGAGTGGTTCAAGCCTTGCCTGGGCTTTGCAGTGATAAATAAGGGATGGTTGCTGTGCTGTGCTCAGAGCCCTGGTGCTGGATGCCAACCTTTGGGATGATGGATACGTGCCTGACCACTGTGCATTGATGAATATTGATCTTGGAAAACTGATGAGGAACTTGAGTGGGCTGGAATCAGCTGCAGTCTTATCTCAGTTTAATTGATTACTGAAGGTTTGTCTGGCTTGCAAGGCAGAGCAAGTTCTTGTTAGATCTGGTGTTTAATGGCAGTGCAGTTACCTGAGGGCAGAACTGCAGTGTTACAGCCTCTGGATGTTTGCTGGCTCCTCCCTTCCCTCTGGATGCTGCTCAAGGTGACTGTCAAATCCACAGGCTTTCCTAATGAAATGTAGAAACTGTAAATCTGTCTCTTTTTTTTTTTCCCTCTCTGTTCTTTTCATCTCCTAGTAATTGTTCCCCTTAGGATTGGCTGCATGATATGAAAGAATCTTTTCTTGTTGTGCAATTAGTTTCAAAAAGGCACATTCATCCTGGACATCAATCTTGTGCTGGGGAGGCCAGCAAAGACCTTGGCACTGCTGCTGGGGGCTCTTTTTGAAGCCTTGGTGGTGAGGGTGTGCCATGTGCCAGCTCTGTCTCCCACCCTGTGTGACAATTTGTGCCTGGCTGCTCACAGGTGATTTTAAACCCCTCATCTGCCCTGGGAAGTGTGGATGTGCTCTCATGGGATGGAAGCAGCAGCACGGAAAAAACTTAGCTCCAATTAAAGCACCTAAGCCCTGTAATGATCTTTAGCAAGCCTGTTTTGGTGAAGCCAAACTTAGAATATTTGAGCAGAGTTGCACATGAGTCTGTTGTTCTCAAAGTTGGGTCTTCCAGCCCCAAAGCCAGCTCCTCACTGTTGCATCACTGGATGTGCAGCAGGGTGGGTGCTGGGTGTGAGGCTTCCTGTTCCTTTGCTCCTTAAAAATTGGAATTGGTGGTCTGTGGCATTTGTACAAACCTTTCTGGGCCTCTGACTTGTCTGGATTTAGTCTGGATGGACTGAGCACAGGAACAGTTGATCAAATTTTCAAGGAGACTGACAGCAAGAGGGATGTGCTTGAGTAAGGAAATCAGAGCTGTTCTACCATTTTTAGTAGATTTAGAATGCCTGCAAGCCCTGGACTTTTTGCCTTTGTTGAATATATCCTACCTGTTGTAAAGCAATCTGGCCTTGTTTTAATAAATGATGCAGAGCTCTGTGCTGTAGCTCCACAGGAACAGAAAACTGAAAAAAACCATTTTCGGCTTTCAGCAAGCCTGCAAAGTGACTGAGTTGCTGTGGGTCTTCTTTTGCAAAGTTACAGCAGTGATAGGTAGAAAAGTCCTTTTAAACTCTTCCTGTGTTCCATTCAGAAAAGCAAAGCTACTAATGTTGCTTTTTAAAGAGTTTTTACGCTGGTGTTCAGCACTGACCTAAACTTTGGACTGCCAGCCATGGGAAAGAATATTTTTTTAATAAGCCACCACCATCACGAAATCCCTTTGGACTTAGGGAAAAGATGTGCAGAATAGAAATTAAATGCAGCAGAGGTAAACAGAAGTTTAATAACGTTCTATAGGAATTCCTGTACAAACCTGAGGAGTTTAATAGAAAACGAGAGGTTATTTTTAATCATCCTCTGGAAGTCTACAGCACGTTTTTAATTAAATTACGTAGGATGGATAGGAAAAAACTTAAGGAAAGATGACTAATTTCCTATTAACCTTTATTCAACTTTTTAATAAAATAAGTTAATGATTTATTTCTGTTTGTGTCGTCCTGGTGAAAGCTCATATTTACAAAGTTTAAACTGTCTCCAATATTTCTGGTCAGTCCTGTCCTTCCACCCCTCACTTGGTTATTCCCTGTCCCAACATGATCACTCAACAGGAAGATGAAATCCATGTAAAACATGAGACTACAGGATACTCAACCTTTTATTTATTGCGGAACCATGAGGGTTTTAGCTTTTTTTTCTTCATTCTGGTTTGTGTGATTCTCCTGGAAAAGAAGAGATTCCTGAATTCCAGATTCATCCTGACTGGTTTGAACCAAGGATGACCTTGGTTCTGGCCATCAGCAACTCAAGAGTGGAGCTATATGGACCCTCTGGCTTTATTTTTAATTTTTTTTCTTTTTTTTACCTTTTGTGGCCTTGCTGGATTTGATTTGCTGTGCTGCTTTAATAACTGTAAAACGCAGTAATTAAGGAAAACTTGAGAAAGTCATCAACCTTTTGGACACTGATAATTTTTTGCTAGGCTGGGTAATGATTGCACTCACATGGGCCATTGGTCTCTTAAATGAAATTTCATCCTATGCTTTGGAAAAATGCTTTGACGTTTCCTTTAGTATGAGAGAAACCAAGTCCACAGATACCCCCTTGAAAACGGCTTTATTAATTAATCCCACGTGGCTCATCAATGTTGCTGGTGTCTCCATTAGTTACATGCAGAAATAAAGACAAATGACTCTTGTTAATAGCCCCAGGAATGCATAAATCTTGCTTGTTTATGGAAGAAGGCAACACAAGGAGACATTATGTTACAAGGCTTTTTGGATTTATGGCCTTGCCGCCTGTGCTGGCACAGATTTGGGTCAGAAATGTGGGGATGGGTGCAGTGTCCTGGTTTTATTTGCATTCCCCAGAGATATTCCCCACTGCTGCTGCAGCTTGGGGGTGGGAAATGCCCGGAGGGATGGGGGCTGGGGGAGGCAGCTGGGCCATGGCAACCTTTCTGCTGGCCATCCTTGTGGTGAGGGGGGTTTGGAGTGGGAAGGGACCCCTGTGCTGGCTGGGTGCTTCCCCTGCACCCTGAGTCTCAGCCTGATGCCCTGCAAAAAGATCAGACTGTTTCCACAGAAAAGCACTTTTGGTAGAAATGCATCTCGTCCTCTGGGCTTCCCACTCCTCCTCTTCTTCACGGGCTGTGTTTTCCTGCACCCTGCCCCTACCAAACGCAGCTCGTTTCGTCTCACACAGGCTGGGTCTCATGTAGAAATGTCAGTCAGGAGGATCTTCTGGAGGTTTCCAGCCTCCTGCTTGGAGCAGTTGTCCACATGAGCAGTGGTCCTGCTGAACCGAGTGGCAAAGCCTCCTCCCCTGGGATTGGGATCCATCCCTTCCCTGGGGCCTGTTCCTGTGCTCTCTGAGGGAAAACCTCCCTGACCCCTAGATTAAACCTTCTAAGCTGTAACTCGGGCCGTTGCTGCAGTTTTCCTGACAGATCCCCTTTTGGGATCACTCCATCTGTTATTTACTGCGCTCAAATTGAGCTGATTCTGCTCCCTCTGGTCCTTGCTGCCCTGTTACCACCTCCCCTCCTGCCTGCTGAGGCTCCCCAGTCCAACAGGGTCAACAGTACATCATTTCCTGAAAATATCTTGGGTTTTCAGCTGTCACAGCTCACACCTCTCTTTGCCCTTCCAGTGCAGCCCCTTTATTGCTTGTCTTAGGAGAGCAGGGGTTCCCTCTTTGGGGAGGAGCTGCCTGAGGGTGTTCACCATGGCTGTGTTCATCATCTTACCAGAAGGCTGGATTTTTCTAAAAGGGTGCAGATGGGTGATTTGAAAACCCGTTTGGTTGTCTGTCTAACGAAATTTTGGTTTAATTTTTCTCCATGACTGAGCAGTGCTTTACAGAGTCAGACCTCCTGGAAATCCATCATGCACTGGGAAGGGACTGTGGCTGAATCAAATCATTGCTCGTTCCCCAAACAGTGCAGGAAGGAATTTCCTCTTAATTTCGAAGTAGGGGAGCAAGCACTCTGTACAGCTTGTTTTAACAGTAGATGTAATTAATTCTGCTCTTTTAGCTGGGGTTTGCTATTTTTATCAGCCCTGGACTTGTGTACTGCCGTAGTAACAGCTCTGGGGCAGACCTCCTGTTCCTCCCAGTCCCGAGTGTGAGGTACAGCTCTAATTATATTTACAGTTAATTCACAGTTCAGTGAGCGGAGCTTGGGGCCAGTTTCACAAGTGCTTCACTCTGTTATCAAACTGCTAATAAATATGGGGAGCCGTTGTGAGAGAGCACAGGGAGCAAAATCCTAACAAGAGTGAGAATTTGTGTGTTATAAACCCCATGCTCCAGCGGCTGATGAAAAGCAGGGCCCCACAGAAGGAGCACACAGGATATCACAGAGCATCAATCACAGGGATGGTATTTTATTGAAACATGATTTAATTGTTGTGTAGGCTTTGCTGCTCCCTTTTGAATGTTTAATGGTCACTGAGGTATTTGGACAGAGGAAAGCAGGAGATCTTCTTGTGTTTTAAGTTATTAGACTGTGATCAGGAGAGGTGTGTTAAGTTCTGCACAGTGCCTGGGCTATGAATTTCCTCTCTGCGTGTCTCAGTTCTCCAGCTGTAAAGCAGAGGTAATGTTTGCAAAGTTAGGCTGCCATCCTAAGTGCTGCCTGCCTGCCTCCAGGCCAGAGCGAGGTGACTCCTGCAGCTGGCAGCTCCTGCTGCCTTCTCTGCTGCTGCCTGGCCCAGGGCACTCCAGCTGGCTGGGCCACCACCAGCCTGCTGCCTTCCCACGCCACATGGGCAGTGCTGGCAGGAGCTGGGGTGGGCAGCAGGGCCAGGGGATGCCACCAGTGCTCTCTCAAAGTTGTTTTGTTAAAGCTTGTTTAGCCAGCTCCACAGCGGGAACTTCCCTGCCTGGGCCAGCCCTGTGCTCTGCTTGCCTCTGATCTGTGTCACTTCCATCCCTGAGCTGGCCCTGCTGTCCCATGAGCTTCCCTGTGGTGAGACAGGGGCCCTGGCAGGGGAATATCTCATAATTTCTCTCTTCTGTCCTGTAGTTGCATCTGGGCATGGCAGCTCTCCTCTTGGAACCTGATTTTGTGCAATGGTTTTCAAAGCAAACTGTAGGAACCAGGAATAATGGGAGAAGGGTTGGATGGTGGAAAACTTCTGTGCACATCTGTCTTGACTTAGTCAGCTTTTACTCCAGCCCTCCCATCTCTGAGGACTCAGGTTTCTTCCTTGTGTCTCCCCAAAGCTCCTGGTACATTTTTCCATTAGGTTTTCTCTTTTCCAGGCTCAGCAGTTGGAGCTGATGGGATTTCAGACCACGCAGTGCCAGTCTTGCCCATCAGTGGGGACTTCCTTGGGGGGTGCCTTTATTCTGAGTCCCTGCTGTTGGAGCTGGGTTTAACTGTGACATTTCATAGCCAACACCACAGCTCACCAAACTGGTTCATTTTGGTCTGGAAATATTTCCAGGCTAATTGAGAGTCCTGTGCACCAGTAAGGAGGAAGGAGGTTGTGGTACAGCCTGGCCTTTGGAGAAATAATGAATTATTGATTTGTCTGACTGGGATGGTTGATATATAACATGGCACTGTTTTGCCTTGCTTCCCTCCCAAGGATAGGCTGGGTATTGATGGGAAGATCATCTGTGTTTTCAAATGCCTTAGCCAGGCTGTAGGTGTTGAAGAGTTTTTCAGCGAGTACGACAAAATGTCAAAGTTATTTTGTGCATTAAGCCCTCTCCCTCAACTGAAAATTCCCTCCTGCCTTGACACTGTGCTATGGATGTCGATGTTTGTATTTAACTTTACTTTTAGACTACTGGGCCAGATCAAAGGGAGAAATTGGACATAGGCAGTAGGCAAAAGCTGCCCATTAAGAGATATGGAAGTCGTGCAGCTTTTCTGCAGCACAGCTATGCAGGAGGCTAAAGCCCTGTGGTAACTTATTTCCCCCAAATCCACCCCTGGCTGCTTAGGGTGAGCACGTAATTTAGGTCAAATTGTGCAAAAAAAAGTGAAGAAGAGCCCCCTCTGTCCCTGGTTTTTGCCTTCTCAGTTGAGTTTCATTTTTCTGCCCCTCCCAAGGCTGTTTGCCATTTCCTGGGAAGCTGAAGGTGGTGTGTCCATGTGCAGCAGGTCTGTGTGTCCCTGTTCACGTGCCCTGTGCTGATGGGGTGGGGTTATCCACTGTGCAGAACTGAACACCAGGCAGTTCCCCTGCATTTTGGAGTTATTTTTGTCCCTCACTAATATACCAGCTGCCTTTGCTTGATAAAATACCAAGATCTAGTGGCAGGGAGGCACAAAACACTGAATTCACCTTATGCAAAATTGCTACTCTGTGTTTATGTTTCCATGCTGGTTGCCAGCCATAGGTTCCCTACTAGGTTTTATCCACTTATTATCTCTTGCACTTACTTAGGGTTTGGATGGGAAGCAGGGTTTCAATGCCTTTGCCCTGTACGTTTGCTGACAGAAAAAGGGTGGCTGCCCCAGGTGCTCTGCTGTCCCATTTCTGGAAGCCCTGGCTGGTGGAGGTGTCCACCTGTGAGTCAGGGCAGAGGAGCAGAGGGCAGAGCCAAAGCTGGAGCAGCTGCTGTTGGAGTTCTCTGGCTGCAGACAGCTGGTGGGGCTGGTTGACATGTGGTATTTCCCCATGGACCAGCTCTGAGCAGCTGTCATAAGAAAGAGTGGAAAGAGTGACCTTTTTTCCTCTCTTTCCTTTTTGTTTTTTTTTTTAATTTTTCTTTCTTTTTCTCCCTTAGCCTGCTCTAGAAGCAGATCATTGTAAGTCTCCAAAAGGACGGGTCCGGTATCAAGTGTATCACTAATTATAATGAGCTGTTACAGCAGGAATTATATTGGGAAGGCAAGTCCTGAGCCATTGAGTTCTCACTATTATTTAAACTCTTTAGGTGCTTATGTTGCTCTTGAGAGTCAGACTTGAGCTCTTAAATCACTTAGAATCCTTTAGGACGAAACAGTTATAGGAGCTGGGGGCTTTTTTACACGACCTTGTGTACATGAGGTTTCCCTGTGATGCACAGAGGTATTTGTAGAGTTGTGGCTGATGTGTTTTAGTGCAAGAGACATGGCAGTGATTAATAACCTGGTCAGCTCACGCTGGCCCTTCCACTTCTGAGGCAGCAGAGAATGGAAAATGCTGTGCAGAGAAGCACATTTCCCCTGGGGATGCTGGGCTGGGAGCACCTGCTGGGGCTGGACACAACACCATGCAAACAGTGTGATGGTGCTGCTTAACTGAGGGCTTTGTGCAGCTGCAAACAAAAACGTGCAGTTGCGTGAAAGCCTTTGTGAAACCCCAGGCTGTGAGTTCTCCCCGACTTCAAAGGTTTCAGCACACAGCTGAGTCCTTCCAGAAGCTCAGGTCCCTAATTGTGAAGCACCAGGACTGTCCTCACGTTGTTCCAGGTCACATACAGTGACAGCGACCAGGTGTGTGGGTCCTGGAGGTGACAGTGACCAGGTGTGTGGGTCCTGGAGGTGACAGTGACCAGGTGTGTGGGTGCTGGAGGTGACAGTGACAGTGACCAGGTGTGTGAGTGCTGGAGAGGTGACAGTGACCAGGTGTGTGGGCCCTGGAGGCCACGGG
>VXAX01001481.1:239499-275096 GCA_013399835.1 Leptocoma aspasia | reverse complement strand
GTGCTGGAGGTGACAGTGACCAGGTGTGTGGGTCCTGGAGGTGACAGTGACAGTGACCAGGTGTGTATGGGTCCTGGAGGTGACAGTGACCAGGTGTGTGGGTGCTGGAGGTGACAGTGACCAGGTGTGTGGGTCCTGGAGGCCACGGGGCTCCTCAGCACAGGTGGAACTCAGCACCTCTGCTCCAGGAACCGCTGGCCCCAGCCCTGTCCCTGTGGAACCCTGGCAGTGTTGTGGCAGAGGAGAGTTCTGCATCAGAATTCCAGAGAACATGGGCAATATCAGGAGTTGTGGCCTCTATCAGTGGGTAGCAATTAAGGGGTGTCAAGATCATTAATGCATAATTAATCTCAATCTTTCTGCTGCTGTATGCACTTAACAAACCAGTGCAGAAGCAGGGATCCGTGGCCTGGCTTTGACACTTCAGATAATAGAGGCCAGCAATAAATTTCTGCTTTTCCTTGTAACTAAATTCTGAGCTCAAACAATTAAAAATTACCTTTTATAATGATTCCCGTTAGGAATCACACCCAGACTGGTGAGACCACAAAAGGAAATGCAGTGCTGTCTTTTGGGCTCTGACAACTGCAGTTGTTGTTTTCCTTTGAGCTGCTGATTGAAATGCAAGGTAGATATTTGAAAGGAAATACAGAACTTTTAATTTCTTGCTCGTGTTTGTGAGCATTCCTGAGTTTGCAAATCACCAGGAAACTGGCTAAAAAGAAGTGATTTCTTAGCAAATGAATTGTTAATTATTGAACTCCTGTAAATTCCTGTAATTTTAAAATCATGTTGGCAACGAATCAAAAGAACATGTGGTGGCACAGTGTTAGAGTATTTTTATTTATATCTGATTCACAATTGTCTCCATGGCAATGTGAGGGATGAAGGCAGAGGAAAGAAATGAGTTATCACATTATTAAATGACCCAGTGGAAAAAAAATTAAGACGTGTTAAGGATTAATTTTACATTATAGAGCTGCCTAGCAAGCCATTATCATTATAGTTAAGGATTTGTTAGCATTTCTATTATAAACATGTTTTTGAAGTGTTTATTACTGTTTCAATTTGCATCAGGCTGCAACTTTGCATACAGGTTCTCTGAAAAAGGAAATCTAATTTTAAAATGCACCAAGTAGAGCAGTTTATTAATTTTAGAACATTTCAGTGCTCTGTGTCTTGAAGAGAGAGAGATTTCTCCACTCTAACAACTAAATAATGTTTTTTTCTTCCTTCAAAAAAGAAATCCCAACCCTTCAATTGGAGAAGCAGCCTTTATTAGGTTGTTTTTTTTTTTTAGTGGAACTTGGGGCAAATGAATGTATGGCTTTTGTAGAGGTGAACACAGCCCAGCTCTTTGCAAATTGAGCTTTTTCTGCTCTGCTTTTGTCAGAAGTATTGTCAGTAGATGTATGACTCAAATGGAACAAAGAACTGGTAAAAGTCTCTTGGAGGACAGAGGTTTTGTTTGTTTTGTGTTGGTTGGGGGTTTTTTGCCCCTTGGCAGAGGGGGGGAAATGCTTTTTCATTAGAGCACACAGTTTATGCAAAAATCCCCTGCTCTCAGCGGATTATTGCATAATGCACGATAGCATTTTCAAGCTTGGCTAACTGTGATTAGGAAGCTAAATGGAGGGAAAAAAGCAACAATTTTTGTTCTAAAGCCAAAGCGTATTTGTGTCTGTCACCAGCCAGGGTGCTGGTTCCCTGGCAGGGAAAGGCCAGAGGTGCCACCATCTCTCAGCAAGGGGAGAGCTCCCCATCCACTGGGATTTGAGGTATTTTCAGGGGTTTTGGGAGCTTTAGGTGCCCCAGAGATGCAGCTGCAGCTGTGTCAGGTGTGTGTGCCAGGTGGGAGCTGCCTGGAGGACAGATAATGATGGAAGTGGCACTGGGGTTTGAAACACAGGGAAGAGAGGAGGGAGGGCTTTAAGGAACAGCCCATTTATCTTGAATTCCCAGAAAAATCTGTGAGGCTCTGCAGGGCTGGCTTCTGTCCATCTCTGTTCAATATTTTCATTATCAATCTGGGTAATGGAATGGAGAGTAGGTTTGTTAAACTGACAGGTGATGGAAAGTCAGGAGAGACTGCAGATGCTTGGGGAAGAAGAACCAGAGCACTTTCTTAAAATAATCCGGACAGATTGCAGTGGTGATCTGGAGCAAGGGATGAAGTGAGAGCTTGGGGCAAGGACTGCAGCAGGGCAGGGGAGGCAGCACTTCAGGAAAAGGAGCCAGGGCTACAGTGGGCTCTCAGCAGCACCAACATCAGCATGCCACGGAGTGACAGACAGGCATTCTGCAGGGCTGTGTGCAGGGAAGGCATGGGGAGGGCTCAGGGATGTGGGACAGTGTGAGAGCACTGACACCCTGTCTGGGAGGGAGAGAACACCTTCCCATCAGATGTGACATCTGAAAGCAGTTCAGGGAGTCTGGTTGCCTTGGGGTGAGCAGACACTGGGAGGAGCATTGCTGCTCCAGGGAGATGCACTGGATAGTCTGGGAACACAGGGCCACTAAACCTTGCATGCTAATTCCCCCAGAAGCTCTGCTGTGAGGGGTTTATGCAGAAGAAAGAATCAGTAATGCACTTTTTTTTTTGCAGCTCACCCATTTTTTTTTGCGTTACTCTTCTGAGCACTGGCCTAACTTGACTCTTCTTAGCTTTCATTCAACTTTAATTTTAAAAGAAGTTATTAACAGGGTCAGAGCACTGAGCAGGATGGAGCTAGCTGAATTCCCTCTATGAAATGCTACTTTACTTGATTAAGTCCAATGACATCTTTGCATTCAGCTAACTAGCTCTCTGCAGGTGATAGAATAACTAATCAGAGTAAAACCATCAGATGAAATGAAATATAGACTGTAAACACCATTCTAATTAGTAGCTTTATGGGACTCTGTCAGTGAATGATCATGGAAGAGATTTCTTGTTTTCCATCTTGAGAATATTTGGGTATTAGTCATGGCTGAATGCCTGCTTGTGTCTTCCTAGCTGGGATTTAGGGTATTTTAATCCTGGTTCTGTGTGCAGGCCCTGCCTGTTAGGCTGTCCTTGGCTTCACACTGACCTCTGGCTTTGTGTCAGTCAGGTGAAGTTGAAGGAGGTGGCCTGGGTGTGGTGGCCCCCAGCTCCTGGGCAGGGGTGCCCAGTGCAGCAGTTTCATGGGTTTTATTCTGGGCACAGTTGTTTCTTCCTCTGTCTTTGGAGGCAGCTCAGCCATGCTCTGCTTTTGGAGCCAGCAGCCTTTGTCTTGGAAGTTCATCAAAGGTGATTTTCAGTCATTAACTTTCCAGCCTGGAAAAACAGAATTTCTTGACTGCAGAATTTCTGCCTGTTATGTAAGCAGAAGAATTTTTATACAAAATCCCCAAACACTTGAGATCTCTCCCTGTGTATATAGCCAGGGAACAGGTGCCTGTGGCTGCACCCTGCTTTTCAGAGCTAATGGCTCCTGAGCCAGGAGGGGGCTGCACCTCTGAGAACCAAAGTGCTGTGGCAAACTTGGCCATCACCCTGCTGGGGTCTGAAAAGGATCCCTTGGGCTGGGATATTTATTCCCTTGGGTGGGGCAGGGGAAGAGGGGCTGTCCCAGAGCTGTTGGGGCTGGGGGTGCTCGGAGAGGAGCCTGGGGTGGCTGATGGCTGCAGGGGTGCTAGAGCAGGGGGCTGGGTTTTTTTTAAAGCCTTTCAGGAAGATGGAGAGGAGGAATGATTTCCATGACAACAATTCAGTTAGGGAGAGAAACGATGGCTCTTGGAGAGGGAGTCTGAAGGGAAAGGAGTCACTGCTATGAACCTGGAGGGGGCTTAGGGGAGAGCAGGAGGCTGACTACAATCAAAACAATAAAACACAAAAGCATGATTATTGCTTGAGAAACAGCACCTTCAGAAGGAAATAGTGAAGTGAAGCAAGGCCTTGGTGAGGGGATGGAGGGCTGGCAGGGAGGGAGGAGGAGGCAGAGTCCTGCCAGCTGGTACCTGGCTGTGGGAGAGGAGCAGGTCTGGGAGTGACCACACATCCCCAGGAGCCTCTGGCCTTCACTCCAGTGCTGATTTTGTCATATGTGCAAGTGAAACCATCTTCTCTGCTTCAGTGGGCATGGCTGGAGTCCATGTCTGAGTGTCCAGGCAGAGCACACGTGTGGTCTCTGGATTTTTTGGGTTTTCTCCTCTTGCCCTGAAATCCTGTAGTTGTGCATGTGCCTTGCAGGTCCCAGCAGTCTGGATGTCCCTGCAAGCTGCCACAAAGTCAGTTTCTAACTATTTTCTTTTCTTTTGTCACTCTTGATTAGCTGCTTTTCTTCCTGTATCCTTGTGGCCGGCTCCCTTTAATGCTGACTGGAAATGACCTATCATCTCAAAATTGCTTGGACCTTGATTATGATTATTCTTCTTTTCAGACACTGTAATTTTGGGCCATATGTAGACTGGGAGCCCTGGTTCTGCCACTGACACTGTTAATTTTGAAAAGTTTGCATGGTCTTAAGAAGCCCATCCTAAGACAATGCTGATTCACCAAAAAAACCCTCCAAACAACCCAGAAGCAAAACGTGAACAGTGTCTAAACTAAACTTTGCAAAAACGACATTCATTGAGCTGTTTGAATTCTGTGCAGCCACAGCAGGCTTGGAAGACACTTGGATACATTTTCCGGCCATAAACCAAACAGGCTGTCAACTTGAAAGGTGCTTGGTTATTGCTGATAAAAGACGTGGCCAGTAAAAGGTAGGAAGATACACTGGGAATAAATAACAGAGTCTATAAACAGTTGGTGTTTGTTGTATGTCTTTGTAATGCAGTGTTCTTGCAGACAAGTGCGCTGAAATTTCAACTTATCAGATTAAAACCAAAAAAAAAGGTAAATAAATTCTGCTTGGGATGGGAGAGATAGTGTTGTGCAGGGTAATCACTCTCCTCCAGCAGCACCGTGGGTGTGTGTGAGCACGAAGTACTGCCAAGCTCCCTGAGCTGCCAAGGGCTGAGCTGGGTCTGGCCAGGTCCCTGAGTGCAGCCTGGGGACCCTCCCAGAGCCCCCTGCCATGGGGGCCACCCCTGCCAGCACAGGGACCAGGGCCCCTGGTTTGAGTTGGTGCTGGTGGGGTGCTGCTTCACTCAGAGCCTCCTTCCCAGGGCTGTGCTGGTGGCCCTGTGGCCACCACGGTGCCACTGATGGAGGAGCAGAGTCCCCTTTGCTTTTGGGAAGCCCAGATATCAGCTCTGCTTGTAATTAGCACTGCCTTCCCCACGCAGCTCCCCGGGACGTGGCTGGCAGCAGAGTTGGTCATTAATTGTTTGGGCTGCAAGGATCCATGGGCGTAGAGACTGCCACTGAATTATGGATCAGCAATCCTTCACCACGGATTTGGTGCGTGCTGCCAAGGAAATAGGTGCAGCCCACGCTGCCTCAGTGATCTCTGCTGCCTCTCCTCCTTCTCTGGGAGTTCCTGGCTTGCAGCAGAGCCCAGAGGCTCCCCTGGGAGTGAAGTGCAGGGCTGTGCTTTCAGCTCGTGCTGTTTGTGCAGTGCAAGCAAAGAGCTGAGCTCGAGGCACCCCAAACTGTGCACCTGGGCTGGTGGAGAAAGTTCTAGGCTTCTGCCTTGCCCCAGCTCTGGGGTTGAGCCCTGGTGCTCCCACCTCCAATGTGGTTGTACAGGGAAACCCAGTTGTTGAAATTTTTCCATTGCTGACTTACGTAACTGTCAGGTTGTGGGGGTTTTTGGTGTGTGTTTGATTTCTAAATGTCACCTTATGTGAAATAATTATGCTGCCTTAAGTGAGGAGCAAACATTGCCCTGTGATAGAGTGAAAGCCCTGGATTGATGTGGGTTTTTCGGTGCAGTGTCTGCACATGAGGGTGTCTACCTTTTATTTGCACTTTGGCATGATCTGGCAGTATCTGAAATGAATGCCAGAAGGAGAAGTCAGTGCATGGCTCCCCTGTTTTATTTTTAACTGGTATTTACACACGAGGAGGATTTCACAGACACCTCTGTCACAGCCTTGCACAAAATAATCTGCTCTGCAGTGGTTGTCTGTGGAGAGCTGCAGAAGAGCCATGAAGGCACACATCCATTTGGAGGGGCTGCCAAGCAGAAAAGGATCTGTGCAGGTTCCTGCACGTGGGACAGGAGTGTCTCCCTCGTTTGTAGTCCAAACCTTTTGGGGTAGAACAGAAAGGGAGGAGAGGAGAACTCGTGTCCAAAATGCTCTTCAGTGTTGATGGGAAAAGCAGGATTGTGTGCATGAGGCATTGGGAATGACTGATAAAGCACTTGGGCCTGACAATGTATCCTGCTTTTCTTTTTTTAACAGATGATCTAGCTTCTGCTTTCTGACCTCTTTGGGTATTAGGAACCATCCATCTCACTGGTTCCTACTCTGTTGCTGTTCTGAGTTTAGTCCCAGGTCAAAAAGTCCCAATAATCCTGGGAAGAGTGGAAGACAGAAAAGCAGAATGCACTCTCACATTCCCAACGCACGGCTTAGCCATGTTTTTCCAAGTGGTGGTGTTAAAAAGTGGGTATGCTTTAAAAACATGCACTGAACTGAAGCCCCAGTTTAATTGCTGGTTACAGATGCTGCTTTTGATCCAAGCTAAACTTCTGAGCCAAGCAGTTCTTACAGACAAGAGTTCGTGAAATTCTAAAGAGGAGGAAATCAGCATTAAAATAGCATTTGTATAGAATCTTAAGCAAAATGTGCACTTTTCAGCGAAGGCCTTTGCATCATAAATTAGCAACATCTGTCCTCCTATTCTATATGTCATTTCCTCTCCAAATCCCCTCCAGAATCTGCCATTTTTCAGAAGTATTCTTGGATACATTGAACTGAGGTTGAAGATGCTTCATAAAATATGCATAAGCACTTGTCACTTGGATAATGCTTCTTAGTACTTGCCATTTTGCTGTATTTTAACAAATTAACCCTCCAAACACGACTGATGCCCATGGTGAATATGGGCCAGTATCAGGATGATCTTGGGCTCAGGAAATACTGTTGGAAATGGGTGTTCAGTTGTGAGAAGTGGCTGCTCTTTTTGTCCAATACCTAGTGGTGACTGGTAAGATCTGAGAAATCCAGAGTGTGGCTTACAGATAAGCTCTGAGATTTTCCAGGGGTGACAGAAAGGAGGATAACCTGCTTTCTTCCTCACTGCTGAGATGCTGCTGCTGTCCCAAAGGGCAGGTGAGCTCCCTCGGTTGTTTCAGGTGCAGAGTGTGCTTGAGTGTTGGTAGAGAAATAGGGCTGGGAGGGACATAAAAGATCATCTTGTGCATGCCCCTGTCCCAAGGAGAGCTCAGCTCTACCTGTGGAATTCCTTACAGGCAGCCTGGCCTTGTGGCCTCCCTGTGATGAAGACTTTGTGGTGCTCCCAGGCAATCTGTTCCAGTGTTTCACTGTTCAGCATGTAATATTGAAGAATAAAGTCCAATCTTGGAAAGCTTCTAAGTGTGAATAAAAACATGTAAAAATCAATACTGTGCTTTACAAGGAGAAAATAGGTGTGTGATGACACAGGAAAGAGGCACCAGGCAGATTTAATGCCTGATCCAGGAGTCCTTACTCCAGCAGAAATTTCATTTTATTCCTAAATTCTTTTACTTCTCTTTAAAGGATTTAATGGCCACTTGCATCTGGTGCGTCCTGTGCTTTGGGCGGTGCTGAGGCCAGCTTTGGGATGGACTGGCTGACCTTTGGGCTGCTTGTTATGAAACCACCAGGCTGAATATTCCTGTGGGATGGAAGCTGGCACCATTCTGGGGCTGAGCAGAGGCTGTGCATCCTCAGTCCCTGCAGAGATGGTTTTTTTTTCACTGAATCCCTGTGTTTCCCTGTACCCTCAGGTGTGCCCAGGCTTTGCTTGCATCTGTTCTGCAGGTGGAAGTGGCTTGGAGGTGTCTCTGTGCTTCCCTGATCCTTTGGCTGTGCAGGACTAGGCAGACGTGATCAGGAATTACATGGCAGGAGGGAGAAGCCAGCTCTGAGCTTCACTGAAAAAACAGGCTTTGCTTTTTGGAAAACGTGTTGCAACTACTGTAAATCACAGAAAAGAAGGCAGAAAACATGAAGTGTGTAATGGATGCAGC
Source organism: Leptocoma aspasia (assembly GCA_013399835.1). Taxonomy (NCBI): domain Eukaryota; kingdom Metazoa; phylum Chordata; class Aves; order Passeriformes; family Nectariniidae; genus Leptocoma; species Leptocoma aspasia. The sequence goes on along the minus strand of VXAX01001481.1, from coordinate 267,006 downwards.
ACCAGTCACTGAAAGGTCAGCAGCTTCACGCACAGGAGTAACGTGCATAAAAAATTAATGAAGCTCTCTAATTAGTTTGTTGTGGTGGAATTTTATTAAAGAGACACAATCGATTTCTGGTTTATGCTAAAAACATAATGAAGTGCAGTGAAAGCTGGTCTTCACAAATTCCTGGTTCCCATTGATAAAATGACAGGAGCTGAAGCCGGTGTGGGCTGTGCTGTGGGAGGCAGCACAGGCACAGTCCCAGAGCTGGGAATTGCACAGGGCTGTGGCAGGGCAGGGATTCCACCTTCACTGCCCCTTCCCCCTGCTGCTCCCCTCACACTGATGCCTCAGGGTTTAGCTTTCCTGTTTTTCAGGTTCTGTGCTGCTTTAGTGTGTGGGGCTGGGCTTCATATCAGGGATGGTGAGCTCTCTGCACAGAGCAGGGAGACAAAACAATTCCTTCTCTAGCTGGGGACCAAGGACAAATGATCCAAACCTCAGCCCAAGAGCACAAACAACGTGGGCTGAGGAGAGAAAAACAAGAAGGATGGGACTTGATGGGCTAAAGCTGGAATTGGACAATGAACTCCAATCTGCAAATGGAGCAGAACTGATAAAAGTGCCAGAGCCCGTGCCTGGTGTCCATTTTGTGCCCATTTTGGTTCATCTTGGGTGCAGCCCTGGCTGGGCTCTTGTGCTGCCCAAGGTGGATCCATGGAGGAAATCCTTTTCATAAATCCCTGCTTTATTCTGTAACTCTGTCCAGTCCCTGTTCTAGCTCAGCCTGCACAAGGCATCAGCAGCAGCCCCATGCTCCTGCTGGGCCCTGGCACTGGCAGGAACCCGAATTCCTGGGGCTCAGTTCCCTGCTCTTGTGGGATATCTTTATATTCACAAGGTGAAGCTTGGCTTATTTGTGCTGCAGGTTTTGCAATGCTTCTTGCTTAAGGAAAATTAACTTGTTTGGGTCTTTGTTGCTAGCTGTATATGCTGAAAACATTTTGATTAAACACTGAGGAAAGAATAAGATAAGACTGTTGATTAGTTAGAATTGAACTTTTTCCTTTTACTGCTACACTTAGAAGAAAAAAACAGACATTTTTGGTTTTATTGTGGTCTATGTAATTAACTGCATGAATAAACATACAGCATTTCTGAAAACTAATACTCCTGAAAAAACCTCAAACACGTTCTGTTTAAAATATAATCTCTGGTGAATCCTGCAGTTACTGATGTTCAGACAATGGGCCTCTAAGGCAGGAGTGTTGCAGGGAAAACAGGGTGAGCTCTAGGTCTGTACTGGTGTAAATAAAACAAACAAAACCTGCTTGCAGTCCATGTCAGGTGCCCAGGTTCACTTCTGCACTGCTCCTGGTATGGAGAGACAAACCCCAAAAAATTCAGCTATGAGTCAGAAGAAGAGGAAGAAGGTTGTCTTCTCTGGGCCATCCTCCATTCCTGCACAGACACTTCCAGTTTCTCTGGACGTGTGCTGGGGAGCTCCCTGGGGTGTGAACATTGCCTTCCTGTGTGGAAGTGCTTTAAATTTGATGGTAAACGTGAAGAACACACGTGATCTCTTCATGTACAACCTCATACCCCAGTCAGGTGTGGTCATACAAGAATGCTCTAATTGTCCTGAGAAATGATGTGCCAGGAGCACAGGGGAGCTTTGTGGAGTCCCTGTCTGTGTGAATCCTTTATACTGCACGTTCTTCTTCCCTGTAACCACCCTGGAACTTGAGGATTCATTTGGCTGCAGACTTTGGGAAGCCGTGCTGGCTGCCCAGCACAAAGGTGCATTTTTCCTTGCTGAGTTTCAGGAAGACTTGTGCAGCATCCTTGCTTTTGAAAGCAGGTCACAGCCAAACCAAGTGCCACACTGTGACAGGTGGTCACTGCTGAGGTTAAACCCAAGTTTTGCTGTGGTCTTGCATTAGCAACTTTGACTGACAAGTTCCCCCTCCTGAGCTAATTCACCCTCCATCCTCATGTTTCTGTCTGCCCAGCCTCACACTGAGGGCCACGAGGGTGACATCAAAAGGAGGGGTCATTTTTACAGTTGGCTGCCTATAAATATTTGGCTCTAAGTTTCATCCAGAATGCAGCAGAGATGGTGAGGTTCAAAGAGTGTGTTTAAAAGGGAAGGGCTAGGATTTTTTGCTTTTTATTAAGTAAGTCTTTATTTCTCTACTCTTTCTTTGGTTTTTCCAAGCTTGCAGTAGGCTTTTATAAGACTTCTTGAAAGGTGTGGCTCATGGAAGGGACTTTTGTCAGATGGGGTCTGGTGATGGAATTTTCCACATCAGGCAACAAAGGATACTGGTCTGAACCCCGCTGCACAGAGCAGTATTTTCTTGTGTTTGCAGTTCTTACACATTTTCTGTATGAGTAGAAGAACATTCCTTGAAGATTGGCCAAGAATAGATCTGGAATAGGCTGCCTTTGGGAGGCAGTGCTTCCTGTTGATTAATTTAACATCCTACCTTGGTGATCCAAATGTACTTGTTGTGTATGAGAGGATGGGTGAGTAAAGATGGCAAAATACGCTTTTTTTGCCAGCAGTTGAATTTGCAGTGCGAGATGCATCCAGGGCTGTTATTCCATATCCATGCAGAGGCAGAAATGCCTGTGGCTCAGGACATCAGCCTTGTTCCATCCTCTCCCAACAGGACAGCTCCTTGCCCTGGGCTGGACTGTGGTGGTGGGAGTGTGGGTGCTGGGGGAGCCTGAATGTCCTCAGTGCTTGGGGTGGCACTGCAGAAATGGGCATGGTGTGGGTTTCCCTGCCTGCCGTGTTTGGGGTCTTTCTTCTTGTCCCAAATTGGGTCTCATCTCTTTGTGTCTGACTGACAGAGCAGTGCTGTTGATCTGAGGGCTGAATACAGCTCTGTCCCTGTGTCCTGGTGGGACAAGGTGCCCTCTCGTGCCATGCCTGATTTCTCACTCTGCTGAGAGCTGGGCTTGTTCCTCAGGGAGGAAGGAGGGAACACACTCAGGCTCCTTGCCATGAGACCCAAGTCTACCAGAACAAGGGTGGTGAGCTTGGCAGAGGACAGTCTCTACTTCACTGCCATGACATTCTTCATCAGTCAGATGTTGACTTTTATGCTCAGGCAGATGTTGAGGCCAGCAGATAAATATGCTGCCTGAGAAGTTATCTAAATAAATTTTCCAGATCAAGGCACCAGAAGAGCCAAGAATAATTAATCTCTGAGTGTCTGGGAGAAGCAGCTGTTCTCCCAACAGAGGGAGAGAGGCAGGGGTGGCAGGGGAGGTGAGGAGGGTCCCAGGCACCCTGGTACAAATAGTGCAGCTCCTGGGGGACAGTGCTGTGCTGGAGCAACCTTCCAGGCAGGAAAGCTTTTCTGCCTTACCCAGCTGGGCTAAGGGCAAGACATCCTCATCCCAGAGGGAAAAGAAAAGGTTTCAAAGTGGCTTTTAGCTTTTTGGACCGATCATTGATGGCTTGGGGTTTTTTAAATGGAAGTAGTGAGTTGTCAGTCTGTGTACAGTCAAGCTTCACTTCCACCTCCTCTTTGCTCACTGCTCTTCCCGTCGCTCTCTCCTGGACTGGTGCCTCCTGCTTTTCCTTGGGAGTGTTTTTCCTGCCTACTGCTGTCTCTTTTCTCCCCGTGCTGATTCACAAGGCCAAACCTGTCAGCCTTGAAGAGTTTCTGAGCTCAGGCTCTGTGTTGTGCCTCTCCTGGCACGTTCCCCTGTGACGAGCATCCTGCTGCAGCTGGGCACTGTGGCCTCAGAATCACCCGTGGGTGTCCAAAAGGAGTGGGTTCTTTCCTTGGCACCCAAGCCATTAGCAGCAGTGGGAAGCACCTGCATTTCCTTTAGTCTCAGTGGGAGCTACAGGTGTTCAGGCCCTTTTGAGAACTTTTTAAATGTGTGCAGCAGTGTTGGATTTGATTTGTCTTTTAAGTGCTGGCACTTGAGATTTCTGATCTTGCTGCTGTGTGTTTGTCAGTAGAAATAAGTATAGGTGGAACTTGGGTGGGACCAGTTTCCCACTGAGCCTGGGGGTGTCTGGTGTTGTGGATCCCAGCTCCCTGTGTCAATCACTGAAGGCTTATTAATTCTGAGAATCAATCTGGAGCAAAGTCCTAGACTAATATTTGTCTGCTTCCCTTTAAAGATTCAGCACCTAGTGTCATGTTAGTAGATTCCTGGCAGTTGCTTCTGATAGATATTTGAAATGCTGATGTTCCAAATGAGTTCTGATCCAAAGTGCTCATCCTGCAGCTGGAAGTTTTACCTCATCAATTCATTAATTGTCAGATCGTTATCCAAATAATTACATTGTACAGTTTTTCCCATATTTATTTAACACTTGCTCTAGGTTTGCACTTCTGATCCACTGTGGGTGTTGTCTGTATTTTAAGCTCACATACTACAATGTTCCTATCCCAGCTCTGAAGGAAAAGTAGGACCAATTTTAATGACAATGTACAATTGTACTGACATGTCCCAAAGTCTGGGGAAACCTGTCCATTAAAAAATAATGGAGTAGGAAGTCCTGGCATAAAGTAAAGCCTTGAGTGAAATTCCACAGCTTCATGGACTGTTAATTCTTTATTAGGTTTTCCTAAGGCTGAGATAAAAGGCATTTTATCTTTTTTAAGGTTTGCATTAACATGTCATTGAGTTTTATAGATACATTGATCTTCATTTGGCTAATCGAGGAAGGGTAATAGAAATGTGTGTTAAATGCCAGAGCAAAGATAACTCTGTAACACCTCAAATTTTTGTGTTATTTTTATTTATTAAGTTTTCTTCAGATACAGAACTATGGTCAGTGCCAAGTTGTGAAACTCCTCTCACTGTATATTTTTATTGGCTGTCCTGTGTAATTTTTTTTTTTGCCTTTTTTTAATTTGCCTTTGCTTTCAAGTTAATTTGGCAGTGAAGTTGATGTGTCTTCACTAAAAACTAACAGAGAGAATTGACAAGATTTTTTAAAAGACTGTTGTGTCTGATGGATTCTTGCCTCTCTTGGCTATTTGAGAGTCTTCTTTTTACACTGTGTTCCAATCTGAGATGGAGCAGTGAAGTGTGTCTTTGGATTCAGAGACAAAAGCTGAGTCTGACTAATGTCAATACCTTTTTTGCTGCTGCTGCCCACGAACAAAGATTAATGTCTGCAGTTTTCCAGAAAAGTGTCCCAGGCCATGGACATGGCTGGGACAAGGGAGGTGCCACATGGAGCACCTGGGAAGATAAAGACAATTCTTTATCCCCTTCCCCTAACAGTGAAGTCTGGGCTTGGTGGAAGTTGGAGGGACTTTGGAATCCCATCAGGGGTTTCTCTCTGCTCTTTTTTGGGTCAGCAGCCCTCAGTAATCATCAGTGCCTCCCTTGGCTCGGGAGGCTGCGTGTTTAATTGTGCCTGTCTCCAGAGAAACAAATCCCTCACACCAGACTCACTGTGTGCATTTCATCAGGAAGTCTCCATGGATAAAACTTTATTAACAGCTGTCATTATTAATGAAGATTGTGCAGTGGTCAGTGTATTAGCTCTGTGTGTGAAAGCACATGAGAGGGAAACAAAATGAAAAATTATTTTTGCCTTTTCTGTGTTGAAACTGTGCATCCTCCATCAGTTCTGCATGTGCATAAAGGAGGGCCAGGGGGAAGAATTGGATTTTTGTGGTTCTCTGCAGCTGGAGAGAGCTCAGCCCCAACTTGGGTGCTTGTTGCCAGCCTCGTCACTTCTCAAGGCACCTTGACAAATAGGGAATGAGTGGAGCTCTGGATGAAATCCCCTGAGCAGCAGTGGGGGACGATCACCTTCCCCGCCTGGCAGCTCTCAGGGGGGAATCTCCCTCTCCTGCTGCTGAAATGCCTGCAAGGACTTCCCTGGCAGGGAATGGGCCCAGGTTGGGTGCTTTCAGAGAGGTCCCCTTCCTGTCCAGGGTTTATTCCATCCTTTCCTTGCCAACCACTCTTGCCAAGCCAAAGCATCAGAGCAGCTCAGATCTTACATCTCATCCTCAGCTCCCAGCCCTGCAGCCTCCAGCAAATGCTTATTTTAGCACCAGCTGGCTCTGATCCCTTTGAACTCTCTGATATGAGATTAAATGTTAATTTATTACATATCATTATAGGATTATATGTTATCTCTAGGATAATGGAATCCAAATGTTAGAATAGCATGTTTGAGATTTAGTGCTTGTACACATTTCCCTCCACTCAGGAAACAAGAATAGCTAAAGGCAGAAGACTGAACAAGAGGTGAATTAATCTGTCTGATCACAGCTAGCCAAGAGCTCAAGCTCTGGAAGAGTAAAACCAGAGGTTTATAATCTTTTTGCAGAGTTCAGAAGCAGAGGAGAAGTTGACTGCATTTTCTAAAAAATAAATAAGTATGAAGAAATTGTTATCTGCTTTGGCTGTTCCATGGGCAAAATCCCATGGATAAATTATGCAGTGCGAATTATGTGCTTGGCTCTAGATAGAAATGCCAGACAAAGCAGAGTGCTGGAGTGACCTGGATGCTGAATTTCTGCAGAATTTCATTCTCTGGGCTGTGGGTAGGTGAGCAGTACTGGATGTAATAAGATCTGACTTGAACTTGAATTGGCTCAAACTTGAACTGCAGTTGTAATGTTTCCACACAGAGGTTTAGAGGTGATGCCACGAAGCAGAAGGTGAACACGGCTCTTTTGCTGTCCCTGTCACTGCCCATGATGGCATTTTCAAATGGGCAGATGCTGAGCTGTGATGAGCTGCGTTCCCAGCACACACAAATGCTGTGCCCAGGCACGTTGGGCTGTGATAGTGATGTCCTGTGACTCTTATTTAATTTTATAATTCCCCTGTCATTGAGAAAAGAATTAGATCCAGCTTTTTGCCTTCTCAGGCAATCTCAAATCTGGTCTAATTTACTCCTCTTGACTCTTGGAGAGTTTGAAAATGCTGTCAGCTAATGCTCATTATCTTTTATTGCATGAATACATTGACACGAGTGAACCACACAGCAAGTATGACCTCATCCAGATTTGAGTTTTGCTCAAGAGTTTTTATTCTTTGCCTGTAAGTTAATGATTTTCTGTGAGCAAGGTAACTGTACGTGGTGCCTCACAGCATGAAAGTGACAATAAGGTTTCACTCTGTTTACACACAAATATTTTGACAAGATCTCCTTGAACTGCTTCCTCCAGAGCTATTGGGAATTTTCACTGTGCTTAGAAAACCAAACTCTAAATTGTGAATCGGCGACAGAGAGAGAAGCAAACACCCAAGAAGTGCTGGGTGAGGCTCCTTCTGGTGGCCCCGAGGGGAGCCCTTCTCCAGGTGTGAATGACAAGCTGCAGCCTTTGATTGCTGTAGGGAGAGAAAAGCGGTGCCGGGGGAGGGTTATTGTGTCCTCTCTGACAGCATCTGCCGTCAATTTGTAAAATATGTCAAATGTGTATTCATAAAGTAAAGTAATGCATTCAAGCATGAGAAATTCTGCTTTGTTCTGGTACCGGGATGTGCTTGAGAAGGGCTGTTGCAAGAAGCAGGGGAGCAGGTCAGCAATCACACTTGGAATGCAAAGCTCACTCACTCCCTAACAAATTAATGGAGTTGCTTGAGGCTGTTGTCATTCCAAAAATAAAATGTTGAATTAAGTCAAGAAATCTGAGACAAAACAGCAACTTTTGTTCTGGGTATTTTGGGCAGGGGAAAAGAAACAGGCTGTCAGTAGAAAGGAAGGATTTGTGTTTTCATGTGCTGTTCCTTGAGAGGCAGAGGTGAATTGATAACTCAGTGATGTCTGAACTGCAGAATTAGGCCTGTGTGGTTGCTCCTGGGGGAGTCAGAGAGCACATATTGCTCTGGGAGTCTGCTTAGTGTAATATTGGTTGCTGGTGAGAGCAATGCTAAGTGCAAGTTGAAGCCTGGGTTCAGAGAAAAAAGGCCCAGACATCCCTGAACTAATGGTGGGGAGTGTGTAAAGCCATGGAGCTTTTTCCTGAAGCAGCTGAAAGGCTGCATGCCCTGACAGGTCTGTGTCCTGGAACTTTGTAGCTTGTGCTTCACCTTCCCAGTGGGAAAACTCCCTGAGGTATGGAGGCTGCACACACTTGGAATGATCTCTGGGTCATTCTGCAGGATGGGGACACAAATCTTGCTGGAGGCAGCTGCCTGCACCTCTGGAGTTCAGCAGGGAGACCGAAGTGAAAGCTGACTTCTTTGCACAGACCTGAACACTGCAGAGCTTTAACCAGGAATTCATACTGCCAGCAGTGCCCAAAACCAGCATGGGTGGTCAGGGTCAGCACCCTGTGAGTGATGCAGCAGAAATGGGGAGTGAGAGGAGAATTGCTGGCAGAGCTCAGAGCTGTGGGGCTGCTGCCCAACCTGGATTTTGCTGTGGGTGTCTCTGCTCTGTTCTGTCGTGGTCCCCAGCAGGGCCATGCATGGCACAGGCTCCTCCTGGGATTACAGTCACAGTGGGATATGGATGTGTGCTGGTGAGACAGAGGATTTTCTCTGCATTCAAGACATATCTGTGTTCTTAATAACTTTACAGGGGGTTTATTGTAAGCTGCTTTTGTGGTTTCACGCAGCTCTTTGGGCCCGTCAGTTCGGAGCTCGTTGCCTCCAAGAGCTTTGAATCAACAGGATGGAGAATCCAGTGAAAGCCCATTGTTCTGGAGAAAGGCTTTGGACCAACCTTCCTGCTTTCTGACAGTGCTTCTGGAGAATCGGCATTTTAATATCCTGTAATTTTCAGCTCATGCAAGGAATTTTCCAATACCTCCAAGGAGAGGTGCTTACATGAGGAGAATCACAAGTGCCCTAAGATGAAATACCTGTGTAACCCGTGGATGCAGCAATGTAGAAAGTCTGTAGTATGTAGAACTTGTAGTTCCTTTCCTTCATTCTGGGTTTAGGTGTAATACTCAAGGCCACTGACTACAGTCACAAGCTGAGGTTTGGAAAGAGAAGCACAGCCAAAAATCTGTGTCCTCCAGAGGCTGGGGGGGAAGGATCAGCCCAAACCAGGGGAGAAATTATTGCTTAGAAGAAAAATGGAAAATGCTGAAGGAGATTTAGGGAAGGATCCCTTTGAAGTGACATTTACTCCTTAAAATGGGAATGCAATAAATGCATTCAGCACTGTGTTTCTTTGCTTTGTTTTAATGCTGAACTCAATCTGGGAGTAATGGCCATCTGCCTTCGTGATTTGGGGAGCAAAATAGGCTTCCTGAAAATTTGGGAAGAGGAGTTGAGAGGGACTTTGTGGTTCCTGCAAGGCAGCTGTGCCATGGTGTTGTGGGATGCTGTTTATGCCAGTGCCCCTTGTTCCCTGCCCATCCTTTTGGGGTGCCCTTTGCTGGGGGGTGAGGGCATTTACCCCAGTCCTTTCCTGCTGTGCCAGGGAGAACTTTGTGAGAAATGGGGATGCACTTTGCTGTCCAACCATAGCTGCTTAGATCAATATCTGCAGGCAGAGAGTGATTTTAATAAAAGGACTCTCTCTCGGCTTTCCTATCTCCATGACAGATAGACCCCAGCTTACATAAATCCTGGCCTTTCTCCTGTCAGTCTCTTGGCTTTGTGTGACGTGTTGGTATTTTGACACAGAATACAAATATTTCACAGTTGGCTAATGGTTTAGAGCATATATTTAAAAGATTTACTTTTGCAATCACCTGGCGCCTTTAGTGAATGTGTTTGCCTTGTAAAGCCTCTCTGTTATTTGGAGAATATATCCACACACTCCCATACATGTATTTATTTTCTGTTGTTTATGAGGTATCTCTGAGGGAAAATGAGTTTTGCTTCAGATAATGGTAGGGAGCCCTCTCCTAACCTTCTTTTTAGCAATGAGAACCTCCAGTGGCCGTGACAAACCTTATTTATCAGGTGCCAGGAGGGATGCACAGGGCTTGTCAGTGCTGGCAGCTGCACTAGCAGTTGTTTCTCCTCTCCAGGTAACCAGACCAAAACCCCTCCACAGTTAATCAGGTGTTTTTTAAACTTCACTTTAACTTGCAGTAGTAGCTCTGTGCTTCAGTTCTTTCAGCTGATGAATTTGTGACCTTTAGCCACTGTACTAATGCCTCTAATTGTAAGTGGCAGGACAATTTCCCTCTTGCTGTTGTATGGGAGACACAGAGAAACTTTCCAAGAGCAGCCTGTGACTTTTAACCACTGCATTAACAGAAACTAAAAGGGGAAGTTAGGCTGGTGATCAGCCCAGCAGAGCAACCTGAGCCATCACGACAGCCACAATGAATGAGAAAACTCACAGGGGATTTCCTTTCTCCAGGTGTGGGCAGCCAAAGCAGCTTTGTTGGTGTCTGCACCGAGGTGGCCTTGGCTGTGCTGGTGTGATCTGGGGAGAAACTCTGCTCTGCAGCTCGGGGAGTGGGCTGGCAGGGGATGCTGAGGAGGAGGTGGCACAGGAGCTTCACTCTGTGCCCTGCTGAGGATAAATACATGGTCTGTTTGATGAACGAGCTGGACCTCCTCCTTCCCAGTAATAACTGTTAACAATCATCTTCCCAGACAACACAAACAACGAGGCAGTGGCTTAACAAGGCAGCTCCTCAACCCTTTATAAGTGGAGCCTTGTTTCCTTGGAAGAGGATAAATCTCTAATCTGCTGGGTATGGTGCTGCTCTAAGGGTTTTTATTTTCAACTAAGTAAAAAGTCAGGGTAAACTCTGCATATCTGTCTGATGCATTTACTTCACCCTATTTTGTTTGCTTGAATGTCCTTGTTTGATGTTGTGGCACCTTGTTTTGCAGCTGCTTTGGGGTCGCCTGTGGCGTGTTGCAGGTGAGGGAAAGCAGATGAAGAGTGACTGTGGCAGGTCAGGGCACACACCCACCTGGCCCAGCAGCCCCTTTCCAACAGCAGGGGCTTGGTCCCTAAATGTGCCCTCAGCAGCCTGGGCCAGAGCTCCTGCCTTTGCCCAGCCCTGATTTAGGGAGCAATATTCCCTCTGGAGTCCAGCACTGCACGTTTTCCTTGCCAGCCTAATGACAGTTTTGAGCCTTTTTGTTTTTCTCCAGTTTTCCAAACTTTTGCTGATAGAGAGCCCTGAATTAATCTTCAGGCCTTTTGGGTATTGGATTGCACTTTGTCCCAGTCCTTTCTGTGACAGCAGTGCTGGAACTGGCATGGGGTGCTAATCCTTCTGTACCTATTCACTCAGTCGTAGAGGAAAATGCATGAAAGCAAATTGCTAGGCCAAGCTAAATCTAGATTTATTCAGTTGGAGTTAATTATAATCTTTATTTAGTCCCAAGTGATGCCTTCTTATCATACACTTATTATAGCTGAGAAAATTAATTTTTATTCTACCATAAAGGTGAATGTAATAATCTGGGTTCAGGGAAGGGATTACTTTAATAAGATTTATAGGCAGCCTTTCAGACAGCATGGGTTTATTACTATCTGTAGGTGGCCTTGCTGCATGTATGTCTTTCAGTATGGGTGACTGTGCAAAATGCAGGCAAGCTAAAAACTCTAGAAAGCATCATCTCAGAAACTTTACCATCCAACTTAATCTGCTGGCAGTGGCAAGCAGGCAAAGCACTTGCCTTGCTTTGGAACAAAAAATCCACAATTTATGGCTGAATGTGTGGCCTGATCAGGGGGTTCATTCATATGCATGGTTTAATTTTGCACTTAAAAATGTATTTTAGTAGACAAAAGATTTATGAGGCCAGAGATGTTGCTTTAAAGCTTTTTTGGAAGCAGAGTGCTGGGTAAACATAGACATGTGGTTTCTCTGTTACTCCAGCCCATAAAACCAGGTGCCTTGGTTATGTTTCCCACTGTAGGAGGCTCAGAGGGAGCAATAAAAGCCTCTGAAACTTTTGGGAGGAGAAGCTTTAGTGAGGAGGGAGCCAAGAGCTCTGATGTGGCAGGACTGCTCTGCCCATGGGCACTGAGCTCTGCCCTGGCACCTCCAGTTCCTCCTGGGTGGAAAGGGGCTCTCACCCTGCAGGGGTCAGTGGCCAGGAGAGGGGAATGAATGCTGGACATTCCCTGCTTTGCTGAGAGGGAGGTTGGAATGTGGCTGGGCTTTGAGACCCTTCCGGAGTGGGATGGGCCAGCTCCAGCAGAGAGTGGCCACAGTGTGCAGCTGCACAGGAGTCTGGGCAGCAGAGTTTGACTCAGACATTTGGAGATAAAGATGTGAGGCATTGTCCCAAGCCAACAAAAGTTAATTAACCTCTCTCCAGTTTTAGATGTTTGGATGAAGCTGATTTTTTTTTAAAATTGCATCCTTTTTCTTGTCTTTCCAAACAAGCTGCTGGTCCAGCAATGTTTTGCAAAGCAAATCTCTGTCTTCACAAATGTGTAATCAAGACTGAATGAAGGACTGTGAATTGGTTGCAAGTCCTACATCAAGTTCTATCCTTACATCAAATTAGGATAAGAAGAAGAGAGAATGAGAAAAGCTTTAAGGGATTTTATCGTCTTTTCTCACACTATTATTTTTTATATCTTGACAGCTTCTGCTCTGACTTTAATGTTAAAAATGTATTGTGAGCACTTGTTAACTCTTTCTTGCAGTAGCATTTGTATTTTCAAATTACTCTGTTCCAGCTGAAAACACTAATTGTCATTATGGCTCTTTTTCTGTGCCAGTGGATGATGAAGTCAAGCAGCAAAGGAGGCTTGTAAAGTAAACTAAAGGCTTGTTTGTGAATGGAAGGTGATGGAATTTTTTCCTCCTTTAGCTGGGTGATGGAATTTTACCCCTCAGAGAGACTGTGGAGGGTTCTCCTCATTTTCCTTATGAATGTGAATCTGAGGAGATGAGTCACAGGATGGGCTCTGAATGTAGGAAGTAAACAGTGACATCCTCCTTTCCTGGCTATTTCATTCCATTTTCAGTGAGTCAGGGAGAGCACGAGGGGGGTGTTCATCCAGGCTCCCTAAATCCTCACACAGCCCAGCCTTAGCCTACTCAGAGTGCTCAAATGATGAATAAACTCGTAGTAGACTTCCACACTGTAATCATCCTCCTCCTTTTCCTCCTGCCAGCCTCAGGAGTCAGAGTTTTCCCAGCTGTAGCCAGGCCAAATCACCTTGGACAACCTCCCATGGCTGGGGTCTCTGAACAGCATCCCTGGGTTATATGAGAGAAAGTGACCTGCACAGCTGGTCCAGAATTAATTATTTTCCTATAATTTATCAGTTCCAGATTAGCTTTCCTTGTGTAGACACCCTATTCTGGGGTACAGTGTGTTTTTATTCGAGGCTAATGCCTGCAATTCCAGAACAAAATAATTATTATGAATAGAGCCATTTTTATAGTGGGATAATGTACATGTGTAGTTTGATCTTTATGGTGTTTCAGTGAGGGCTGGTGGGAGGGGCTGGTGATTTTTCTCCTGTACAGACAAGCCATTGATTGCCTCTGTGAGTCATGGATAACATCATAGCACTTACTGGCACCACATTACTTGAAATGATTCCTCTTTTACAAAGAGGAGTGTCTGTATGAGCTCGCTCTACAGTTCTGATGATGCTGCAGGAAAGAGGAATTTTAACATTTTCACAGTTTTTCCACAGGTGCAGGATTGGCTTCTTGTTTGTTTTCAGAGAAAAAGGATATTGAAAGAGCTGCAATTTTAAACAGTTGTTGTTCCTTGCACCTCCAGCTTCAGAATTACTGATGGCTTATGGAAGACTTGGCTCCTGTTAAATAGTTTGCTAAAGCAGAGAGAAGATTTAGATGTGAAATTTGGATTTACGTTCCATCAGGAGCTATTTTCCTTTTTAGCTACAAAATGATGGTTTTAAAAGACTTTCCTCTTACTACAACTTAAAATAGATGCATTGTTTTTAACACTGACCTGCCACTGCCACCACTGTCTTCCAGCAGGATACTTGCTTTATTTCTTATTAAAAACTATGAAGCTTAAGAAATGTAGCTTTGACGAAATCTTGAGTTCCATGAGTGGCAGATTTTTGTGGCACAGTCTGACCTGCAGCTGTGGCTTTGCATCTCTTTTAGTCCTGTGCTGCTTTTTTGTGGTGGCAGTCCAGGGTCAAGTTAGATTAAAACCAAAAATGATGGGTAATTTTATGGTTAGATAAAAAAATTATCAAGAGAACAGAACAGAAGCTTTGTTTGAGGCCTGAGCTGGGCAGGGTGAGGACCAGGAAGGGACATCTCTGATGCTCAGTCCTGTTCCTGGTGCTTTCCTCCCTCTCTGTGCCTCAGAAGGGGTATTTTCTTTCCATCTGTACTCTCAGAGTTTGCAGGATGAGCTGGGCTATGAGGATATTGCCCAGCTCTGGAGGGAAGGATTTTAAGCATAAAATTGCAGTGATGATGTTTTAAAAGCTGACTTGCTGCTCCAGGGGTCAGGAGCTGGTTAATCCACCTGAGTGTCTCAACAGGGGCAAAGCACCTGCAGAGAACCTGTTACAAGGTACAAGTTTTTCCAGAATTCCAGCTAAATATCTCAATTCACATCCCACAATGTGTCATTCCCACACATCTCCCCTCAGCACCCCCAGTGCCCCAGCAGTCTGAGCAACCCAGACTGTTCTGTCTGAGGAAGCACTGGGCTCTGGGGATGCTCATTTGGTCTCCATTTACCTTTCCTCAGCTCTTGCTCTCTTTTGGTGCCTAATTAGAACTAAGCCACGTTCTGGTCTAATTTCTGCCCTCTTTGATCTTGCTGGAGTGCTTATTAAAGGAGCAGGTGATTTTTTTTTTGTTGCATTATTGCACACCAGAAAGCTCCAAATGTGTCTGGTTTCTGATTGTTGCTGTGAGGAGATTGATGCCGTGGTGCTGATGTGCTGAATTAAAAAGGTGGGGTCTTGGCCTGCCATCGTATGAAGTATTTCTTTTTAGATCTTCCTACAGCATCATAAAATGCTGCTAAATTCAGATATCATACTTTGTTGCAGGCTGGTTCTAGGACAAAGCCCAGCCCTGTCTACTGATGTTTATGGCTTCCCATATAAACCTTCAGACAAAATTTGTATCTCATTTTGTTTGAGTTACAGTGGGATGATATCCTAGTCCTCAAACCAGTTCTGAGCAGAGGCACTGAAAAGTTGCCACCGTAATGAAATGGAGGAAAGGGAGAAACATACCTTTTAAACTTCCTGTAAATCACTGCTTGAGAGAGATAAAATATCTGCATAAAGCGTGTGTGGGAGTCCTGTGATGTAAACACAAATGCATTTAAGCCTTGTCTTGTTTTTGGTTTGCAACTATGTCAGTGTTTAAATCTCCTCTGCAGCCTGGTGTGCCTTGGGAGGAGATTTTAGCTCTTCCTCCAGAAATCAGAGGGTGCTCTTGCTGCTCTGGCCCGTTGCTTATCTGCTTCGTTGCTTATCTCTACAGCTGTAAAGTTTTTATGATAAATGCAGCTTCTCAAAAGTATTGCTTTCAAATGTAGTTCAGTTTATTCACAATTAATCCAGAAAGGGGCTTGTCTGCATTTGAATTCTTAGCAAAGAAAAAATACCCATCCTTCCCTGTCTGCCTCAGCTTTCCCAGGATCAAAGTTTTCACTTTCTGCTCCTGAGCGGGGGAGCTGCACAATGGCAGGACGTGTCTAAGTGCCCAATAAATAAACCACAGAATAAATAAATAAAAAATAAATAAACCAGCAGAAATGGGGCTGCTAAAACATCCCTTGGGGACTTTCTGCCTGGGGAGGGAGAGCACCCACTGCCCAGCATCTATATGTGGATGAAACTTGTGGAGGAGAAGGACCAAAGTCAATTTTCCCGACTAGAAAATTGGTTGTCCCATGTGTGGTGCCGCTGCCAGTTTCTCATCATCTGGGTTTCTGCATCTCACCGTGGGCTGTGCTGGTGTGTTCCAGAGCTGGGCTGATGTCCATGATGAGAGCAAGGCAGGGGGGCTGCATTTGCCTGTGGAGCTGAGAGAAAACCTGACCTGATGCCCACGTGCAGTGGTGAGAGAGGAGATTGTTGCCGGAGTGTTTCCTGCTGAGAATTTTTTTAGCTGCTTTTGTATATTTTTGCATGTTTACTCATTCCCACAAAGAATATTCCGATGGCTGAAAAAAACCTCCTTGACACAAGTAAATATACAGCAAAAGTATTGTGGTGAAATGAGAGGCATTTAAACAAGTGTAGATAATATCAAACTATCGAAAAACAAATGACCAGAATTTCAACTGAGAACAAGAGTGGGCCAAAGTCAAATGGATGGGATTTGCCCTAGAGTCTGGCTTTGATAAATGTAGGCATTAAAAATACACAACCTGAAAAAAAATAGCTTAAATATTTGAGCTTTTATCTCTGCTAAATCGTGGCTGCAAGTATCTGAGTCATCTGCCTTGAACAGGTGTAATTGTTTGTGTGTTGTGCATCTGCTCTGCCCAGCCCTGACAAACAGTGAAATCACCATTTCTGAGAGACAACGAGAGCTTTGACCTTAAGCTCTGTCATTGTGCTTTTGTTACCTCTGTGCATTATGGAACTGCTGCATTTTAATTCCTTGGGTTTCTGTTTGTTTCCTCTGAGGCAGTCCCAGGAGCTCGGAGTGTACAAATTGTTAGTTTGAAAGAGCCACTTTCTGGTAGAATCACAGCCCAGACTGAATATATCTCATTATTAATTAGAGATCAGCCCAAACCAAAGATGTCTGTTTGATCTCTCCCTCTGGAATCTTTTCTTTCCTGGGAAAAACCGCTCAGTGCTGGCTGGAGGACTGACCACTGTGTAGTAGAGAAACTTCTGTGCTTTCCAAATGTGTTTCATTCTCCACAGGAACTAAACCAAAAAATCCTTCTAAGTGTCTGAGAACCTTCTGTGTGTAAAGGATTTCTCCTTCTCGCAAGTTCACTCTTGCTTCTAAATCCATCCCACTGAGACTTCTTTCAACCCCCATATATATTTTAGTGTGAAAAGTTTTGGTTTCAGGAACATGAAGCTTTTATCAGGTTCTCACTAACTTCAAGCTGCTGACCTGGCAGAATGGATTGGGAGTGATGCAGATGTTCAACCCCCATTGCTTTGTGTGTTAGTGATGGTAGATTAAAGGAAATGTTCAGTTTTTACTGCTTGAACTGTTCTGTTTTACTGCTACTAATATTCAATATGTCAGTTTCTTAGGCACATTGTCACATGAGTGAGAAGAAGCTGAAAGTTTGATCTGATGAGAAATGGAAAAAAAAAAATAGACTGCCAGTAAAAAGTTTTGGAAATTAGTTTGGGATCTGGCCAATCAGTCCTCTCTTTGTGGTACCCAGTACTTGATTAATGGCTTTCAAGCAGATAACAGACTGGGGAAGGTGGGAAGGGGGCTGTACAGCTGATGCAATGTTTCCAGCCTGAGCTTTGAACAAAAGTGTTGTTCCATGGTACCTGTGTCAGACTGTTCCGTAGCTGTGGCCAGCAGTGTTGATCTCCTGTAATCCATTGCTTTTGCCAGGAGCTGAGGGCCGTGCTCAGCAAACATTTGAGTTGTTTTTCTGTTTCCTTTTCTCTTTGGCCCGCAGTGGTGGAGAGCCGAGGAGGGATCATGGACAGCATCCAGAGATTCTCAAACCTGCCAACCTATCTCCCTGCGAGCCCTCACATCTCCAATGCTGATATTTTCTTCTTCCTCAAAGAAGCCAACCAGGATATCATGAGGAACTCCAGTTTGCAGTCCAGGGTGGATTCATTCTTTATATACAAAGCCAACCAACCACCTGTCCTAAACGCCTCGTATGGACCCTTTTCTGTTGAGCAGCCCATTCCCTTGGACCTCATGCTGACTTCTGCATCTTTTGGTTTCACAAATAAATTCACTTTTAATTGGAAATTAAAATCCCACATAATCAACAGCTCGATCTATTCCAACAAACCTAAAATACAAACCTTGTTCTACGTTGCGGGGAGGGACTGGGACGACTACGACTCCGAGGAGATGCTGCCTTGTGTGAAGATGTTTGCTTTCCTGGAGTCTAGAGAAGTGGTGGCCAGCTGCAGATTGACAGGCCACCTAGGATTATGTGTTGTGGAGTTGGAATTGTCTCCCAGCTGGTTCAGCTCCCCTCCACCCCTGGTTTCAGAGGAAACAGCCTCCTTGGAAGGGATTACTGTGGAGCTCTTCTATAAGATTTATGCAGTGGATGGGGAATGTTCTCCAGAGGATGCAAAATGGGAAAACAATATCCATGCAGGTGAAGAGAGTGAGCACCAAGCTTTGTCAGCTATGGAGAGGATTGGTAGCATCGTTGTTTACCCAAATCAAGACAAATTAAAGCAGTCTTCGCTGAGGGTGGATGAAAATATCATTATTCACTTACCACTCAGCCCGGTCAGAGAGGGTGACATTGTGACCTTCCACGTTTTCCTGGCTGATTACTCACTGGCAGACCAGTTTGTATTAAGGTAAGAGAATTTTTTAAGTGTTGTATGCAAAACAAATAGGGGCAAATCAATGCTGGGTTGTAGTTAGTGTTATAATATAATCTTTGGTTATATTTAGTGTTTTCACGAGAGAACTTCTGCATTTCCTCTTCAACAGGGGAGAACTATAGATAGTCTTGAATTATCTGTGTGGATGACACTTTTTGGAACATGGGCATTGATTTTAAAGTATGGGCTATAAATGTCTGTTTGATTATTTTTTGTTTTAATTCTGTTTGCTTCTAGTGATAATTCTGCCTCTGTAAGTCAGCCAGGGTAACTGCTGCGATGTGTTTTGGAAAGAGTTTGCAGGAGGGTTTTCTGTTTCTTTGGTGAAATTTCCTCTGTTTTTATCGACTTTATTATCATCATCTTTCCAAAATGCACGGGCTACATCCTGCACAGGTCAAATGTGGTGAGAACTCTTGTTGTATTGTACAGAGGGGAGCTGAAAGGTGAGAAAATGAGCTCAGCCTGTGTAGGAGTCCTTAGGCAGAGCCAGGATTTGGGGCTAAACTTTGCAAGTTGTCTTCAGTTTTCCTGTAAGATCAGCCCATCCTGCTTCTTCAAGCTTTTGACTTCCTGTTTCGTGGCCCATTTTTGTTTTAAGTTTGGGGACTCTCTGTTGACCTTTCCTCGTGCATCTGCCTGTAATAGGAGAAGTCAGGATTTCTAACCACCCCCAGGGTTAGTGCTGAGTATTTGTTTTGTCCTTAGCTGTCAGACTCGGGGTCAGAGCTGCATAGGGACCAAATTCAGAGAGAAATGTGAGCCAAACCGGGGGAATAAAGGGGCCAAAAGGTAATTGGAAAGTGTCATCTGCTGTAAGGATGTGAGACTCTTGGGAAAGAAGGAGCTGCAGCCCGTGCAAGGAAACCTCAGAGCAGATTCGTGCCTTACTTCCAATTTTTGATCTGAGAACAATGGGAGCAGAACATGACAGAAATGCACTTTGGGGACAGATGTTGAGAAAACAGACAGCAAACCTTATGCAGCGCTTTCAAATCATTCAGCATTTGTGGAATAGCACATGCATATTAATAAACTTCCAGATTGCTGCCTGAATGGGGACGAGTGGTTCACAGCACAGCGCTGCTAACGGGGGGAAATGTGTGAGAAATATGATGGGCTTTAACCAAACTTTAAAAGGTTTGGGTCAGGAAGGGTCTTCCTTTAAACACAACTTATTCGTGCTTTTCTGTGGATTTACTGTTTTTAATTGGTTAAATATGGATTTGGCCAGCATCCACTGTCAGTAGATGGGCTGGCCTCACGGAGCAGTCGGGCTGCAGCAGGCCTGTATTGATCCTCGGTGCTATAGCAGAGAGATTATAGAATTTGCCTAAGGCTCTGCAAGGATTTAACATCAGCTCCTAATTCTCAGGGTTTTGTTCTCTTCCCCACACCACAGATAAAATTCCCAAGGTATTACGGACAGCCTAAGACGAGGATATTTTCTTTCCACTGGAATTTCTAAGATAGCATTTACCTCTTAACAAATGGTGCAAGGGTAGAGTTTTGATATTTCTGCTGGCCAGGAAAAAACTTCTTGCAGAGACACTTTTGAAATGCTGTCTTTCAAAAGCAAAATAGGTCCTGGAAGCACTGAGCAGGTGACAGACCTGGGTTTTCAGGGAAGCAGAATCTGAGGGAGCAGACAGCTTCCAGCCTGGGGAGCCCCAGGATGATGCTGAGGCCTCCCCTTGTCCCACAGCCCATGGGCTTTGCATGGCTCCAGCTGCCAGGTGTGCTCCCAACATGTGGAACGTCCATCTCCGTGCTCCTGAGCTGCTGGGAAGGCAGTCAGGTTTCCATGGGGATTTCCTTCTCTGAAAAGTGTATGGAATCTGCCCATCTCCAGGAAATGTTTCTGTTACAATAAATCAGCATGTTTTACGTGCCCAGAAATATTTCCTTGGAAAATTCACTGTTGGCTCTCTGTAGTCTAGCCTGTCTGGGCTTTTATTTGGCTTTGCTTGCATTGTGCTTTTCATCAGAGGAACTGAAAATATTTTTATTTACCCTTCAGTTGAATGCTGAAAGTGAGAGGCAGAATGCAATTCTGCTGCTGGTTCACCTGTCCTTTAGAATGGAAAGAGTACCTGCAACTGTTGCTCTGATTATTTTGAATGATAGATGTTGGGCTCATGGAGAGATTTTCCAGCTGAAGTTTACATGGGAGGCAGGGAATGATGCTGAGGGAAATACAAGCACTACGGTGCCTACATCTGATTTATGCAGTTTCCCTCACCAGCTTTCCCCGTTTTTCTGCTCAATGCTAATGTCTGTGAAAACCCAGAAGGTTCTTACATACATAGAATTTCTGTGTGTTATAGCCAGAGAAAAATACATTGAAGTGAATGTTTGCCTTGGGAAATATATTTTTGCCTAATATAACTGATAGTTTTTAATCATATCTGTTGTAAGTGTAGCAGGGTCTGGCTCATATGAGAGGATAGATCAAAACCAAGTCATTCTCAGCACACATTTGATGCCAGCCTTGAGCTCTGACAGGATGCAAAGGAGCAGATATGCTCAATTTTATGCACCTCTTTACTATTTCATGCTGTGTTGCATAGTATTTTATTTTATGCCAGATTTTTCCTAGCAGAACTGACTTCAATTCTCATATGGGAGCTGATTCTTTTTTTGTTTTGGTGAAATCTGTGGTTCTTAACCAAGTTTGGAAACTGAAAAGCAGTTGGAAGCAGTTCTTGATTCAGCAATGTGCTGTGTTGAGAGACACCCACTTGTTAGATCCCAGTCCTGTCCCCTACAGGGTGACACTGCACCTCCTTTGGGAAGCTCCAGCTATCACTTCCAGCCCCTTCCATCAGTCCAAACTGGTTTTGCTTGGCTTGAGCTAAGCCTTGCTTGGTTGTTTTCGTTCCATAATTTGAATTTCAGGTGGAGTTGGAGCTCTAGTGGTGCCGTGTTTTAAATAAAACACGTTTGTTGCTTTTCCTGCTGGAATGCAGCCAGCGTGGCTTGGTGTCAGTGAAGGACACAGATGTGCCAAGGGGCAGAATTTGGGGACTGAGTGTGCATTTAGTGCCTTTGCTGTGCCTGCCACTCGTGTTGCTGCCTTTGTTGACAGATGATCTATACATGTGTGTGATGAAATGCTTGTGACACTGGAGATTAATTTGTGGCCTTGCTGGTCTGATCTGTACTGCAAAATTCACCATCTGGGAAGATAAATCTTGCCCATTATGTTTGGTGGCTTGTCACTAAGCATAGTTTAACTGTAAAGGTAGGTGAAATGGGCTATGTTGCCATGATTAAAGTCTTTTATGGGTTATCTTGTTAAGAAAAAAAAAAAAAGGGGTAAAAATGAAGGACAGCTTTGAGATTCCAGCAGGACTCGTACTTACATCAGTGTCACAAATTTTCAGGCACTTTTTGTCCTTTGGTGTGCTGGAGTATCTCTGTTTCCTTCTTCACTGACAAACTCAGATGAAATGTAGTAAATGAGAAAAGAAAAGATGGAAATCATGACTACAGAAGGGGTAACAGCAACTTTAGTGCTAATTGCTAAACAGAAGAAGTCTCCTGATACATGGAGGAGTTATAAAAGAGACAGGAGAAAACAATTCCTGCTCAACTGGAAGAACAGAAATCTCATCTAATAGCACTGGGAATGGCTTCTATTTCTTCTCTGGTGTTTGTTATTATTTAACTCCATCTTGAGACTCAGAGGATGTATTTAAAAGAAAAATGGGAGTCAATTTGTACAGCAGGAGAACGTTTAATGAAATAAATGGACAATTGCCCCTTGGTTATAGGAAAGGAATGAGGACACTATCTTTAGGAGTAAACAATGGATTTTTGGCCTGTTTTCCAAATCTCCCCATCCAAATTGTCAGTGAGGATGTGCTGCTCCTGAAAGCTGAGCATTAACAGCAAATTGGCACACACAAAACGTGGGTCTGTTGGCATTTTTTACACTCCCCAACACCGAGGAGCCATCCTTCTTTTGTGCCTGGTCAGAATGGAGCTGGAGATTGGAGAAATTCCAGGAATAACAGCGAGGGGCTGAGAGCAGGTAATGAATGCCTGGGAAGGGGAATGGAAGCAGCAGTGCCTCAGGATGTGGAGCTGTGGCTGCAGGGGGATTGTTACAGATGCATGTCATAGAATTGGCTTTTTGCAAATATTGAAATGGATTCTGTATGTGTGGTGTTAAAGTAACTTTGCTATAGAGATACAGCTTTTATTTCTGTCATTAAGTACAACTTAGAAGTAGCTGATGTAGATATGCTTGTGTTAAAGTGCCTGCTTGGTTGGGATAATATCCAAGGAACACATGATGAGGACACTGATGTGCCAGCTATCAGCACTCACTGTCTGAAGAAAGCCCAAGAACTGGAGATGACGATAAAACCACAACCAAGAAATACACATGCTCTATAAAGGTAGACCCAAGGAGGAGCCATGCTGAACAGTTCTTAGAACGTGTATACTAGTTTTGAGAACAGTTTAAATATGCAAGAGCTGATGCAATAGAAGTGTGTATAAAGGGTGTTTCCCAAACCAGCAGGTGTGCTTTTGGCTGAGTGTAAATCTTTGCTTTACTGTCTCTATTGTCCTTTATTAAACTTTTAAATTTTACCAGGGAAGTGAACTGTGTTTTTCACAGGGATGGCAGGACCCTGCTCAGGGACCTCACTCTGTGCCTTGGCAGCCTCAGGAGAAGGATTATCCACTGCTCCCTGCCCTGCTCCACCCAGAGCAGGACAAAGATTGCCTTTGGATTGGGGGGTGAACCAGGACAAGGTGTACTACATGCCAGGAGACCCTTCCTGACTATTCTCACTAGGCAAAATGATACTGAGGATTTATATTAATAAACATATATCCATATGGAGGAGGTGATGTCTCCTGCTAAGGAATAAAAATTGCACAGCCCATTAAAAGTGACTTACAAGGCTTCTGCATTAATAATGAAAGATCTGGAGAAGTCTGAGCAGTCATCTAGAAGGCCAGAAAAAGATCATTAGGAGGATGTCTCTTGCCAGTAGCTGCCAAGAGCAAACAAGGGAGAGAAAACAGAAGGGTTTGGATCCGGAAATGCATGGAAAATGAGAGTACAGACTGTGGGGAATGCAGCCTGGCTGCCTGTGAGGAGGAGGCTCCACATGGCCTTCAGCACTCCTAAGCAAGCTGGTGGGAATGGGGAAGCACTGTCCCTGGGATTGTTACTGGGGAGGGAAAGAAACGATTCACTGAAACATCATTTTAGGATGAACATTCAGCAGAAATCAAAGTGTTGAGAAAGGGAAAAAAATACTCCTCTGAAATCAGAAATGCTGGTTCAGATTTAGAAATAATCACAGATATAAACCATTACTGGTAGCTTGAGAATAATTTGGTTTTTAGTTCCAAATTTTAATAAACCCAGGAAGAATGTTGAAATTTTTGGTTTTTCTTTTCTCTCTGAATGTACATGGAACTAAATGTAAATATGAAATAGTGATACGTAATATTAATAAAAATATCAAGCACTGCTAAGTCTGGAAATGCCAGATATGTCTGTGCAACCTTATTTCAGTCCCCAAGTACTTATGCACTGTTTCATATTCCTCCAAGACAAATTCACACTATTTTTTTTTTCCCAGATCTTCTGCTTCATTTGATGCCTATGTTGTCTCCCTCCCATTATTTTCTTTTTGTTACTGAATGGGGAAGGGAGTCATATCCTTCCAGGACACTCCTGTGAAGCCTCGGGGAGCTGTCACCAGAATGGTTTCTTTGGCTTGAATGAACCATTTCTGTAAATTCTCTTTCAGGAAAGGTTGAACTATTCTTTTATTTTTTCTTATTTCTGTTTGAGGACGGCTTGTGGCCCAGAAAAATTGGCTGTATCTGATGAAAACCTGATGGTATGGAGTTACAAATTTCACAAGGAATGCTGTATGGAGTACTTAGACCTGAATCTCTCTTGGCTGAAGGGAAAAGGGTTTCTTCCCTGGGAGCTGCTGGCAGTCCAAGGCTCTGCTGCATCCATATCCATGAACCTACCTGGCAGCTTCTCTCTCCTTCTCACGTGCCTTAAGATAACCTCCTCTGCCCTACCCACACTGGAGAGGGAGAAGAAAGGAAACCACCCCCTCATCCAGTCCTGAAACCAGTTCAAAATGACAAAAAATAACTCCTCCTTAGAGCTGCTTAGAAAGCGACGGATCTCCGACAGGGAATAAATGACTCAGTGAATCCTGCAAGACGACAGTCAATAAAGCTTTTTAATGCAATTTTAGATAAAGGTCAGCTGTGTGCTGCAATAATCAGCTGTCCATGATCACTGCACAGGCAGAGCAGCAGCTCCAGTGACAGAGAGAAGCCCTGGGAATTGTTGGATATTGGCTTGGAAGCGCTTCCAGATGGGATTGCAGCCTCGTGGTGATAAAACAGGAGGTTTTAATTGAGATGTTTCCTGCTGGAAATGTCTGGTGCCCTGCAAAAGGGGTCCTGGACGTGCTGCTCTGTGCACAAACCAAGCTCCTGTGCTGTTCTGGAGGTGCTGCTCAGGGGAAGGAGGATGGGGCCAGGCTCCTGGTGACTGTGGCAGGTGTTCCCACTGTCTGCTCCTTCCCTGGGCCTCCACAGCCTTGGCTCAGGGATGTTCTCTTCTGTCTTGGGAGTGGGGAAATGAGTTACAGGGGAGGGTGGATCAAAATGCAGAATTAGATTAATTACAAATATTTAGCCTGTGTGTGTATTCCACCAGAGTTTTTCACTGAGGAGGTGAAGAGTTTGCCAGTTATTTTTAATTTTGGTGGTTTGGGAATATTTCATGTTGGTGTTAGAGCACTGAGTACAGCTGGAATGAAACAAGGATCCACTTCCCACTGGAACAGGTTTTGTTTGCCTTGAAACCCTACTTCTCCTTCCATTCAAGCCCTGAATTCCAGCACCTCAGCTATCTCATTCATCTGCCATCTGCACCTGTGAGCAGTAAGGATGTGGCACTGTCATGTAAATTCATTTGCTGGCTCTCATATCCAGAACCATAAAGTAGGAAAAGAGAGAGGTATTAGTGTTTATTGTGGTGTTTGCTGCAGAGCAGGTGTCTCATGGCTGCTCTGTGAGTGGGTTCGTGGTGCTGTGTGTCACTGGTGGCTCTGCATCTTGTGTGACACGTCAGCTCCTTTGGCACCAGTGTGACAAATAAGGGCTGTGAGAGGAGCCCTGACGAGCTCTTGTCTGCCAGTGTCAGCAGGCATTGCTGTGCCCTGCACAGGGAGAGGATGTGAGAAGCACTTCCCATAGATCTGGAAGGTGCCAGTACGCACGTGACTCGGCACAAACTCTGCCGTGTTGATGGTAATGGAAAGAGACTTCACATTTCTGAGTGGTTCGGGTTCTACAAGCCTGTTGTAAGCTGAACCCCATCTCCAAAAGCTTCGACATGACAGCTCCTGCTAATGAATGAGCTGCAGGCAGCTCCTGCAGGGCTGGGTGCTGGCTGTGGGTGTGCAGAGCCCTGCCAGCACTGCCTGCCTGCTCTGAGAGCAGGCCCAGGCTGGGCTTCACCTGCTCCTGGTGCTGAGCCTGCCTGGGACAGGGATTTTGGAGCAGACATGGCTCAGACTCCTCTGTCAGTGTGAGGCTGTGTGGGGTGGGGATCCCTTTGGATGAGGAGTGCATCAAAGGAACCCAAAGGTTCAGCCTCTCCAGCCGGCTCAGGGCATTGCTGCTGCTCTTCTCCAGAACTTCCTTTTGCTGGGGGTTATCCTGTCTTACCTTTGCTGTGATTAATGTTGGTGCAGCTCTGAAATGGGAAGGGAAACCACAGAAGATGGAATTAGAAGCTGAGTTCTGCCTGTGAGCATCCAGCTTTGAGTTCAGTTACCTTCATTAATGAACACAAAGCTGCCTTGGGGTGACAAAACTGCTTAAATTCACAGTATCACAGGCAATTTAAGGAAGACAGCTGTAAGACAAACATTTTCTTCATCCATTCCTTTTATTTTTTACCTTGTACTGAGGTTGGAAACACAGGTCAGCAAAGGTTCCTGTCTTTGAGTGATCATTTCAAGTCCGGGGCACGCTGTGGCTCTCTGCAAACTCTGTGTGCTCACAAACGAGTCCCTGGCGAGGAGCTGGGGGGAGCCTTTGTTTTGGACAATATGCTGAGTAGTCCCTGCTTTGTGCTGCCAGACAATGATGGCATTGATCAGCTTCTTGTACAGCTCTTCATTAGCTGGCAGTGCAGTAAATCACAGTCTTGTTTAAACAAGTCAGACACAACAGTGATTCGGTCCTTGATGCAGTTACTTCTCCTTCTATTCATTACATCCAGAGTAATGAGTAGTATTAAAAGTAGAAAAATGCCACTACTTTGAGATTTCCTTTTTTTCCTGAGATATTTTAGGCTGTGCATTGCTGTCATTTTATCCTGGTAAAAACCAGATTACTCTCCTGTGATTCTGAGGAGGTATTGCTTTGAGTGGCCACATTGATCTCAATTTCTGCATGTTCCCCCTGATGCAACAGAGTGTTGCTTTTGTCCTTGTGTTTACCCATGAGTTTTTGCATGGTCTGATAGAAGAAGGCCAATGTGATAGTTTGCCGACAGCTGTGGGGAGGAAGGACTCTCAGAAAGAGCAGGAAACCAAATATTGCAAGAAAATTGTCAACATATCTTCTTGTTTTGGGTGCTGCTCCTGCTCCCCGTGCAATTTACGTCAATAAAAAACTCGTAAGAAATGGTTTTGGACAAGGCAGAGCAGGGAGCTGTGCTGTCTGTGAGGTATTTAATGCTTCAAATAGCTGCCACGTCTGCCTTGGATGCTGTACTCAGCCAGGTTCTGAAAGAAATCATATTAACAAAGTTATTGGATCCCAGATGAATCTAAAGAGCTGCAGGAGAAGAAAACAGTGACAAATGAGTCTGCCATTCCGAGGCACAGCAAATGGTGCTTACAGTTACAGCTATTCCACTCCTTGCACCATTCCCTGGCAGCCCTGGAGCCGCGTGGGCAGCGGGAGTGTGGCAGTGCCAGGATGGGGAAGCCTCGGGCTGGCAGAGCCCCCAGAGCCCTGCAGTGGGGCCAGAGCTAGGGGGCACCATGGCAGGGGCCCTTCCTGGGCCCAGGGAGCTGCTCCTGAGTGCTCTGGATCTCTCCTCTCCTCTCCTCTCCTCTCCTCTC
>VXAX01001481.1:228563-239485 GCA_013399835.1 Leptocoma aspasia | reverse complement strand
CCTCTCCTCTCCTCTCCTCTCCTGCAGTGCTTCACCCTGTGTTGGGGGTTACACACAACTAAATAAAAGGGAAATGCCTCTCAAATCTCTTCTCCTCAGGATCCCCGGGGAGATGCTGTGGGCATTCCCAGCAGAGGAGGAATT
Organism: Leptocoma aspasia; assembly: GCA_013399835.1. NCBI lineage: Eukaryota > Metazoa > Chordata > Aves > Passeriformes > Nectariniidae > Leptocoma > Leptocoma aspasia. The sequence goes on along the minus strand of VXAX01001481.1, from coordinate 239,341 downwards.
GCCCTGGGCAGCAGTATTTCCAGGGGTATCCCACCCAGGAGGGCTGCTCATGTTCGAGCAGCCCCATGTTTGTGGGGCAGACCTGTCACCCTCCCTCTGCCCCCACTGTGCTTTCCTTTAAATGGCTCACCAAGTCCAAAATGTACCTTCCTGTCCCCCCACTACATCCTTTTGAAAAATCTCCTGCCCAGCAAACTTTGTCAGTTCCTTCTTTTCTCGTTGTGCGGCCTAACCTTTTGTGGTATTAATGAAGGAGTCCTCAGATGCATTTTCACTAAATCCCCATCTCGAATTGTGCTGGTCCTAGAGGACAGCAAGTGGGAAGGGCAGAGAAGCAGAAATGTGGGATAGGCAATGCCTTGTTCATGAGCTTTCTAAGCATCTGCTCAAGTTAACGAGGGTCTGGGCAAAAAATGTGCAAAGCAGGCACAGGGAGCACACAGATGAGCACTTTGATGCAGATCTCTGGTGGAGGTTGGTGATAAAATGCACCAAGTGATGCTTGGGGACAGTCTGAAAAGTTTGTCCTGTCCTGGGAGGTGGCAGAGGGTGAGGGAGAAGCAGTTGCAGACTGTGAGAATCTGGACCTGGATCCAAATGCATTGTGAGTTTTGGGTTGTTTTGGATCTGGGAGTTTGGCTCTGGCCCATCTCTAATTTAATTTGCCTGGCCAGAGTCTTCTCAGTCTTACCCAGAAAAGAGGGGTGATTTCATTGACTTCCGTAGAGTTCCTTAGGATTTGTGCCAGTAAAACAATTTGAATTTGGTTGTGTGAAGGCACATGTGTGTGCGCCAGCGTCCTGCCTTCGTGTTTCTCTGGGAAATTTGTTAGGGACAGTGGCAAGCCCGAGTGGGTGGGTGGGCAGGACACAGATGGAGAGGGAACGGTCATGTTTGGAGCTCTGTTTTTAATGACACACAGGAACACCAGTAGAACACTCTTAATTGTGGCATTTCCTGCTGTTGTGTCCATAATGTGGTGTAAGTACCTATGCTCCTCAGCTAACATGACTTTTGACTCATTTGCCAAAGCTAATAACCCTTTAAAAATAATTTAAACCTTTTCAGAATTATTCCCCTGATGCTCTAGGGACCAGTAGTCCTTTATTTGCCATAGAGCAGCCACAGAATGAATAGCAGTACTGTGGACTCCCTCAAACAGCGACCTTATGTGAGATGTAGCGATTACAGCAATTAAATCCTCTTTGCCAAGGCAACCAAGGCTTTATTTCTAACTGAAGTTACATTTTTTTCCCCCCAAATGAATCTCTTCTGCATGCATTATTCATTTTTCTTTGGAACATTTAGCCTGTGCAAATTCCACGAGCTCAAATCCAGTATTATTACTTATTAATTATTGTGTTGAGGTAATGTCTAGGACAGACTGCTCAAGGGGTCAGAGGGCACCGGGTTCCCCGTGCAGCCAGAAGCAGAGTGAGGCCATAAACTTTGTCTCGAGGTGGGGGTTGAAAATTTAACAGCATTTGTAGAACAACTTGTGAGAATTTGCATTTGCATTTTGCTTGACTCCAAAACTCACATCAAGGAAGTTTGGGGCGTTTTGGTCCAGTGGATTCTTAGGCCAGTACAGTTTTGACCATACCCTTAAATTAAATGTTTGAAGAAGGTTGGTCATGTCAGCTCAGACATTTGAAGTCCAACTTCATTCTCCTCATTGTGGCTCCTGCTTGCAGAAGGGAAGGTCAGTGATCAAAAATAATGGTTAAGGTGCAACATTTTCTTTAACAGTTTTGGAAATTCTAGCTTAGGGTGGTCTTTGGAATCCTTTGTTTTTAAAGAAATGTGCTACACTCTCCTTTTAAGATTACATGAGTTCATTGTCTCTTTCTGCTATTACATAAATAGCCTCTTGATTGACAAGGAAACTAAAATGATTCTGTTTAAATCAGTACTGCTCTCCTAAGAAATCTACATTCATTATTCCTGGGATGACTGAAAGATTTACAATAGTTTATAATCTGGTATCATTTCATTCTTCTTCTTGGTATTATTAATCACCTTGTCATGAAACGTCAGGAGAACTTTGTTCAGCTTGCATGATTTGGGCTGAGAAAGCCATCCTTTAATATTAATGTTTCTTAGGAAATTGGGTAGATATCTTTGCATTCTGGGAACCATAAAATGGATGAATGATGTTCCTTTGACTAGACATTAGATGCTCACAGGCTGCTGAAGCTGAAGAATGGTTGAAAAAGCCCTGCAGCTGCACCACTGTGGGAAGAAAAATGACCTTGCAGAGCAGATCTGGCTCAGGTCAATATTTGGTTGTAGGATCTGCAGTCAGGAGTGCCAGGCAGGATGGTGTTTGTGGTTCTCCTGGAACTCTGCCTTGCTGTGCCCACACCAATGATTGTGTCTCACTGGGGACAGGAAACCCAGCTCCCAGTTATTAGGTCATTTAGAGATTCTGGGTTGCATTTCCTAAGCCTGGAGGCAGTCAACCAGGATCCTGGCTGGCTTTCAGCTGCAGTAATTACAACTTGCCAGCTCAGATTTTCTCTGCCTCTTAAATCACATCCGCTATTTTTCACTTCCTTTGCTAAACTGCTGTGTCCCCTGTGCTGCTGTTGGTGATAATAGTTCTAATGCTTTCCCTGTTTATGTAACGTTACTTTATCTGTAATGTCTCACAGTGTTTGTACAAGAAACGTCTGTCATTGCTTTCGTTTTACAAATCACTGTTTTTACTGCTCGTGTTCCAGTGACACACCTCAGAGAGCAGATGCTTTCCACAAGGAGGAAGGCAGTGCCTCTTCTACCCTCGAGCTGTTACTTTTCAGTGAGGACCGGGATGCTCCTGCTTTGTCCCTTGGTGTGTCACCAGGGCAGCTGGGTTTGGGGTGGCCCAGAGGGTACCCAGGGGCGATGAGGGGGTGGGCAGGAGGTGCCGTCCTGCGGGTGTCCCCCCAGGGGTGATGCCCAGCAGCCCTGCCGTGTCCCTGCAGCCCGGCACGGCTGGATCCGAGCCAGGCCAGGAGAGGGCAGAGCTGGCTTGTGTCTGCAGCAGGAGCCTGGAAACCACCGGGGCAGGGCAGGGAAAGGGGAAGGGGAAAGGGAAGGGGAAAGGGAAAGGGGAAAGGGGAAAGGGAAAGGGAAAGTCCTTCCAACAGCAGGAACCTTCCCCACCAGAGCCATCTGAAGGGCTGGGTGTTCACAGGCAGATGAAAGAGCAGAGCAGAGCTGAAGGGGAACTGAAAATGCAATCAGCTGGGAATGAAGCACCATGCTATGTTTAGCCTCGCCAGGCACGGAAAAATATTTATTTCCAGCCTCAGGGNAAAGGAAAGGAAAGGTTAGGTTCTGGGGAGAACTCTGTTGTCCTGATTTTCAACCTTCTGATGTTTTCATTTTTGTAGTAATTCTCACACTACTTTCATGTAAACACACACATGTTTTGTTAACTGTCTCTTTGTTTTTCATTGCTTTCTCCTGGGAGGAGAAAGGTTTGATGAACCTTTTCATGAACCAGTGTGGTTGGAGAAGTGGTAACCTCATTCTCCAATCCACAGTCATTGCCAAAACTCTATATAATACAAAAATCTAAACAGAGTTTCTCTTCTTCGCCTTTTCCCGAACTAGAACTGTAATGTGTGTCTGTAATTCCTGTCACACTCCAGTGTGACAGGACGGGGCTGGGAGGGGAGCCGTGTCTGGGCTGTGATCCCCCTGAAAGGGCTCTGAGCATCCCCTCCCCTAAAATGCCTCCATGGGGGGACATTCCGGAGCTGTCCCATCTGTGCAAGCCCCTGCAGAGGACAGGGAGCCTGGGCTGCCCCAGGGATTGTCACCTGGTGAGGAGGGCAGGTCTGTGCAGGGCTGGCCACACACCCTGGGGTGCACCCAGGCTCGGGGCTCATATCTGCAATTTCCTACCCCAAAATCAAATGCTTGTACTGTGGTTTATTCCTTTTTTTTTTTTTTCCCGCTCCCTTCCTTAAACGATTTCTGAGAGCTGTTGCATTTTCTCTTTATGAATGTACTGTGCCCCGTGTGTGAGCTGGATATTGCAAATGCACTTCATAAAGCAAATTTCCCTTGCTGGTCTGAAGGTTAAGAAGCTGTAGGTGAGATTGTCTCTTTGAAGAACAACTTTCTTTTTCGGACTTGAAAAACAATGGAAATGTAGTTAATGTTCAGCCCGACAGAGTCTTAGCAAACATATTAAGGGCTTCATTTAATAAAATCATATTTCACTTCTATAGACAAGAAGCAGAATAGACTCGAGTTTTTTTTAATGAATAAAGTCCTTAGTAAGGTACTTACAATCTTTCTTTATGTAAGGCTCATTCTCAGGTTTTTTTTCTCTTAGGAGCCAGGAAGATTTAGTGCAGCATTTTCTAAATTGTGTCGTGCTTCCTCTGGAAAGGGAAATGTATCTTAATGTTAAACAGACGTGAAACAAAAATGTGGTTTTTCCCCAAAGAAAAGTTAAACATTTGCAAGAAAAATGTTCTTCACAGCAATTTCAATTCTGTTAAAAACACATTTACTGTCAGAAAATAATTGTGCTGGATGAGCTCTAATAATAAACCAATTTGTGGGTACCATGGGAGTGGACTTTTCCAGCCTTTTGTTGTAAGTCATGCTGGAAGGGCTGCCACTGGGCTACAAGAGCACAGATATTTTCACACTGGGATTTGTGTCTGCTTGAATTATGTGAATAACTCCATTGAAGTACAACTGGGAAAAAATTCATCATGTGACTCCTTATTAAAACATTGCTTTTTTACCCCGTTCAATGATGTTTGAGCAGCTCCATGTATTTTTCTCTCAGATTTCTCTTTTTAATTTTTTTTTTTTTCTTCAGTGCTCTGCGTGCACAGTGCCTCTATTGTACAACACCCAGAGCACGTGGCAGCAAACTCCTGATTTCTGGGGAGCTGGCTTGCTGCAGCTCACAAATGCCATTAATGGGCTGCGTGTGAGCTGTGTTCTGGGGGCACCAGGGCTGCTCAGTGCTCCCCTTCCCTTCATTATCCAATTCGTAGAGATCAGCAGGTGCACCAAAGCATGCAAATTTAAAATTTGCTCTGAGGAAAATTGAGTGCTGGTTTTTTGCCCTGAAATGAGCTGTTTCTCTGAACATCGCTGCCAGCTCGCTTGCTTGTGAGGATATTTGCAGAAATGGAATGCAAAAGTGGTACAAATGCAGCCAAATTGAATACATTTACAGATGTAAAAGGCTCGGCTTCTGCAGGCTTGTGAATCTCTTTGGAGTGAGGACTGTCACTTGGTGTAGATTTATAGAATCTTGTGTAACAGGTCCCTAAAGACATCGGCCCTCAGGTGCCACTGCAGCCCGGGGTGACAGTGACAACGCTGGTCCCACCCAGCTTAGACACCTGCAGGTTCCTACAGCAGCACAGGTACCTCTTATCCTCCCCAGGCCCCAGCCAGTCATGCTTGATAACAGTGTGGAAATCAGATTTGTCATCTAGTAATCCCTCAGTGATCGATAATTAGTTGTAATTATGGGCTGTTTAAGAGCTGAGGAGAGAAAATTGAAGTTTGTGGCCGGAGGAGGAAATGAAGAATGGCAGGTACACCAAGGTGTTTGGCATGAAAGAAATGCAGTTGAAGAGCTGAATTTTCACAAAGAACAGGGAGTCAAACTGCCTTCTCCAGCCAGGCCAGGTGACAGGGCTGGAGGGGCAGGAGTGTTTGGGCTAAGCAGGATAATGTAGTCCTTGGTGAGCTTGCTGCCCATAAAGCATCATGACTTGGACAACAAGGAAGTTTGCTTTTGTTTGTAGTCTCCCAGAAACGTGCCCAGTGTGAAATGCCACAAGCTGTTATTTGTGAATTATTCTTTGAAACTTCTCCTGTGTTTATAATCAAAGCTCCTTCCCCCACCTCAGTTTGAATTTTTGTCCAATATATGAGCGAGGAGAAGCTGAAGTCCTTGAGTGTTCACCCATGGGACTGTGCCATCCTCTGCACTGTCTCCAGAAAGGTACAGCCTAGACACGTGGTTTGGTTTCAGATGGATGAGGAAAGGTCTTCCTTCTCTTCTCTTTGCTTTCTTCTCTGCTGCAAAGAGCACAACAGCTCAGGTTTCCAGGTGGGCAGGAATGTTATTCCAGCTGTCTCTGAAAATCTAGTTGTGTCTGTCCTGGGACTTGTGTACCAGCTCTGCAGTTAAATCTGCCACTGGTAATTCTTCTCAGTCACAGAGCAACACAGGTCTGTGTTGCTTTGTGGTTATACCCATGGGTGACTGCCTCGTGTGGCTGATTGTCACTCTCTAAATAGACATGCAAAATGAAACTGTTGAACTGCAGGAGGTGGGAGTGAAGGAGCTGCAGCAGACCCATTACCCAGTGCTATGTGAGAAAGAGCCAGCAAAATTTATGGTTTCTGAAGGAGCAGTATATTTTTAAGCTTCTTGTATTCCTACACTTCACAGCCCAGATTAGCAGATTGTTGACAGCTCCATGATATATTTGCTGTCACCTGGCTGGAGTCCGAAGCAAGTGATAAATTTTTAGTTTGAATGAGCTTGTGTGACATGCAGTGACAGATATATTTTTTGTTACTACAAGTATGTAGCGTGTCCTGTGCCTGGGGACTTTGGTGCTATTCTTGCTGTGCTCGGGAGTGATTTGCTTGTTTTCCTTGTGCTTCTGTTTCACCATCCAGGAAAAGGTGGGGAAAATCACACATTCCTCATTTGCTGTGATGGCTCCTTCATTTTCTGCTGTGTTCTAGCCTGACACAGGCTCGGATCATCTCCTTTGGGTTCAGCAGAGCCCATCTGCTGGCAGGAGGGAGCAAGTGCTCTGTGGAAAAGAATCCAGCACTTCCAGTTGCTATTGCTGAATTTCCCATGTCTTGGATATATGTCACGGGAATTTACATGCAAAAACTTGGGGTGTTTTTGAAGTGATACTACTATATTCTGGGAAGATGCAGCTCCCAAAATACACATTCAAGATAGGAGAAGGGGCAGCAGGAATCAGTTTTGTCTTCCTGTGAACGAACACTTGGAGGAATTGAATTTACAGATTCTAATTGTGGGTAAAACCTTAGTGCTCTATATTGGTGAGCTCTGTTTGGACGAAGTTTCAGGGTAGAATAGCAAACAAAAAAATGTGAATATGCATAATTAAAATGCCTACTTTAAACTTCATGTCATATTTTTAACACTAAATTGGTGCTAAGGAGTTGAGCTTTCCTAGAGAGTTTTCCTGATGTTTTAAACCCTGGACACTTCCAGAGGGCAAGAGGTTTGGTGCCAACAGTCCCTCAATAGGGCCTGTGCCATTTTTACATACCTTGGGGTGAAGGGTATGATAATTAATGGGTTGCAGGGATTCATATTGTTTCTTTTAAGTGTAAGTTAAATATTTTTGGAACAAAAGAATTACCCAGGTCCATAAACCCAGTTTACTTTGAAACAGATGGTAGAGACTGAGAGGGATCAAGAGACAGGGAAGCTGCATCTTTCCAAATCAAGGAAATGTTTTCCTTTTGTGCCGGCAGAGCAAGGCATTAAGCCTGGGCAAAAAGTTGGAGGGCTGTGTCTACTCATGAATACCTGGAGAGGGGCCACATGTGCAGGTGACATTGCCTGGTTCAGTGGGGCTGTGTTTTGTGGGCAGATCCCTGTCCAGCCCAGAACTATCTCTGGTCTGGCTCTGAGTCTACCTTGTGACGGTTCTCTGCTGCTTGCTTCTTGCTCAGCTCCTCCAGCAAGGGTGGAGACACTGTCTGAAGCATCTCCAGAACTCTGATGTGCTTAGACATCAGAAATGGAAGGTGCACCTCTCTCATGTGATTGCCTGCCTTAGGGGGGAGAGCATATGCACAGCAAATGGACACTTACATAACCCTGTTAGCTTCTACTGGCTGATCTCAACTGTTGGTTTGCCACAGGGAGCTGGAGGAGAAGAATTAGGTAATATAAATAGAAAGATGACATCCTCCAAAAGAGCACCATTCAGCACATATTGCTGGCTGGCCTCATGGTTCAGAGCTGATAAGCAAATTTGGCCTGAATCCTGTTGCAGCATTTGATGATGGCACCAGCAGAGCAGAATTGGCAATATCAGCAGAGGTGGACGCTGTGGATGTGATCCCTGCCATCCCCTGCCTGCAGTGCTGACTGCAGGAGCTGCTCTCTGTGGCAGAAACCTAGGGCCAAATTAATTGTGATTAATTTTGATTACAGACCATTCCCTTTGAAGTGGCTCTCGAGATGAATTTGTCCCATGCGTACTTTAAAGGGCAAGTTGCTCACAAGTGCTTCTGCTAATGCATCCTCCAGGTTTATTTCAGATATCTTTTTTTTTTTTTTCTTTCAGCAATTGGTTCCTGGTGCAAATACAGACATTTTGCATTAATTCCCTGCAGGGCTTCTATGCCATATTTTTAGGCTTTCGAGTGGCATTGTGGAAAACATAAAAGCATTATGGTAATGATCAAGGCCAGTTCCTGTATTCTTTATTCAAATATCAGTTAGGGGAAAAAAAACCCGTGATGCTTAATCATGCAAAAATCCTCCTAAGAGCTCATTTAAGAGAGGGTTTGAGTGGGGACCTCGAGATTTGGCCCCTAGTGCATGATGGATTTTAACAACAGCGAGGTAGTGATTAGGTGGGAAAATGTAAGTACAAGTGGTTGAAGTGCTGGCATGAAAAAAGGGTGAAGAGTATTGTCCATTCAACACCACAAGGAGCTGTTGCATATTATTATATTGAATGAAAAGGAAAAGTACCATGAATGCACTTTAAAGTGAATTCCTCCCCTGTTCTTTTCATTTGTTTGGGAATATTCTGTGGGGCTGACTGGAGGCTTTGTATGGTCTAGCAGGAGCCTCTCAGCTGCCTAATAGCAGTGCAGAAAGTGTGGCACAGCACCTTTTCTTACTTATTTACTGATCAAAAGGAGTGTTTACAGAAAGCTGTGCTTTGCCCCTGCTTCAAGAAAAGCCACCTGTGTTTCACTCCTTGTGGTCTTCTGAAGGCTCTCGTAATGGGAAGCATTTCTCACTACGAACAAACAGCCAAATGTATTTGAAATGGAAAATTTCTGATTGAAATGGGCATCTCAGAGCTTCCAGCTGCTGGCAACCGTATGGCAAAACAATTGCAACGTTTGCAATCTCTTTGCAGAAGCTGCTTATCTAATAATCAGTACAACTTTAAATATTTATTTGAAACTGGATGGTTTCAAGCATTGAAAAGCACTGGTTTTTCCCCCTCTTTGCCTAATTAAAACAGGATCATGGGTGCTCAAGGTTGGTCACTTCAGAGCCTTGAAGGTCTCTGCAGAGACAGAGAGGAATTTGGAAATGCTCAGGTTCCCTTGGAAGCTGTATTTCGAAAACAAACGTGAAGATTTTGAGGAGGGATCAGGAGCAGAGCAAAGCTCCCCAGATGTTTTTCCATTCATAGGCAGAGATTGAGAGGGGCAGGAAGCTCTGAGGCTGGGGCACTGGCCATGGGCTCAAACTTGAATTGAGTTGGTTTTCTGTGTCATCTTTGCCCATTTTCAGCCAAGGCAGATGCTGACCTCCCCCTCTGCTGCCTCCTGTGCTTGGGTAGTTTGTACTTGGGGGACCTTTTGGTGGGCTCCCCTCGAATGCTCTCTCACTCCTCTCCCACAGCTTGGTCATGAGTCTCCAGCAAAGCTTTTTCTGACTCCACTGTGAGACTCCAGTGCAGGACTGTGGAGAAAAAGTTTTGTGCAGGCACTGGTGTGGCTGCAGCAGCTGCTGTGTCATGGGCTGATGGGCTGTCCATCTCTGTGTCCCAGAAAGCTCTGTACGTGGGTACAGAAAGTGCAGAAAGTCCTCTGCCAATTAGGAAATGGGATTTTGAAATTTATCTTTACAAGTCCTTCTGACAGCTGTTCCTATTAGGAACTCAATCAGTACAGCATTGTGAATTCAGTCAAGTTTTCCCTTGACATGCTATAAATGTATTAAGTGATGAAATGTCATAGAATCAAAGCAAATTTGCACTTATTCTAGAAAGAAATCTGAATATGTAACTGTTGGAGTGGTGATGGGGTAAGCAGAGATTTGCATTCTTTTGCTTCATAATGGAAGTTCTGAATAGTTGGGTTGACCTCCCAGTTAATGTAGTGGTAATCCTGCTGTAGCCAAATTGTTTCACATTTCTGACCATTTTTGATCAAGTTTGAATCCAAGTGTTTGTGTCTGGCTGGTTCTGGTTTGCAGCTGAATGAGTGCCACTAGTGCAGGTTCTGACTCCACTGCTGTACTCGTGTACCTTTGCAGAATTCTCTTCCTGAGCCCCAGGAAGTGATCAGGGACGAAAAGGGGACCTCTGACAAACCTCTGATTGTTCAAACAAACTGCCTCTTGTCTTGAGTCACCTTGAAGAAAGTAGCTTTCCAGTAAACCAAAGGGAAAATCTGCTTAGTACATTTTTGGGTTTGATGGAATTTTGGGTTTATTAGCTGCCGCTAATCTGCCTGATGTAGGAATGGGCACCTTCGAAAAAGCTGCAGCCCAAAATTAATTTCAGCAAATGTATTCCCTCCTTGGAGAAACCCTGCTGGAGGCTTTGGAGTCTGCAAACGGTGCAGCGCTTGGGAAGCTGGTCAGGCTCAGGAGGGAGAGCTGAGCTGTGTGTGTTGGACCTGTGGTGGGGGTGGTGTTGGGTGGATGTGGCAGCTGAGCTGGCACCTGTCCTGCTGTGCCCCATGGGCTGGCACCTGTCCTGCTGTGCCCCATGGGACTGGCACCTGTCCTGCTGTGCCCCATGGGCTGGGACCCGTGCTTCGGTGCC
>VXAX01001481.1:173772-197587 GCA_013399835.1 Leptocoma aspasia | reverse complement strand
ATATATAGCAATAAATAGTCTAAAGAGCTGGAGAACTGGATGGGTGGGAGCAGGAATTGAGTGGAACTGGCTGAATGGAACAAGAAGTTGATCACCTGCAGTGGGACAATTTGTGCTTTTGCCTCTTGTGATTCAGTGAATTGGGGAAGCTTTGGGGCTGGCACCAGTTAATCCTTTAGTTTCCCTTGTTTGATGGGGGGATGTCTGCTGGGCTTCTTCCCTCCACCCTGAAGCTCCAGCAGAGATCAACAGGAGTGCTGAGGTTCTGTGAGCTGTAATTCTGCTTCAGCCATGATTATATGTCAGCCTGCTGCACTCTGTAAGTGCTACTCCTGGCTTCCTGCTGTGAGCACTTGATTAGATTCTAGTACCTTTTATACTGTAGATAGGGTTTTTTTTAACAAAGCATAGTAACACACAAAAGCCCCCATTTATATTTTACTATTTTTCTTCCCCCACCCCACTCATAACTCGTGCTTAGATACAAAACTAAAATGTTTTTTGGCAAGCCTGACCTTCCTTAAGCCAATCTGTCCTCCCACTCCAAATAAAATTGAGTTTCAAGGTCTATTGTGGCCCTAAATTGTAGGATAAGTCTTTGACCTAGGAAGGAATTTTCTATAAAATGTGAATCTTAAGCTGAATTTTGGACTCTCTCTGATGAAATGAATGCAAACTGCAAGTTTATTTGTAGTCCCACTTGTTACATTTTTCATTGTCAGCACAAGCTTTATTCCTCCAAATACATTACTGAATGAAAGAAAGCAGCTATTCTTTTATCTGTTACTGCTGATGCCTGTAATTCATCCTGTTCATTTTCTGTGCTGCTATTTTCTTTGTGTGGTTCTTCTCCGGCTTCTGTAGCACAGAAAAACTTAATTGCTTAAGTCTGATGTACTTTTCTATTCCTGGCAACAGTGTAGGTTGCTGAACCATTCTGTGGGAGCTGCCTTCTGGAATATGAAGTGTGTGCTGCAGTTGGGATGTGGCAGGGTTAGGGCCCAGTCCAGGAGGAGCCTTTTAATTGCTTTTTGAATGTTTTCTATAATGCAGCCAATTCTGCTGTTGTTTCCTGAGTGGAAAGTTTTCTTTTTTGGAGGTCTCATGCTACAAGGCTTTCTTAAAGTTTATGGGACCATTTGGTTTTGGGAGATCAAGAGGGGAACTCTGAATTCGTACCAGCAGCTGATGGTTTTTTACAAAAACCAGAAACCAACTCTTTATCTGATGACATGAAAGACCATTACTCTTCACAGCTAATGTAGTTTGGCTTCCTGCTAATCAAAGCTTTATTTGGTTGTTATTTCAGCTTTGGTTCCACCTATTTGCCATAAAACACCAGGACAGTGCTGGTACTCATGTTCAGAGGAGTTTTATTAATGATGATGATGCATATTGACAAGTCACTTTTTTTTTATCATGTCTTTTCAAATGTTTACATTCAAAATCCCAGACTTCCGGAGTCAAGTGATTTTGAAGGAGGATTCCTCTTGCATTTGAATGTACAAAGTAAGATTCTGCTTGTTTTGACTGATGAAAAGTCTTGAAAATTTCATGAGACTCAAAAGATGAGAGCAAAGAAAGAGCAGTTAGAGCTTGAGGAACCCTTAGGACGGGCTCCTGCTGGGCAGGGTGTGATTTGTGATCTCTGTGTGCTGGTGATGCTCTCCTTGCAGAAGGACCACGCCGTGCTGGGGAGGGCTCAAACTCCAGGCATAAATTACCTGTCTGCTGAAAATGCTCATTGAGTTTCCTGTCTTGGTGATTAATGATGGAGCAGACAGTAATTTTAATATGAGCATGGGTAGCCTACCTGTTAATACCCCATGAACACAAACGGGGCGGGTTCTGAGGAGCCTGCCCTGCTAATTAGTATTTCTGTGCTTTCACTAATCACTTCAACTGGGAACTTGGCCAAGACCAACAGAAGAGAATTCCAGTACAATAAATTGTTTTAATTTTGTGATCTGATCTTATGCATGGCTCAGTGTTTCTGAAGGCAAGGGCAGAATCAAATCTCATTTTGCATGATAACATATGCAAATCAGAACTTTTTGGTCCCAGATGAAGCCTTGCTTCTATTGACACGGTGCTAGGAAAATGCTGCTAAGAATAAAAAGCCACTAAAACTTTATTTTGCTGATAATATTCCATTATTGCTTTGTAAGCTACTTTATCCATAGGGCAAAATCTGCCAGAGAGATAAAATCCCATAATTCCTGTTTGCTTGTATCATTCCCTTTATGATTTATAGACTGCTGTAGATGTTCGTGGCATTTTGCAGACATATAAAAGATTGACATGTTCTTGCCTCAGAAGAACTTAAAAATTCTGCAGTTTAGCAGCACTCAGCAGTTCCTCCTGTTTGAATTTTACTTTTAATGGCACTGTATAAAATCACTATTGCACAGCCACCAAATGAAGTGGCATTTTATTTTTAGTTACAAATGCAATGTTTTTGAACATATTTGCTGTAGGTCCTAGACTGTGTGTGGGATGGGCTGGAAGGTTCTGTTCCCAGTCCCCTCCTCAGCTCTTTACTTGTATTTAAAACTGTTTCCCACCATTGACTGGAAAGAATTAAATGCCGTTTTATTGAGCAGTATTTGAGATGTCACTTTGCTGCTTGACATATCTTTACTTTCTGCATTATATCCTTGCAGTAAAATACGAGTGAAGTCCCACCTCTATACCTGCAATTTTAGGATTTCCAGGCAGTTGTGTAAAGCAAAATCCTTCTATATCCTGCCCAGGTAATTTTACAGAATTACATCTATAAACATAACATTAAAAGCAATTTTCTGAGCCTCATGATTACACTGATTTTGTTTGTCACACACCTGCATGTCCTGACTTGCCGTGTTCTGTCACTCACAGTAAACTCTGTCTCTGGGTGTAGTGTGACAGATGCTAATGAAGATGATACAACACAAATTTTAAAGGCAGAGATGCTTGGAAAGGTCTTACTTTCACCTTATTACACGCTTTGGAAAATTAATTTGTTGAAAATAAAGTAAAATTCTGGAGGGTTTAAGGTGCCGTACACTTGACCCTAAGCATAAATTAAATTCACTGAAATTTTATAGCTTGCTTTGATGAATCCCAGCCAAAACGATTTTTGAGCAGCAGACTGGTGGGAGGCAGGAATTATTCAGAGAGGTTTTGTTCCTAAGGAGGTGAGTGAAAAAACTCCTGCTAATTTCACTGGGAACTCGAGTAACCTGCCATGCTCTGGTCCAGTTACATTTTCTCAGTGCAAGGCAGCAGCAGGGGTGGCTTTGTCTGGATTTGTGGCTGTAACAGAAGGCACCTGGAGGATTGTAAGGTCACAAGTCCTGGAGTTTGTCAGACACCCTGCCTTTCCCTTTGAGCAGATGCTCAGCAGAGAGCACGCTGGAACAGAATTTACAAAATACACTTTCAAAGGCAGCAAACCTTGTTAAGGACTTTGGGAAGGAATCCTGCTGCTGGTTCTGCTCTCAGCCTTGAATGCAGCGTTATGGGGGTGAAATATTCCCCCTTGGAAGTGTGAGGATGGAGATTGTACAGCAGTGTCTGGTAATTCCTGACACAGGGGTTTTACTCCATGCTTGCTGTGGGACAGCAGTTGGTGTGCTGGGTGAACACTAGCTCAAATCTCCAGTTTCTTTTCTATGTGTTTCTTTGCTGTTTGCCATCTCCAGCTGCCTGCAAGGTGGGATCATGCTCTGGGATGCATTTTTTATGCACTGCTGGGGCAGCACCATCCTTGTGTGCTGTTCTCTCCCTCAGTGCTGTGGCTGATCTGATTGTTGCAGGTTTTTCATCCCATTGCTGCACTGGTGAAACACCTTTTTGCCTCCCGGTGGCAAACCAGGACTGCCCAGTTGTCACTCTCACTTTTCAGCCTTCTGATGTTTTCATTCTTGTGATGGAGTTTCTCACACTGTTTTTGTAAACATGCACATGTTTTTCTAACTGTCTTTTTGTTTTTCATTCTTTCTCCTGGGAGGAGAAAGGTCTGATGGACTTTGTCACTGACCAGTGTGGTTGGAGAGGTGGTAGCTTCACCTTCCAATCGATGGTTGTTTCCAGAACTCTATATAATACTAAAATCAAAATAAAGTCTCTCTCTTCTTTGCCTTCTCTCGGGTGTGGCTGCGTTTGTCTCTGCGTTTCGTGTTGCTTGATAGAATGACATCCAGTTGTGTCTTTGAAAGGGATTTTAGCAAACCTTCTGTGGCTCATCAGGTGCTTTAACAGCAGTGAGGTGAGGTGAGGAGGGCGGGGTGCAGGTGAGGGGAAGGCACAGAACGTTCAGGAAACAGGAGCCCTGCTCACACAGGTGCCCTAAAGCCTCCCATGGCTGCCAGTCCAGTCTGGCATTTGGGAAGAAGCACCAGGAAGCCCAGAGCAGGCATGTGAAGAGGTGGGCACTGCCACGCTGCCCGTGTCACCCCGGGCCACCTCGTGCAAGGCCACCGCAGGTCAGCGTCTCCCTGGTCTGCACAAATGTTTCATCAGCCACGCCCTGAACTGCAGGGATCGTCTGCATTTGTGTCACACAAATGCTCTGCTGGGGTGAGTTAATATCCTCCCTGACTGAGTGCTCTGCCTGCAGGGACCATTCTGCGTGTGACACCGTGGTACAGCGGGGTAAGAGACTGATGAGTGCTGTGCTAAACGCTGTCTGGGGCTCTGCTGGGGCCCTATTCATAAAACACAACAAAGTGGCAACAAGTACAAACCTTGTCAGCTAAAGGATCTGCTGGGAATACCACAGAGTACTTAGTGAGTAAAACAAATCAAATTTTGAAATCCTCCCTTCCGAAGGAAAGCACAGAGGGGATTTAACTACAGTGAGCAAGTGAATTTGCAGGGAAATGGCAGCGGGAGTGGGGCAGGCAAGGGGAGGCTCCAAATTCAAATTCACAGAGTCACAGAATCACAGAATCCCAGAATCGCTGGGTTGGGAGAGACCTTCAAGATCATGGAGTCCAGCCCAGCCCCAGCACCTCAGCTAAACCCTGGCACCCAGTGCCACACCCAGGCTTTGTTAAACACACCCAGGGATGGTGACTCCAGCACCTCCCCGGGCAGAACATTCCAGAACTTTATCACTCTTGCTGTGAAAAACTTCTTCCTAACATCCAGCCTGTATTTCCCTTGGAGCAGCTCGAGGCTGTGTGCTCTGGTTCTGTCAGTTCC
Organism: Leptocoma aspasia; assembly: GCA_013399835.1. Lineage (NCBI taxonomy): Eukaryota > Metazoa > Chordata > Aves > Passeriformes > Nectariniidae > Leptocoma > Leptocoma aspasia. The sequence continues at coordinate 192,400 of VXAX01001481.1, read as the reverse complement.
TGGAGAAAGAGCAAGTGACAGAAGCAGAGGTTCTGTGAGCTGTAATTCTGGTTCTGTTAATGAGCTGGGCTGTGCTGGGACAGAGTTCTCTGGCAGGGCTGCTGTGTGGCTCCAAGCAAAGGGAAATCAGGGCTGCCTGGCAGCTCTGGGACCATCCTGAGCAGCAATCCAGGCCTGGTTATGGCTGTGTCCTCCCTGCTGTGGCACTGGCAGCACTTCGGTGCTCTCCAAAGCCCTTCTGGATGGTGAGAGCCCTCCTACTCAGTGCTGGAAGGGGTTAAATATACATTGTGCTCTGCTACCCTATTTGTGTATGGGAAGATTCCTTTTTAATTGTAATTAGGCTGTCCTTGTGTTGGTGGCATGTTTCCATATGGGAATTGTTCCCGTCAGAAGCTGTTCCAGGAGTTTGGCTGCTCGCCTGGTGCTGGGGAGCTGGGCTCCAGCTCTCTGCTAAGCCAGATGCTCCCTCTGTGACTCTGGCCAAGGCACTTAGACTCTCTGTGCCTCAGTTTCTAGTCATAAAATGGGAATATTAACGTCTGCTTCTCTCACAAGGGAGTTAGGCACACAGTGATCAGAGGGAGAGTGTTGGGGGGAATGGTCCATGTTCCTCAGGCAGGCACAGGGCAGCACCCCTGAGTCTGCCTCAGGCTTGGACCATGTCCTCAGATGAGGGAATCTAAAGAACCAGTTCCAAGTGCTGGCTTCAGTTCCCCAGCAAAGCTCCAACCTGAAGTCTTTGATAGCCACAGAAAGAGAAGCAACCAAGGGAACGCTGTGAAATGGACACTCTCTTCCTCTGCCTAAAAACGAACATGGATTTTTAGCAATGTTTGTACCTAACTGGTTGAAGTTTGCAGCAGTATGACAGAAAGTTCTACCTGGCCCTCAGTAGTTCTGTCTTCTGGTCACTTATGTCATTCTTTTCATTCTTACTGAAGGGCTCTTTATTCCCTTGCAGTGTTGCCTCATGAGCCTCATTTGCACCATTAGTGACCCTTGGAGCTTGACTGGAGAGCTTGCCAGTCCTTCCATGGCTGGTTTGTCCAGCACAGCCTGGTCACTGTGGCCTGGTGCTCTGGAGATGGAGCCTGTGCTGTGCAGGCTGGCTCACTGAAGCCCTGCCAGGATCATCCTTCCTTTGGATTTTGTCTTTACTTGTATATCACTAAGTAGCCCAAACGCTGGGCTGGAAGTTGATTTGTGTCTTGCTTTGATTGATCTTTTTTTCCCTTTCATTTTTTTCTCTGAACGATAGCATTGTTTCCCCTAAGGACAGGACAGGGCCTTTGCTCTATTACATGGAGCATTATTGAAAACTTGTAGAAAATTATGTTGCCTTTCACCATTCTCTGCCATTGCATTAAGTTGTTGAGAGAGCTCCAGCAGGTAACTGAGTTTTCTCTGCTGCCTCGAGCCTATCATGTTAATCTCCCCTTAATTAGATCCTTCATCCCATTCTCAGGGACAGATGGGAGGCTCAGGGCTGTGAAATACTCAGGATCTCCTGGGACACCTGAGGAGGAGTCCTCCAGCCCTTCCCAAAAGCAGTGATGCCCATCGAGGGCTCCTGTGAGGCTGTGCCAGGGCAGTGTGTGCTCTCTGCTGCCTGTGGAGTGCTGCAGGCTCTCACTGACCCTGCAGTGTTCCCCTCTCCCTGCACCTCAGCAGCCCTAGGGAATTGCTGAGGTGACCTGCCCATCTTTCCTGCAAGGATTTTTAATTTAAAGTGTATTTTGGCTTAGCAGAAACACGTATTTGTGATGAGAAATCCAATGAAAACCTCTGAATTTCTGGATGAACGTTCCAATGCTGTCCCAAAGAAGCACATGGAAAAGCTCAGGACATCCTGTGGTAATCAGATTTCTCATCAACAGTGCCTGGCATCCACAGGCTTGGGAATTTCCTCTTGTAGCACAAAGCAGAAGAGTACAGGTGTCCCTGTACTAAGTAGCCCAGCTGCTGAAAAGGGGATGTTGACAAGGAAAGGAAGCCAAAACACAAGAAATCTGAGCCCTTTTCCCCTGGCTATTGTAAAAGAAGATGTCCTGCTGTGTGCTCGTGGTGACAGGTATTTCTTGGCATTATTGTAACCTGTCTGCTCTTGGCTTGTCAGGCACAGGTGTGCTGGTCAGCCCACAGCCCTGTCTCTGGATCAATACCTGTTGGAGCTGTAGTTCCTCTGATAGAAAACCTGTTGTACAGTCCTGTTGCTTTATGCCCTTCATCCCTCCCTTCCCTGCTCTAAGCCTTTGGTTCAGCTCTGCAGGTCCAAAGGTTCTGAGTGAAACATCTGCATGCTGGGCTTCCAGTCTGGAACAGAACAGTGTGACCATCACTTGGGAACTCTGGGAGATGGTGCAGACACTGAGCTCAGCCTCTGAAGGTTGGGTACATGAGGATGAGGAAGAAGCTGTGAGTGAGAACCCTAAATGGAGGGGTTTGATCTGTTTTGTTTGCTGGGGCTTGGAATACAGACAAACCCATTAAAATGGGACCATAAAACAAGCCACTGGTTTTGGTCTATGGACAAGTTTGGCAAGACTCAAAGCACAGAGCAATGAGATTTAAAGCAAGTATCCTTCTGAAATTATAGTTTGGAGCAGGGAGCCCCACGCCAATCGATGGGAATCTGCTTTTGTTGTGGTCACAAAAACTGCAAAGCTGACTCATGCTATTACAGTGATGCACTGTGGTGTCAAGGTAATGGATTTGGGCACTTGGCAAAGACAGGGAGGGTGTAAAAGGCAAAGAGGTATTCTGCCAGACTCCAGGAGGAAGCTTCATATTAAGGATTTTTTTTTTAATGTCTGAGATGGAGAACACTCAATTTTTGTTGTAGAAGTGAGAATTTTATGCCCTGGCTATTGCTGTTGTGGTGCACATCAGCCTTGGGAATGCTGTTCTTTCCCAAACGTAGCAGCATGTGTGAATTTCTGCTGCCTTGCCTCCTCCTGCTGGTGCCTGGGAAGCTTCTGTCCACAGGGTTTAAGTGGAAAATAGAAATGGGAACAAAGTAGAGATATCGTGCATATTGCAGTTCCTTAGGGAAGGAGCTTGGCTGTAAAGGAATTGTTGGGCTGAGTTCTGAAGAGATTGAGGTAAGGAATAAGCCTCCAAGGACCATGTCTGCAACATAGCAAGGCCTTTTTTCCCTTTTTTTTTTCCCCCCCATAAAGGCAACAACATTTAAAAGCACTGTTTAAGGACAAGCTTGAAAAGATCAACCAAAAAGGCAAGAGAAGTGGGGTTTCTCTTAGAAAAACTTTGCAAGCCAGTCAGCCTGCTTAACTGTACTTTGATAAAAAGAGAAATTGACAGGAGGAGGGAAAAAAAAAAAGAAGAAAGCAACTACCTGTTAAAAATTATCAAGATGAGGAATTGCTGTCTGCGAAGCTGCTTAAGACAAATCCTTCCTTGTGTAACTCCTTGGCTTTCTTTCACTCACTGAAACCAAACCAGAAGCTGACAGGAAAAGTGAAATGTTTGCACTAATGAGATAATCTGATTTATCAAGACCAGCAAGGCAGAGGATGCGTTAAGTGTTTGAATAATGGAGCTGGAGAGTTGTGTGGAGCAGGGAATGCTGTGTGGGATGGGAGAGCTCAGGGACCAGCAGGGCTGCGTGTCCATGTGTGTGCCAAGGTCAGCTGGGGCCCAGGATGGAGGGACAGCTGTCTAAATGACCATTTTGTCTACTCTGTAGCCTTTTTTTCTCCTAAAAGAGACAATGGCAGGGGATAGGAAACCCAGAGAAAGAGAGGAGAGTGCATCCCGTGGTTTGGAAAAGGAGTGATGTGGTTTTTGGAGACTGGAATTGCCAAGAGTGAGTGGCTCATTTATCCACACTCTGTGTTTGGACCTTCTTTTAAAGGTCCTGATCCAACCTCCAGCCAAGCTGGTGGGAAAGCTTCCCTGAATTCCTGGTTTTTTTTGGATCAGGCTTTCGGTGGTAGAAATCTGGAGTCACACTTTGGTGCAGGACAGGACCAGGTGGAAAGGAGCTGTGAGGAGAACACCCAGCCACGTCTGACTTGCAGTTACCACCAGGGCCCAGTGTTTATGGAGCTCCCTGAACAACATCCAAGGCAATGTTTGTTTTTATGTGGTACCAACAGCATGCAGACAGGTTCTCTAACAGCCTCTGGTTTTGCCTGAGGTGAGAGATAGCTGGGGCTGGCATTTGTTGGAGATTTATCTTGTGAGAGGTGCACTTTCTGCAGCTCAAAGTGAACGAATTCACTCGCAGTTTGAAATGTCAACCTTTTTCTTGACTGTTTAGGATTCACAAGCAGTTTTATACTGGAAAGCCATTTTGAGGGGAGTTTTGTTATATTTTGGCAACAGAGGTGAAGCCACTTCAGTCCAGCAGCCTTGTGCCTGTTGGCAGCGAGGCTCTGGAACATTCCCTGCCCCTGAAGAGCAGGCACAGCACCACTGCTAAAACACAGCTCTGGTAGCAAATGGCCCAGATAATCCAGTGGGTCACCTCCAATCCTGCTTTGTCCTTGCTTGTGCATGAGGAAACCTCTGAGTCAATTTAGAGTGTCCTAAACTATGCTACAAGTGACAATATTTTACTTCTCCAATGACAACACACAATGAAGTTGGATTGTACATGTGACAATTCACTGAGGCTAAATGAGCTGCTGCTTAAAAATAGTATGGTGGTAGGCATTTAATCATCCCAATCTAAGTGTAAGATATGGTGATAATCCTTTCGTTTCAGTAAATTAAATGCCAACAGGGCATTTAAGCAAAAGAGAGTGAGGCTCTATGAGAAACATGGCACAGTACATTAAAAATAACTGTGGAGAAAGGTGATTCATTAAAGAAAATGCCAGCCTGAAAGAAGGACTCTAACAACCTATTACTATAAAACAAATAATAGCTTATACGTGGTTTTTGCCATCCCATATTCTGTTATTTCTCTTTTCTTGGGGAATACAGAGGTCTGAGAGCAGTGAGGGAAAAACATGAGTGACAAACTTCAGACTGATTGGACGTGACAGCATTTTTCAGCTTAAGTAACGATATTAAAAGTCAACACCCTACATGTGGAGGTAAAATTTTGGTGTATAGGAATCACTGAGCTCAAAATTTATTCAGACACACCGAGACTCAGATATGTTGCTAATTAGCTCTGCAGAGCTGCAGGGATCCACCAAGATTAATAGCAGTTGTAGAAAGGCAGAGGTTTTATGTGATGTGCTTCTCTTGTCAGTGTTACTTGTAACTGTGTGTGTGCATCAGCCCAGCTCGAACAGCTTCCCTCCTGGATCTCTGTTGTGAGGGAGTGAAATGGAATCTCTTCTCCTGCTCAAGCAGATACAAATTGCTGATTTAGATGCTAGCAGCTATGAGGAGTCTCTCAGACAACACTAATATCCTGTGGAAAGATTTTTTTCTTTCTTCCTTGAATCTGTTTTCCCTATCTGTGATGCCTTTATTTCATCATCTCTACTCTTAATATATTTGACGTGTAGTCATGCCTTTTCAAGGCAATGGAATATTGATTCATGGTCATGTAAGAGCTTTTTCCTGATTCATCCTGAGCATGTAGAGCATCACCATGAGCCCTTAAAAAGGGACAGAAGGGAAGGAAAGTCTGGGCTTTGCTGCCAGCAGACAGACCTTTCCTTTCTGCCACTGGGAGGAGCAGGAAAACAAGAGAAACCACATCTCCCTCCTCAGAGCAAACGCTGCAACTCGCAGACTGGAAGGACTAAAGTTGACACCTGGATGAATTTTCCTGCTGCTGTGTGGGAATTACTGGTCTCATCTGTTGGGATGTTGGTGAATACAATTATTTTGTGTTGAATACTGTGATTATTGGGGCACTGTGCTTTTAATTCCCCTTTCCAACCTCACGAAGTGCATGAGGATGTTGGGTGTTTCTCTAAGTGTGCCATTAAAAATGGACTGGCTGTCACCTTGTGCAGTCCCAGCCCTTTCACAGCTGCTGGGCTGGGATGAAGCTGTAATCCTGCCAGCCCTGCTCTAGCTCTGAGGCTTCCAGAACAGATATGTGCCCCCAGCATGACCTCAAATCTTCGGGGATAGAGAGGGTGTTGAACAGAGAATTTATTTTTTTAAACAATTATTGTTACCTGTATCTCTTTTCTCCATCTTTAGTTAAATGAGGTGTAAGCAGGTCGTGGAAAACTGAGTATTCTCCAATGGGCTGATGCAGCCCTGCTGCCTGGGAGATAAAAAGATTGCAGGAAGAGCCACACTTTCCAAAGGAGGAGTGATGCTGAAAGTGGCTGTAGTCCTTCTGTGGTGACATTTATGTTTCTGGACAAAAAGATTTAAATTCCAGTAAGTGAACAAACCCAGACTCTTTGTGGTGCTTAGGGGTAACACTGCCTTTCCCACCCTGTGCCATAAACCCACACAGAGTGTTTCAGGGCTCTGAGAGGCTCAGGTGTTGGTGGCTGCCTTGGGCACAGGTGTGTGAGGCAGGGCAGGGCTGGTGCTCAGCTGGGAGTGCCAGGGATGTCCAGAAATGCCTCTGATGTCCAGCAGGGACAGGGCAGCACCACGGGGACACAGCCCATGGACTGGAGGCTCAGGAGCCACAGCCTGATGCTACAAATTACCAATAAAGCTCAGGGGCACGGTGTAATTATTTACTTTGCTAAATAACACAGAGGAGCTGTGGTTTAATTACACCAGTTCAGCTGTGCCATGGAATGGCAGAGGCTGCAGTGCATGGCAGCAATGAGCCTTGCCACCCGTTACTTCTAATATTGGATAATGTTCCTTTTGTTTTAAATCATCCTTTTTAAATGAGGCCCATGCAGATGAGAAGGAACCTTTCCAAAGTATCACAATGGATTGTTTTTGTTTCTAAAAGACATAACCCAACAAGGCACTTGATACTACAATTATGCTCAGTAAAGCCAGATGCTTTTGGCTCTGCTCTTGTGTCATTGACATCCCTTTTGTGCTAGCTTTTGATGAAATTTAAGCAAAAAGGATGTAACAGAGCATCTTCAGATGGCAAGAGTCTGTATTTCTCAATCCTATCATCATTTCAATCAACTTTCATTTAAAGAAGATTGGAGAGGGGAATAATGCACTTTAAATAATAGCCTTTTCTGAACATTTAGGGCATACTAATTAATAAACAGTTCATTGCAACTTTAAGGCCAAATTTTATTTTTATTGAAGTCAATGTCCCAGCTCCTTCAACTGAACAAGAATAGTGTTGCTCATAGCTGTGTAGTGCCCCAGAAAATGTATTCCTTCTCCATTGTTACTGACCCCTCCTCTTTTCCAGCCTCTCCAGCTTTCTGTCCTGCCTGCTTTAGCATGATCTTTCTCTCCACAGTTCCAAGCCTGAAGGCACTTCCTGAGGTGCTGGCATCCCACTGACAGCCCAAGAGAGTCCCATTTCAGATAATGACATTTTGTGCTCCATGCTGGAAGATGCCACACAACCCTTTGTCCCGCTGTCACTGTCTGACTGTTCAAGGCATTTGTGTCTTTTTTTCCATTCTGCAGTAATTTGCAGCTCTGTGGTTTTACTTTAAAGCCTCTCTGACTTTTTACACTGAAAGCTCTGCTTGCCTCTAGTTCTCTGCTCTTAAGTCTCTTGCAGATTGCCCTGCATCAGTTCACCATCCTGTAACAGATTTCTGAAAAAGATGGTTGGTTTGGTTTCCTTTGCCCTCTTCACTTCAGTTTTTATTTTCATTATTATCAAATACTTCTTATGATCTCCAAGCCTCCCTGCCCTGTTGCAGCCTTGACCAGTTGTTGAACATAATCTTTGCTGAGAAGCTGCATTTTTGATGGTCTGTATGGTGGAGGAGATCTGGCTTGAGCTGGGAGCTGATTCCTGTGCTGGATGCTGTTTCTCAGTTTCTGTGGCCGTGTCCCATTCTCTGTTTTTCACACCCTCACCAAAGTTTGAAGCCATGCCAGTGTGGGGTGGGAATGGTGTGTGCCTGGAGCAGGAGCTGTGTGTGGAGAGCAGCTCCCACCTGGCAGTGATGGACTCTCAGAATGTGTTAATTACCAAAATAAACTCACAAAAGGAACTGGAAGGTTTATTTAATGCCTGTGAATCACATATACTGAAGCACTAATACCATCCCAGTCTCAATTCAGAGACTACTGTGTTGTGGTTGAGTTTAGGAACAGCAAGAGAGGTGACACAGACTCCATGATCCAGAAGGCATAAAGCCTTATTTATTAATAGAATATCACACTCTTATAGAGAAGTTAGTGCACCTAAGACCTGATTGGTCTTTAGGAGACTCCTGATTAAACAGGGAACAACTCCTTCTTGTAAACATCCTGCACAACACCAGGTGCAAGGGATAAGATAGTAATTGTTTGAATTCTGAGTTTCCCAGGCTCACTTATCTCTGTTCTCTCTTCAGAAGAACTGAGAATAACCACAACTACTATACTGAAAAGAAATACTTGTAATTCAGGAAGGGTCACAGCCTCCTGGTTTCTAGCAGAGGAAGTGGCAGGGATGGACATCTGCATTTCCCCATCAGCTTGGAGATGTAGGGCCTGGGGGAGTGACAAGCCAAGGCTGCTCCTTGTTCTCATTTTGGCAGATTTTTATATTTATTTTTGAAGGCTTTTCAATGGTTCTCAGAGGAACATTGTGTATTTCTGACAGGTGTTCTAGTGGGTGGACTGGAGGAGCATTTGGGGAGAGAAGGGAGAGTGGTCAGTGCCTGCAATCCACACCTGACAGGCTCATTCCATTCCAGTTATGGATGCTGTGCATCTCAGCAATGCATGGGAAATTCACAGTTAGGCAAAATGGGCTCTCCTTTTCCTGCTTTATACCTCAGAGAAGATTGAATGCTTTTCACAGACAAACTGATAAAACACCTCAAGTGCTTTGTGTCGAGCAGGGTCGTATTAACATGGAAATCTGGGTTGTTCACTGATTCAGCTGTCCAGGCTTAGTTAAGTTTCATGTATCAGAAGCTGATATTTTTCAAACTGTCAATTTTGAGGGTGGATGAGTGACTAAAACAGATGTATTAATGTCTGGCAGTTGAAGTACTGTAGCCTGTGGTTATACAGACTAGGTTAGTGTCTTGCCAAGATTCAGAAAATCAATGGAATAAGTGCTAAATAGGGGAATGCTGTGTACACCAGGAAAAGCTCTGGCATCTCCTCTTGGGAAGAAAAGGAAATAAAACACTGGTTTAGTGCTAATTCTTGCTATCAGAGGTAAAAGTAGGACTGTAATACTTAGAGATACAAGAGAAGTTGTCATTTTCTTCTCAGCAATGTGGCTGGAAGTCCCCAGCTCCTGGCCCAGTTCTGGTTTGGGGAATCACATTTTGTACATCAACATTTCCATTGTTGTTTCAATTATCTGAAGCTGTTGATGAAGGCTATGAAGTTAATTTTCATTTCAAAATGCAAGTGAATGACACTAAATATCTTTATGTTCTTGCTATTGTGGTTGCAAAATTTGGCACGGAGAGAGCGTGGCAGGAGCTGGGAGCTGCTGTGGTGGAGTGGGAGCTGGAGAGGAGACAGAAGTTCAGTCTCATTTCCTTGCTTTTTTTGGTTTGCTTGCTTTGTTTTGAAACAGTCTCATCAGTTCTCAGTTGTCTGTAGTTATTTGTGGAGCTGCAGAAAAATGGATTTATTCACTGAAAAAAGTGAATTACTGTGTCAACCAAAAGTTGTTGTATATTTAGACCATTTAGGCTATAAATAAGGAAAAACTTTTGACCCGTGTTTTCTCCAGACCTTGGAAAAATAGATGAGTTGTTTTGTTTTGTTCATTTATTTTCTTTTTAATATCCTCATTTGAAGCTGTTATTTTCTTTTAAAGTATTTTTACTGCGGCTTTTTAAGATGTGCGGGTTCTGACCTTGAAGGAAAGATACAAAATTTTTAATTTTGGCTGGTCTAATCTGAAGAAATACTGCAACTTTTCTCTTTTTCAGATTCAATCATATTTAAAAAAAAAAAATTCCTTTGCACAACTCTCTGTAGTTGGGACATTTGTGGGTCTGTGTTCAGAGAGCTGAGCTTAGGAGCCATCTAGGGAAGAATACAACAGGAAATGGAGCACTGGTATTTCTGTCAGGTATCGTCGTGGTCCATGCATTGAAGAAAGGACTCTTGACAATAATTCAGAAGGCTAAATATGATTTATTAAAATAACTCCATAATTCTAGTATTTTTCTATATCTGCTCAGCAGAGAGCATTCTCCATGCTCCTGCTGCTGCTTCGTCCAGGGAATGTCCCGAATGCTCACAATATCAGAAAGATTACAGTCCTTCAGCTCCTTCTCCCACTCTCAAGGAGGAGGCCGAGGAACTCTAAAATGTCCTTGGAGAACACCAGATATTTTGTTTACAAAAAGCTTATACAGAGTAAAAGAACAGCAAAAGGATGTTCTCCCATGGGAAAATAGATCAGAAGGCTTACACACAGAGAAACTTATAATATGTTCATAGCAACAGTCAGGCTTGCCCAAAGAAATGGCAAGAGCTGTGTGCAAGGAAACCTTGCACAGGCAGGCAGGAAGGGCATCTGAACTCACTCTGGCTCAGGAGCAAATACAAGCACCAGCAGGACTGAAAATGCAAACTATTTTCATCCGAGCCTAAAGAAAAGTGCAGCAGCAGCAGCAGAGGGGCATCCTGTGTGTCCCCTGTTCCTGNTTGAAGCTGTTATTTTCTTTTAAAGTATTTTTACTGTGGCTTTTTAAGATGTGCGGGTTCTGACCTTGAAGGAAAGATACAAAATTTTTAATTTTGGCTGGTCTAATCTGAAGAAATACTGCAACTTTTCTCTTTTTCAGATTCAATCATATTTAAAAAAAAAAATTCCTTTGCACAACTCTCTGTAGTTGGGACATTTGTGGGTCTGTGTTCAGAGAGCTGAGCTTAGGAGCCATCTAGGGAAGAATACAACAGGAAATGGAGCACTGGTATTTCTGTCAGGTATCGTCGTGGTCCATGCATNTGCAGCAGCAGCAGCAGAGGGACATCCTGTGTGTCCCCTGTTCCTGTGGCACCCGCAGAGCTGCACAAGTGGTGATGCAGAAAATGGATCAATATAACAACCTCAGACAGCCAGAGCAGCCTGGTGCCACCACCTCCTGCTCCCCACTGCTGAGGGGCTGTGGGCAGAGCATTGTTGATGTGCCTGGGACGATCAGGGATGTTTGCATGCTGCACTGAACATATGCTCCAGGTTCTCTCCACGGGGGCTGCCAGATTGCTGCCTCTCTGCACTCATTTGTGATGCTGCAAGTGCAGGGCTCAAACCAACACAGCATTTTTCAGTCCTGCTTTAAGTGTTCCTGATGCTGGGACCCTGGCTGCACGTTAAACTGGGGTAATTTTGAGGACAGCCCTGAAAAATGCCCCGTGGTACAGAGAACCCAGAAAGGTTTGGGGTTTTTTTCATTATTTTGGGCTAGAATTTCAAGGGTGTATCTTAGCAGCTGTTTGAGTAAAAATTCAGCCTAGCTCTGCTTTAGCTTAAACCCCGAGTTCTCCCTTAAAACTGATCTTGATGCTGGAGACAGCCCTCTTTATTTAGGAGCACCGTGTGTGGTATCTGAGCAGTTTACCAAGTGTCCCCTTTGAGAGCAGCTTGGTGACAAATTCTGCCTTACATAGCCAGTGCCACGAGCCCGGGGTGCCATCCTGCCTTCAGGAGCTGTCTGGGGGCTGCTCAGAGCTGCCAGGGGCACTCTGTGATGCCAGCAGGGCCCTCTGTGCAGGAGGTGGTGCCCGGGGAGGAGAGGAGGGATGAAATTGCTGTGCTGTGTGTGCTCAGCTCCTCTCCCCTGCAGAATGACACACTCTGTGTTTACACTGCTGAGGTGTTAACCCACTTTCTGTATTGACAGCTCCCCTTTCCTTCCTGCACAAACAACTCAATATTTTACTCTCCTTCTTCTTTTTTTTTTTTTCTTTCTTTCCCACTTCTTTTTTTCCAGCGGCCATATGGGCATTTTGGCTTTGAGTGGAAGCACAGGACACTACGGTGCAAATAAACAAACTTTGCATATGGGCTGCTGCTTTGTTTCGGCACCTAATGTCTGTTCAACTGTGAGCAGAAATCTGTTTGGAGAGGATATGAGGCAGGAATAGAGCTGGCTAGACAAAATTTTCCACCTCAGAAAATTCTTAAGAAGAATGGAGTAGGTGCCAGAAGAACAAAAGAAGTGGAGTGGGTGCCAGAAGAACAGAAGAACAATCCTAAGTGACATTGTGTTCTTGGGATAAAACCCCTCTCTGGGTCTGCACAGGTGGGGATGGATGGGGAGTGTGCATGACACTGCCCTGGCCTGGCTGTCCCCACCACGAGGGTTTCCTGCTGCATTCCTGAGCAGGTTCTGCTTCTCTGGGAGAGGCACAAATTCCACCTGCACTGAGACCCTTTTCCAGCCGCTTGGCTTTGTGCAAGGATCTGTGTCTGGCTCACAACCAACCCCGAGATCTTTGTTAAGCTGCTTTTCCCTTCCTCTCCAGCGTCAAGCCAAAATCAGGGTGTGTTATTCCTCCCTTTGTCAGGTGTCAGTATCTGCTGGAGCTGGGGTGAGTCTCCAGTCCCTGATGGGTGGAGATGGAAATGGAGCTTCAAAGGCACAGAGCCATTGAAGAGCCAGGCATGGCAGGGGTGCTGTGTCCCCTGCCTGGAACAGGTGAGCAGCAGAGCTGAAAGCAGATGAAACAGCTAGGGGTCAAAACCTTGGGCTCTTTCTCTCTTATTCTGAAAGTTGAGGTTTTTTTCAGGTAGGGAATTTTTTTTGTCTCTTGAAAAACGATTTGTGTTTTTCTGTTCCTAAGCAGCAGTGAGCTCAAAGATCATCAGAGATGGTTTCTGCTGGAAACAGGAGCCAGCTCTCCCAGTACAGTGTTCAGAGGTTGATTTTCTAGGCTATGGATCAGTTCCTTTCCAAACAGACTCTTCTGTGTCTTCCAGGAGTGGCTGCAGGGGGCTAAAGGATATCATTTAATTGATATCATTTGGATATATTGTAAATATTATAGGAAGTTAAGGGCAAATTCATGGGTGCTTTGCTGAGCACCACAGAATGTGGAACACATCCAGACCCTGCCCAGCCTGAATTCTTTGTCAGATTTCTGCCTTGGCCACCTCCAGGCAAAGCACTGCCCCTCATCACGTGAGACTGAAATAATCTGCTGAATTTTAAACAAATCCAGGCCTTCAGATTGAGGCTCTTGTTCAAGTGAAAAGCACAATTATCTCCTCTATTAAATATGCTAATGAAGCCAAAATGGGGCTGAGGGGCAAAGCCATTGTTTGATTTTAATGAAACGTATTTTATTTTAATGAGAGATGTCCTATTAAGCTTAATACAGTCAAACTTCTGATAAAGACCCTTATCAAAAACCATGCCATAGGAAAATAAATTAATTTAATTGTGGCGGCCAAACAAAATGAACCATTTTCTTGGGTTGGAAGCAAACGGGAATGTGATCTAATAACACCACACTTATTAGTATTTCTGATATGTAAATTAAAAGCATTAAGTGAATAGCAAGATGATCCACAGCTTCTCTAGATAGAGTAATAAATGTGAGCCAGTTTTTTTTAAACACAGAAAACTGATATAATTAGAAGACCGTTAACAATTTTTTTTAGCTGCGTGAAATGAACAAGCCACAGGAGACCAGTTTGTCATAATAATTAAAGTTCAGAAATAGTTTTATATTACCATAAGTGAGACTTGATAGATATCGTTTTAATTTACTGTAAATAGCTGCTTTTTTTTTTGTTTTGATTCTTTTTTAATACACTCTTTTTTTTAATTTTTTTTTTTTTATTTTAACAGGAATATGTCTCATCTTTGGGTGATGGTTCTGTTTATTTCAGATGCTCCATAGTCTGTTATTTGCCAAGGGCATACATTAAATATCTTCCCAATATGAGATACATATGGGTTGCCACTTCACCACAGCAAACAGACACCACAAGGTCTCCCTTCTGCAGGACACACACTGAGCAGGATATTGGATATTGCTGAATTCCAGAACTCCTCTACATTCCCAATGCCTTGTTCAGGCTGCCCTAGAGCAGAGGCTGGGCAGAGTTACAGAATAAAGCAGGGATTTATTAAAAGGATTTCCTCCATGGATCCACCTTGGGCAGCACAAGAGCCCAGCCAGGGCTGCACCCAAGATGAACCAAAATGGGCACAAAATGGACACCGGGCACGGGCTCTGGCACTTTTATCAGTTCTGCTCCATTTGCACATTGGAGTTCATTGTCCAGTTCCAGATTTAGGTTATGGAGCCCCATCCTTCTTGTTTTTCTCTCTTCAGCCCATGTTGTTTGTGCTCTTGGGCCTGAGATTTGGATCATTTGTCCTTGGTCCTCAGCTAGAGAAAGAATTGTTTTGTCTCCCTGCTCTGTGCAGAGAGCTCACCATCCCATAATATGAAGCCCAGACCCACACACTAAAGCAGCACAGAACCTGAAAAACAGAAAAGCTGAACCCTGAGGCATCACATCCTTCACAATGAAAGTTTGTGGTGTGCTGGGGATGAGTTGAGGACAAGGAAAGGATGCCAGGGCCAGGCAGGGTTGTGCTCTTTGGGATGGAACACCAAGTGCCATTCCTGCTGCTGTGTGGTGACAGGAGCGGCACAGGGCAGGGGCAGATGTGACCCCTGTGCCCCCTGGGGCTGGGGCTGGCAGTGGCAGTGGCTCTGTGCAGTGCCCAGGGCAGCTCTGCAGGCAAGATTGCCCCTCCATCCTAAAAGAAGTGGCTTTCCTCACCCCTGGCTCTCAAACCTATCTTTCCCCGTGTTCTTTGGGCTCTTCAGTCCTGTCTTGCCCTATTCAATCCTAAATCCTTCCTTGATATATTTGCAGGCTTTCTTTAGGTGTTCCTGCATGGATGATTTAAGGCCAGCAAATAACTTTTTCCCAGAGCATGCAAGTGTCTTCTCCAATAAATAAAAACCACATCTCCCATCAGTGGGCACCTTGGGACTTGTGTAACAATTCCAGTCCTGTTTAGCTGAGATGGGGTGGAAACAGAGTCCAATTGTGCTGCATGATGCAGAGGCTGCTGTTTCAATGCAGGACTGATTTTCCATTTTATTTGTAATGGACAATAGGCCATCACTCTGTTGGTAGGGAAAAAAAACAAGAAGCCATTGTAATCTGCTTTAGCTTGTGGCTCTTCTGCTCTTTATAGATCTCCAGCAGAGTTTAAGTAACTTCAGTTATGTGGTGCAAGAGGCCAAACCTGGAGTTAAAAGGATTCCTGCCCAGTCAATCACAGCAGCCGTGGGTGCAGGGAACCCAAAGCTATTGCCTGTTCCTAAACATTGACATTCCATTTATTTTGGCTTTCAGTCTTCATTTAAGAAATAGATATGTGTGTCAAGAATCCTGTTTTGTCAGTAATGCCCAGGGCCGCAGCTCCAGCCCTGAGCATTGCAGGCTGCAGCAGTGGCACCTCGTGCAATCCTTCTTGGGGACACTTGAACTCTTGGAATTCTCCAGCAGCCCTGTCTCAGTGGGGCTGTGAGCCCTGCTGGGACAGGGACAGCAAAAAACGGCAGAGGGGGACCATAAATAAGAGAGGAGAGTTAGTATTTCTGGAGAAATCAGCATCTGGAGAAAAGGGTGAATTCAGGAGTCAAAGAAAATATTACCTGCAATCAGAAACTTGATCTGAATATATTGATTTATCTGTAGAACATAAATTAGCTGGCAGTTTTGAGCTCATGAAGCACTTCAAACTTGTTACACTCGCTTTTTCCTAATTCCCAGAAGGGGAGTTCAGAATTGGTCTGGGCTAAAACTGTAGAAAAAAGTTGAAATTATCTGGATTAAATTCTTGAGTCTGTTGTGGTTTTTAATGCTGTGCTGGGCCGGGGTTTCTGGGGGGATTCAGTTGTGTTACAGGCTCAGATTTCAGAGGAAATTCAGAGCCACCACGCTGGATGATTTGTTTGAAAGCCCAGCTCAGGCTCAGTTTCCTGGTGCACCCACTGTTACTGTTCCTGCTGCTGCTCCCTGGTCCAGGGGATGATCATTGTGAGATTGAACATTTTCTTGTCATAGAGATTTGGAAGTTTGGGGATAGCAGGTGTTCTCCAATCACAGCTGATGGGATTAAGAGGATGCTTGATTGATAAGGATGTGTTTGAAGGGTAACAATTTGTTTCTGAGCTCCCATACACACCAGCCTTAATTTTCATCTGCCATCTTGAGACGTGCCAGGGAGAGAAGTAAATTCCTGCAGTCAGCCTGGAAAAAGCATTCCTATAATTCTTATTTAGCACCACTTCCTATTAGTCCCAGCCTCTCATCAGCTACACTCAGATGATAATTTATGTTTTAATGGGCAGAGCACTTTACTGCCCACAGGCTTCTAAACCAAGCCAGAATTTATGTCCCGTGCCTCTGAAATACCATATATTTATTTCCCTGGCACTGAGCATTGGTGGAGTTGAATCTTTAAAGAGCCCAGCTCTGTCCCTGTGCTTGGCTAGGAGGGGACCTCAGATGTAGATTTTGTTTGGAAGCAGGTGCCAGAGGAAGCAGTTGAGTCCTGGGATGAGGATGGAGGAGCAAGCCTGGAAGGAAGCAGTGCCATGGGGTGGTTCTGCTGCTTTAGGCACTGATTTCTCTCTCCACCCATTTTAGGGCTCAGCACATTCCCAATGCCAGAGATCAGGGAAGGCAAAACATGTGCCCTGCCTTGGTCTTTGAGCTGCCACTTTGCTTCTCTCTGTCCTGAGTGAACAGAAAAATTAATTTATTGCCTATCCTAAAAGCCAGAGAGGTTTTCCCTGTCCCAAAAAGATTTTTGGGGTATTCCCATTTTTAATGCTGCAGTTTCCACCATTGCCCAGAGCTCGTGCAGGCTGATGCCACCAGGAAGGGTTTGACAGTGACTGCAGTGCCACCAGTCCTTGACGGCCTGTGACGTGTGCCAGTCACAACCTGCAGCCCTGCAGTTAAAATTGTTCCTAAATTACCCACAGGCCCCCATTTCCTGAATCTCCAATTCTAATAAGTCTCAATTAAAAGCTCCCACTCAGGCTGTCTGACCATTACTGCTTTCAGTAAATCTGCTGCTGCTTTGCAGTTAGAAAGCTCCACTGGGCATTTAATTTAAATATGTGGCAGCCAAATTTCTTGGTCTAGGTGTGGGATGGGATTCTTTTATTAAACTTAAAAAGATAAGTTATATAAAATCAACTGTGGCAGGTTTTTTCCATTTATTAAATGCAAAAACTTCTCCCAGCATTTGAAATGCTGTCAGGTACTTGGTGACAAGAAATATGTGTGTGCTGGTGTGTGTACTACATGAAATAATTACTGTTTGTAGTGCAGAAGACTGGCTTAATCTGAAAGAATATACAGATTTTTTTTCTTGAAAAGATACTACAGCTAAAAAAATAAATGAAATTTAAGAGGTTGGAAAGAAAAATTAGAAAAAGTCAGAGGAGAAGGAGAACTGTAATGGTTTGCAGCTCCCGAAGTGATCTGCTTAAAACTCAGTTGTTCTGTAGATAATATCTGTAACACTGCAAACGTTTCTCTGCCTTTGCCCAGACTCACATCCCCAATGTTTGCTTTATGTTTCACCTTTGAGTGAAACGAGTGGCGAGGTTTAAATAAGGAATATTAATATTAATATTAATTGGGTTTGAACTGAAAAAGGGGAAATTCAGGTGAGATATCCAGAAGTTCCTCCCTGTGAGGGTGCCCAGAGCAGCTGTGGCTGCCCCTGGATCCCTGGAAGTGTCCCAGGCCAGGCTGGACAGGGCTTGGAGCTGCCTGGGACAGTGGAAGGTGTCCCTGCCTTCCTCATCCTCAGACAGTTTCATGTACTTTTTAACCTGAAAGCATTTTATATTTATTTAACAGCTGTTGCCTGAAGGAATTTCTCTAAGCATTTAATACACGTTATTGCTAAGGAGTAGTTAGAGAGGTTTAAGTCATTTATATTAATTTATGTTATATCACAACAGAATATCCACTTCTCTCTAAAATTACATTGTGCTGAGCACTGGAATTCCTGTCTTGTAATGCTTGGTTGAAGGGTTATTCACTCAGAATTTCTAAACTTGAAAGAAAGTATAATTTTTAACAATTTAATTTCCAACTAACGTCATTTCAATTTATCTCAATGGATATTTTTCTAATAATTATTATTTAAAGACATTTACCAACTTTCTTCAACTGAATTTATGCAAGCTGCACTATAATCAACATATGGGACATTTAGTTATAAGATTAGGGATGCAGAAGGTAATTTCAATTAAGAGAAAAGATAAAAATTAGCAGCTAGGAAGGCAACATCTGTGTTCTTCTGCAGGAAAAGGCATATATCCACTGGCATGAAGATTCTCAGTGAGAATGAGCCAGGTCTGGAGAAATTACCAGCGTGGCAGGTGAATAGGGAAATAACTGTCTTTCCAAAAAAGAATTGGTGATATCACTTGAAACTGGCAGCTGGCAGATTGGAAATGAAAGGAGGTGCTGCTTCACCAGCTGCACACCCTGGAGGAGTCCTTGCCAGAGGATGTTGTAGATTATAAAAGTTTATGTGGGCTTGGAAGGGAAAGGGGCATTTTTGCAAGGGAAAAATCGATTTGGTAATATTAAAACTCC
>VXAX01001481.1:146344-166714 GCA_013399835.1 Leptocoma aspasia | reverse complement strand
TGGACAGAGAGCAGGGATGGACTGGGAGCAGGAGCAGGGATGGACAGAGAGCAGGGATGGACAGAGAGCAGGGATGGACAGGGAGCAGGGATGGACTGGGAGCAGGAGCAGGTGGCTGTGGGAACACGGAGGGATGTCCCTGGGCAGGCTCTGCTGCAGCCCAGGAAGTCCCCAGGCTAGCTGGGAACAGTGTGGAGGGCTGGCCTGCAGTGACACCAGTCTGGGGGAGGGCTGTGTACACAGCTTTCTATTTCCCTTCCATTTGATCCAGTTGCTTGGAGTTTTCCCTGTTTAATGTTACATATTCGAGGTTTATTGTGGTGAAATCTGCCTTTATTTGAGCTACCAAGGCTTTTGGTCTTCTTTAGGGAGCTCATTATGAAGAAAAATCTTAGGCAGCAGATGTCAAAGCTCTGGCTGACCCAGGAGCTTATTATACCTGGTTTAAAAAAGAGTGAAAAAGTGGTCACAGCATGAGCTCTCCCTCCTCGTTTTGCAGGGGTTGCACAGGTACTGAATTTCCTCCCAGCACAGAGAAGGATCCTGTCTCTTTGGGCATTTGCAGCCTGAGCCCTTTGTTCATGGTGGCTTTCTGTCCCCTCTCTCCAGATGTGCTGGGACATCCTGGTTTCCTCCCAGTGGGAAGAACAGAGCTCCTTGAGAAACCTCACAGTAAACCCTTCAGTAAATAAATCCTGAGCAAACATCAACACCTAATTTCCCCTCTGTGGGTGGAATGTGAGAACGAGAGCGATGAAAGCTGAGAAACAAATGAATTTCATTCTTCCAGCAGCATTATTTGCAGGGCTGTGGGGTTTTTTGCACTCTGTCTCCCTGCCTGGTGCAGATTATCTGGGAATCACGAGCTGACTGCTGGAGGAGATGCAGGAGGATGCCAGATCTGCACAGCCACTTCCATGGGGCCATCTCTCTGACAATTAATTTACTATAGGGCTTACCCCTCCGAGTCTGGTAATTCCCATCACCCTTTTTTATCCAGCAGGAAGTGTTGGATGCTCAGCCAGGTTTGCTTTAGAGTGGGTTTGTTACTCAAGTGTTTTCTGTACCTTTCTACAATCAGGCTGCCCTCTGGATTATTTTCTCCCCTCTTAATCTACATTCAATAGACAACTTCAAGTTGCTCTCTCCTGGTATTTAGCGAAGATAAATGATTTTGGAAACGGAATTCTCCCAGTTCAGAATAAAATTATAAACACGTGATATAAGATTAATAACAGCCCCAAACTGCAGGGTGGATATTCCCACTACTGTGTGCAAGCCAGACAACATCCTCCCCCAGCAGCTTCCTGGTTTGATAAATGCCTTGAGCTGATTTAAAAATGTGTAGGTTATTTTTAACCGTGGTAGCAGAGCCATCTGTATTGTATCTGATGAAGTTCTGTGATAGAGCAAATTGATTTATTCTATCTCCTTACAAGTTATACTAAGCTTTATGTTATAAATAAGTTGGTTTGAAGTACATGATGTCATTGAGCTTGAGAGTCTCTAGATAAATTTGTACTTAAAGAGTTTGTGCCTTCTGTATGAATTTAAATTGGTGCAGATTGTTAAGTCTCTTTTCTCTCTCTGTCTTGTGGACTGCAAACTCTCTGGGGTCATGACTGTCTCTGTAGCTGTGTTTTTATGAAATACACAGGGGTCCAAAACAAGGCTGGTGCTCTTATACATCACAGAGATAAAAATAAGAGCAATCAGAACAAGCAGAGCCGTGCATTGGATGGCAGGATTTTCAGGAGCACTGCAAGGAGCTGGGTGCCCAAATCCTACCCTTTGTTGGGATAAAAAAGAGGGAATTAATGAGGAGCTCATTTCTCTTGAAGCAGGAGCAGCCCTGGCTGCAGCAGGGATGAGCCTCATGCCGTGGCCAGTGTGAACTGAGGAGGATTTGAGATTTGTGATTTAGTTCCAGGAGCTGAGCAGGGACAGACCCTGCACTTCTTCCCTCTGCCTTGCTCTGAGGGCTTCTGTGAGAGTCCATGGGAAAGGGGCCTGGAGCTGTGACAAGGGGGAATCTATCAAATCCTGGGGAAAACACACTGAATCCCCTTGGGAAAAACGCTTCACACTTGCTTCTTTTTAAAATTTTAAAAGTTTAATAGTAAAAAATTAAGGTAATACAAATTAGGATAATTAGGGTTAGGACACTAACAGAGACAATAAAAAGCAAAGAATTACAGACGTCCAGGTGCTTCTCTCTCAGGAAAAGCACAAAGCACTAATAAGGGTCACCCCTTAAAAGCAATAGCCTGTTGCATATTCATATTTCTTCACACATGATTCAAACATTCCTCCCAAACAATGGGTGTCTTTTGTTTAATCTCTGTTCCTCGCCTCATCACATAAATCAATTCTTTGGCTCCAGGGTGTCTACTCAGGCAAAGTTAAGGAGGCAGTAACTCTTTCCTGGTGTCTTCGTGTTGTTTTTTTTTTTTTTAGGCGAAGAATTTCTTGGTTATCTTATTCATTCTTTGAGTTAGTTACAAAAAGTATCTTATGTTACATAGTTTCTATTATGCCATAACAAAAACCTACATTTAAAAGATTAATACAGCACTACAAAAATTAATACAACATAGCTTTCTAACATAACACATGTAGTATTCATTCTAATATTTGCGAAAAGCCAATCATATAATATGCATTTTTCACACCATCTTAGTTATCTGCTTACAGAACCAGCAAAAACAAGGGAAAGAGATGGGAAAGAGATGGACTGAAATCACTGTCCCTGTGTTTAGGGTAGGTTTTGAGAGACCAGTATTGAAAATGAGAGATGCCTGATGAGAGCCACGTACGGTGCAGATTTTGGTGTAATTAACAAGAAAATGAGCAATGCTTTAATTGAGATCTGAAGATTAAAAGTTAAAAGCTCAGTATCCTCTATTCCTTACTGTCAGACAGGAATTTACGTTGCATATGTGTAACAAGTCATTGCATTTTAAAAATGGAACCATAAAAAAGTTGCTGTAATTTAAAAGCAGCCAATTTACTGGGAGTACAGTTTGCAGCTCTGTCACTTGCTAATCAGTCTGTTAAACATAATAGCCATTCTTGTCTGGAGGCAGTTAATCATGTTGTGAATGCACTTATCAGCACATATTAGAAATACAATACAAGACTTTCCAGCAGAGGAATGGATGCAATTACTGCAATCAGTGTACATTTAGCTACGCTCTTATGTTTTTTCTTTCCATTCCTTTTTTTCCTCTTTTTTTTTTTTTTTTTTTAAAATAGTCCAGCAGTGACAGATTTTCCTCTTAGAAAAAATATAAAGGACACACTTTGAAAGTGTTGTAGAACTCGACAGACGTGCTCAAAGGTGATCTGTCCCACTCCATGAGAGATGGCTGCTGAGCCTGCCCTGGACCCAGCAGTGCTGGAAGCTGCTGGCTTTGAGTCTTGTGGTGGTGCTTTTCAAGGCCTTTGAGCATCCCCCTGACGGGCTGGGAACGTGGCTGTGGTGCCATTCATTAGGTGCTGGGGAGCTGAAGTTGCTGCATTTGAATTAGACTAAAGGAGCTCAGCATATGGATGAACTCTCTTTTTTCTTTTTCTTTTTTTTTTTTAAATCTGTGCTTCTCTACATCTAAATCGATAGAGATGAGGGATCTCAAAGTTTTTGAAAGGCAATATTGAAAAAGCATGAAAGCTAATTGCTTCCAGCATGACTACCCAGCAGCCAGGGGTGTAAATACAGCTGGCCAAAGAATGCCAGGCCTTGACAAAATCTAAGGATTTCAGCTCAACAATTTTCCAGGGCTGAGCATATTCTTGTATGGGGAGGAAGGGAGTTGGGAGGGGGGTGGGAGAAGGGAAGAGATTATGAAATCCTGAAGAGATTCAGAAAAGAGGGGAATAGAAGGAGAATGATTTTGTACATTCTGCTTTGCATTAACCCGTGATGTTGGGGCTATTTTATGTAGTTTAGCATGATTTGAAGCGCTTACAGGAGCCTGCCTTCTTTTTCTAGAAATCCTTTTATCTGCCTCTTTGTTCTGTGTGACAGCTGGTATTTTTGCTTGGGTGAAATTTTTGGTACTAGCAAGGAAAATGAAAAAGCAAAAGCATTCCCAGATTGTGTGACTGTTACAGTGGGTAATGGGGGAGTCAGTGTGACACCACATCCACCACAGCAGGAGTTTTGTCACTGTTGAGTTTGGGTCATTTTGCCATTTTGGGTCATTGCTCAGACTCCCTGAGAAGAGGTGGGATGGAAATGTCCTTGGTGTGATTCTTCCCAAGGTGTCTGCTCAGCTTGGACACTCAGCCCACTCCATCCCAGCTTGTTAAAGGCTTCATTGCCGAGGAAATTCCTTTAAATGAAATTTTGGGAGCACATTTTGGGTTCTACCATGTCAGCAATGGCTGGGACAGGCTGGGTGGAACACCACTTCTCCCCGTTCCTTTCTAATTATTCCTTTTCAGAGGCTGAATGAATTAACCTCAATTATTCCTCACTTGTGCCTGCACTCATTTGCTCAGGGTATGACCTTGGCTTTGAGCAATGTCCCAGCAGCTCCCCTTGAGCTGTCACTGTGTTGGGAAATCATTGTCTTGCAAGGTCGTGACTGCCCCTTGGAAAGGTGACCTGGAGATGTTATGGGGGTGCCTGTGGTGCTGACCTTACTTTCGTGCCATTAAAAAATAATTGTGGAGTGATTTTTACAAGGAGAAATATTAAATTCACCCCTCTGTCTTATGTTATTCGGAGTTATCTTTGCATGTCTAGGAAAATTTGCATTCGTTTTTAGGACAAAAATAATCTTTTAATGGGGTGACTTACATTGGAACTCTTTGTTTATCTCTTGCTTTTAGTTCTGGTGTGAAGATAAGGACTTTAAGCTCAACTAGCAAAGGGTGGAGGTACAGAGACTTATTGGAGATGGTTCTTTCTGTTCATACACTGAAAGCAGACTCTGGGCCACCCTGTGTTTGCTCAGCTGGATAAATTAATCTTGTTTATTAATTAAAACATGGCAAACTGATGTTTCTGTGCCAGTTTCACTTTCATGTTTTTACTGTCTGTTCAGTGGCTACCAACAGCAAGAGGGAGAGCTTAACTCTTTTGTAAAACATAATTATCAGCCTTTAAAATAAAACAATTTTGTGCACACCATGTGTCTGTCAGGGAGGTGGGGAGAGAGGAGGTCCCGTTTGTGTTGATGTCAGTGGGCTGCCCTGCTCCTTGCCCTCACTGCTTTGAGGATGTTGCCATGGACATTTATTTCCTAGCACGAGTGGGAATTAGCCACAGGACACCCTGCACATTCCCTCTCCACCTAGGAGTACACTGGATTCAAGGAAAGCCAAGTCTGGCTCATTCGGGGCTTGAACTTGTTTGGAGCTGAAGAGAATGTAGGAGGAACAAAATAATTCTTGCCATGCCCCTGTTTTGATTTTTTTTTCTCTAATTATTTAATGCAGGTGGCATCACAGCAGCTTCTACAGCAGACCTGTGAGCTCTGTGCAGCCTTAGCAAGCTGGGGAGAGAAATATATGGACTGGTTTTCAATTCCCCATTGTCTTTGGCATTCTGTTATTTAGTCATTTACACAGCCTGCCCTTGAGCAAAGGATGAAGTTCAGAAGTGCTGAATGAGACCTTTTGGATGCTCAGGAGGAGACCCCATTTCTCTGTTCTGTGTGTCCTGCAGCACTCCAGGTGTGTCCCTGTCACAGGCTGCAGCTTGACTCCCTTTTGCTTCCATTCAGAAATTCAGTGCGTGGGGAATTTGCATCTCCAGATCCCCTCTGGCTGATTTTTCTCCCCAGGGAGCTTCAGCTGTCAGCCTCAATTGTAATTCTGAAATCAAAACAGCAACTGGATTGTGAGGAACTTCCTCCTGGTTCTAGCAGGGTTTTTCTTTTCTCATGGGGCTGGTGCATATGGAAAAGTCTGCTCACCTCATGCTAATATCACATTAAAATAGTCAAGTGTCTGAAATGTCACGGGCTCTTGCTGGACATGTGGTCTGAGCTGTTAGGGTGTCTGCAGGTGACTTCCCCCAGGTCTCACCTCTGCCTGGGAAGGTGAGGAGTTGTGTGAGTGCAGGTAAACACAAAACTCAAGAGCCTCCCGTGGTTGTGCAGGTTCAGGAGCTGCTGTGTGGGATCACTCCTCCTGAGGCTCACGAGGAATCTGGAAGAGGCACAGATAAATGAAATTCTTGCCTGCCTCCCATTTCAGGGATGTCTGGGGAAGAGCAAGGCTCTGAATGAAGCATCTCCAGCTGTGCTGAGCTGGTGCCTGCTGTGGGGACAGTGGAGGAGCTGGGTTAAGAGGGGACAGGAAGCTCAGGTGTTTGTCTGTGTGGTGGCAGTGTGGCCAGCCCAGTGTCACCAGGGATTTCCAGGGAATATTTCCTATCTCATGGAGCCTCTGCATGCCCTTGTCCCTCCCCTGTGTTTTCCCTGAGGTGAAAAGTTTGCTGCATTGTATACACTCAGCTTGGCTGAAGTTCCCTGAGCTGCACTCTGGTTTTTTTAAAGAGCTTTGAGAGCCTGCAGAGATCTTTGTGTGTGACCTCCTGCACTGCAAAGAGCTTCCTATGTCACTGAATTTATTATCTTTGTTTCAATCACTGGCTATTTAAAAATTCATTTCTGCTTTACAATATATTTCAGTTGCTTTCACAGCAATGTTGAAAATAGACCGTGTGATTATGGCATGTGAAAATACAAGAATTTCTCAATAGTTAAAGAAAAATTATAAGCCCCATTTGGGCTGTTGATATTTATTAATTGGATAGGTTTCAGCATAAGTCTTTCATCATAAAATCATTCTTATTTTTTACACAACAATAGCTCCCTCTATATTTGCCTCCAACACCAGCTAAACCCTGGCCCCAGTTTCTCACTGGATGTGTTGTTGTGTTTCCCAACAAGACACTTCCTCCTGACAGAGAATCTTTATTTTAAGAAATACACAACACAGCAATAAAGAAGTTCTAAATAGTAGTCAGAAAAATATTCCAGTGCAATCAAAATGCTTTTTTAAGCCCCAAAAGACTGCATGCTGTTCCAAAAGGGGAGAGTAATGACAAAGGTAGAAATGGGCTCCCAGTGCCCAGCAATGTTACCAGTGGAGCTCACCAATTTCCCCCATCCCGAGTTCAGTCCTAAAAGTTGTTTTGTTAAAGGTTGACTTAAAGAGTATCTAAGGACTCTTTTACCAGAAGCATTTCTGTGCACTGTCACAGGGGTGCAAGCAAATAAAAATAATTGAAGCAATTGTCTCAGTTGTCTCCAGGGTTGTCATGATGATGTTGGTAAAATCAAATAAAGTGGAAGTTATTGCACATTGTTAGTGAGCAGCACAATTGTGAATTGGCAGTGGAGAAGCTGAAGAGCTTAAAAGGTTTGCTCATTATCTAGATTTATTGTTTTCAGTTGTGGGAAAATGTTGGCTAAGCAAAATAACATCGTAATACCTGGTCTTGGTGGCGTGTTCTGAACAAAAATATTTTCTTGTTATTTTTATGCCTTTTACTGGATTATTAAAACATGCTGTGTCAATCCATACATCCTTAATGGATTTAGCAGCTTGGGTTTATCCTCTGTAGCCATTTTCTTTGCCTGTACATCTGTGAAGAGCACGAATTTTTATGGCAGTGAAAGAAAACCGAGATCAGGCACCAAAAAAGGTTTGGGAAAACATGGACAACAAAGCAAATTCTCTGTTAGACATCAGCTTTGTGTCCTTACAGCCTCATCAGAATTATTCATGCTGGGAGACAAGGGCTTTGACATCCTTTATCAAGTGAAAGCTGGTGTGTAACACACCTCAGAGAGGTGTGGTGGGATGCTGGAGCTGTGGGAGGTGCTGGAGCTGCCCCTGGCCAGGAAGGCAGCACTCAGCAAGGCAGAAGGGCTGGCAATATGCAAATCTTCATCATTCACAATCTGCATGCTGCCCTTGGTAGGTATCTGCTTTCATTTCCTTCATCTCAGGCTGCTAGGATCTTAATTTCCTCAGGGGGAGAAGGTCAGGACCTTTAGTCTGGATCTTCTCCCTGAGAGGTCCTGGCCATCTGCTGCTTCATTTGACTTCAGCAGGAAATGAGGGTCTTGAGCATTCCCAACAGGCTCCTCTTGTAAGTGTTTGCTCTTCAGTAAAACATACTTAGGAAATTAATCCTCTTGAGATCAAAAGAGTGAGACCTTTTCTACTGAAGTATTTTATAAACTAATGTACCTTGGTAATGTAAGGTCACTGAATTCTTATTGAATTTGGTTACAGTTTGTCAGAGTAAGAACTGGCCATTATCAACCTGGAAAAGACTCTCAAGCAACATGATACCCCACATGTATTATTTTCCAAAACCTCATGTCTGCTCCATTTTTGAGGGTATTGTTTACACTGCTGTGGGCCTCATAAAAACAAATTGCCATTTACTGAAAACATTATTTTGTGAGTGAATGGAACTCATGATTTCCTGTAATAGCCAAGTGCAGGAATAGAAGGGTCTGACTTTTATCAACTCAATTGTTGCTGACCCGTGAGTGGGAGCCAGCAGAGTGGCACTGCAGTGTGGCACTGCAGAGTGCCCAGAAATGCCACCCTGCATCTCTCATTCTCTCCCCAAACACACAGGGCAGGCCCTTCAGCTTGGTTAGCAATGCTAATCTTTCTTAGTAGTGAATAATTTTGTTTATTTAAGGTAAATACGAACCAGTTGTGCTGCTGCCATAATGTCAGTCACTGAGTATCATTCCATTAATTCAATAATTCCATGCTGGGCTCAAACAAATTCAATTTGTTGTTATTTCAGTGCCAGCTGATTTCGTGGTGCTGGTTAAAACCTCCCACGTCAGAGCTGTGCTGGACCCTCACAGTTATTATATCTGTTATTTTGTAACATAATCTGTTATTTTTATATTTTATATTTTGTAAAAAAAATCTGTTATTTTGTAAAAATAAACTGCAGCTCCACCTAACCACTTACTACTTCCCACATGGATGTGTCTGCTGGGAAAGCTCTGGGACTCAGCAGCACCTTCCTGCCCTGGTAACTCCTTTATCCTGGAGCTGGTTGGAGCTAAACTTGGCTTTCTTTGGAATGGATTTGCCATTCTGTGCTCAAGGCTGGGATCACAAGCACAGCTCCCAGCTGCTGGGTGTGGGTGAGCACTGGGGTGTGCCTCAGCCTGGCCGTGTCACCCTGATTTTTCACCCTTCTGATGTTTTCATTTCCGTACTGGAGTTTCTCACACTGTTTCATGTAAACACAACACGTGTTTTGCTCACTGTCTTTTTGTTTTTCATTCCTTTCTGCTGGGCAGAGAAGGTTTGATGGACTTTTCACTGACCAGTGTGGTTGGAGAGGTGGTAACCTCATCCTCCAACCCACGGTCGTTCCCAAAACCCTACATAAACACTATCTAAAAATACAACTTCCTCTTTTTTTCCCTGTCTGGAGAGAGTGGTGTCTGTGTGCTCTTGTGTTCTACTGTGACATGGCTCTTTGGGACCTGGCAAATGCATCAGACAGGTATGGGGCCACACAATAGGAGATTGTGCAGAAATCTCAAGGATTTGGGCATTCTTCCAGCCCCTAGCAGAGGCAGGATTGTGAAGGTAAGCAAATAGGATTATAAATCACCATTTGAAGAAGAGGACCTACTTACAGGAATTTGTGAGAGGAAATAAATCCAAAAAGACCCATGGGTTTTTTTTTTTCCCTCCTCTCACCAGAGAGAAAAATGTGTAATGAATGTCTCATGTCTGAAACACTGGGCTGGATTCATCAAAGGGAGTTAGTAATTACCAAATTGAGAGAATCATGAAGCGCTTTTCTAAATTTGAAAGGCTCATCAAGAATAGATCAGGAGCAGGCAAAATTAATAGTTATGAACTCATTTCCATAGAAATGGACTTATTAGCAAGCATGCCAGCTGCCTAAAATTATAAGGTCTTTTCCTTGTGCTTGCAGGAAATAATCTTTTTTTATAAAAGTAATTTTGACTTCTTATTTTTTATTGCCTCTCTAAACTAGAGTTTGGCAAAATCCTAAACCAGGAAAAAACTTCACTGGACAATAGAAATATTTAACTAAAAAGAGAGGAAAGACTTGGAAGGGAGAAGTGATTTATAGCCCTTGGATTCTATCAGACTCTCCCCAAGAGTGAGAACTTATTTAAGAGAAAAATGAAGTAAGTCTCCAGGAAAAGCTGAAAAATCTTGATGGGATAAAGCTTGGTTTAACAGGATTTAATGGCTGATAACAGCACGAGTTACAGTCCTTGTCTTCTCTGCTCGTGGATTTTCCCACTGGTGGCATTTTGTCTTCTGCAGATGGACAGTGGCTACCAAGAGCAGGGTTCTGAGCCCCAGTTACAAACCAGCCCAAAAGCTGAAGGTTTGCCAGGGCAGGGTGGAACACCTGCTTTTAAAAAGCCTTACAGTGATGTGCTGCACAGCCAGGAGAGAAATTGAAATGCAGGTGTTGGGATGGGAATTTATCAGCTAATGGAGCTGACATAGGTAAATGCTGACATTTGAGGTCTTGATTATGGTTTAATTTATCTCTGGTTTTGCTTTAGCAACCTCCATCAATTTCAGGAGAAAAAGGCAGTGGTCTCCCACACGGCATTACAGAGGATGGTTAATAAATTGCAAGAATTATGAATGTAATACCAGTCTTTGTACCAGGAAACCTCTGTAGGATAAGAGGTGCAGCAGCCAGTAGGTGAGCACTAGTCTGAACGTGAAAGAAATTCACTTTTCAGGTTCTATCATGGGTTTGTTACAGCTGTAACCTGGGAAGAAGCTTAGAACAAAGAGGGTGAATTCATCCAGGGGTACTCAGTGTCCCAGATACCACAGCACCTGGCATTGCTCCAGGGCTGGATCTCTGAAGAGGACAAAAGAAGACCATCATTTTAGGGAAAATGCATTCAGCTGCTGGGGAATGCGAGTGCAGAAAGCTGAATCCTGGTTTGCCCAAGCTGTGCACTCAGGGGAGGCTCTGCAGGTGAAGGATGGTTCAAGGCCACCTCCCTCAGCAGAAGCCCAAGAGAGAAGTGGAGCCTTCTTTAATCAATATTAATGTGTCATGCTACATAGCTGGCTGCTGAGACAAAGCAGAAAACCTTTGGCAAACATTTGGTGCTGTTTTTCCAGGTGGTGATGAGGATTCTCTTTGGAGCCAGGGTGGAGACCTGGGAGGGCAGCTTTGCTTTAATTCACCTGTTAATGTGAAATGCAATGTTAATGTAAAATGGCTGCAGCTGAGGAAGGTTCATGTCTAAGATACAAACCCACTATTGAGGTTTCTTTTTGGATGTGTAAAAAGAAAACCAGGAAAGGAATAATTGAA
Source organism: Leptocoma aspasia (assembly GCA_013399835.1). Lineage (NCBI taxonomy): Eukaryota > Metazoa > Chordata > Aves > Passeriformes > Nectariniidae > Leptocoma > Leptocoma aspasia. The sequence goes on along the minus strand of VXAX01001481.1, from coordinate 155,376 downwards.
GGCATGGTGGACTGAACTCCAAGTTCAGTGCCAATCAGTGGGACCCGTGGAATGGATTTGTCACTGCAGACTGACCTGATTTATTATTTAATTGCTGTTTCTGTACCCAGATCCTCCACTGGTGGTTTTGTTCTCAATTTGAAACCACTCCTGGGTGGTTTTGTGAGTGGCAAGCATTGGCCTGAAGAGGCTGAAGTGAAATTGCAGACCTAAACATACCTTGACAGGCCCAATATCTAAATCCATAGTTAATGTAAAGCTCATACCTAAATTTGAGTTCTGTGTTATGAGCAAATTAATTTCATGCAATTTAGATAAAACAAACTGCTGGAGGTGATACACAAAAAGCTATGAAGTTGAGTTTATGTTTTTAACAGAAATGGTTTAATTACATCCCTATTATTGTGTAATAAAATTTATCTTAAAATGTTTTTGCTGGTTGTCTGGGTGGCCACACAAAAGATGCCTTAGTAGCTTCTAGTTTTGCCTGGAGGTGGATATCATCTTCTGTCAGCATGGAAAATATTTATCCTCCAGGCATTGAAGCATATGTTTAGGTTGTTTGTTGTCAGAAGGAAAACACGAAAATCAATAATTCCTCCTCAGATTTTTTTTCCCTTTTCAATTCTCTTTCAAAAACACATGGCAAACCCAGATTCTGCCTCTGTGCATTTGGGAAGAGGAAAAGGATGTTTTAAGTCTCTGTTGTCTGCAGCAGCAGCTGAAACTTCCTGTGAGCCCAGCTCTTGGAATGGCTGCTTTGGGGAAGGACACAGATGATGAATGTACCATTGGCTTGACATACAGCAAATTCAGATTTTACCCCAAAACCGACGCAGTATTGATAAAATCAGGTGTTTCTCCAACAGAAGAAGCAGCTGGCTCTGCAGTCAGAGCCTTTCCATCCTCTCTCCATGCTTGTGGCCTCCATCAGGTCTGCCTGGGAGTCTGGGGCAGCAACTTACATTTTTTGTAAACATTTGTGTGTAAACTTTGAATGATTTGTAAAACAACTCAGGTTTTGGGTCAGTTTGGATGAGCAAAGGTCTGTTTTCTAATCAGATCCCTGCTGTGGATATGCCAAGTGCAGTAGGTTAAATCTTGGTGTCTGTTTGCTTCTCTGTAACACAAAAACAAGATCTGTTTTTCTAACCTGAGGATTAATTATTAATATTTACATAGCTTTGGACCTAAGGACAGTGGTAAGAGTTGTTGTTGAGAAAGGAAGCAGAAGTAATTCTTAAATTCATTGCTGAATGCCGTGCATTTACATCCATTTCTTTACTTTTAAACTTCTATTTCCAGATGAGAAATATACGATTGCCATATAATTACAAGTCTGCACCACTGACGAGGAGAATGTTGTCATGAATTGAAAACAGGGATAATCTACCCCTCATTTATTGTCATGTATAATTTCTGCAAATCCATTTTTTCACTGAGATAAAAACCAGTTTGGGTTTGAAAGCCTTTTTTTCCCTGCACAAGAGCTCATTTCTGGTAGAACATGAGGAATGGCCAAGTATTCTGTTGTTTTGCAGCATCAGAATTATAATAATGGTATATTAAATAATTTAGCAACATCTGTGCAATGCTTTTCCAAGGGTTTGTGGCTTATTCTGTAAGTTCATTGTGATTATGGAGAACGAATGGCTGAGTTTAATGGGAAAAATGCTTCAATTTCAGGAAACTAAAAGATACAGTTTCACCTTACTTAGAAAGTTCTGCCGTTGCCCATGTGCAGTTTTATTTAGGTTTCTGCCAGTGTCTCAAGTCTGCACGTTGAATTTAATGGCAACTCTTCTGGTGAGCAGAGAAACGAAAACCCATTTTGTCATCAACACCGCAGTGATGATGTCGGGGAATTGTGCCTTGTTTTCCAGAGCAAACACCACCTCCTACGAGATCCTGCAGATGGATTTTGAGATCGACAACGGCAGCAGCCTGGCAGGGGCCCAGCAGATCACCTGGCAGGTGGAGTACCCGCGGGACGACTCCGTCAGCGAGCTCCTGGTGTCCGAGATCTTCGTCAGCCGCACCGTCTTCGTGGGCATCGTGCCCCTGGCCATGGTAAGGACTGCCCCTGCTCCTTTTTCCTGGATGTTCTTGTGGGAATTGTTCCCCTGGCCATGGTAAGGACTGCCCCTGCTCCCCTTTCCTGAATGTTTTTGTAGGAACTGTTCCCTTTGCCTGCTGCTGTTCCCTTTTCCTGAATGTTTTTCTGGGAATTGTTCCCCTGGCCATGGTAAGGACTGCTCCTGCTCCTTTTTCCTGGATGTTCTTGTGGGAATTGTTCCCCTGGCCATGGTAAGAACTGCCCCTGCTCCCCTTTCCTGAATGTTCTTGTGGGAATTGTTCCCCTGGCCATGGTAAGAACTGCCCCTGCTCCCCTTTCCTGAATGTTTTTGTAGGAACTGTTCCCTTTGCCTGCTGCTGTTCCCTTTTCCTGAATGTTTTTCTGGGAATTGTTCCCCTGGCCATGGTAAGAACCTGCTTCCTTTTTCCTTTTCCTGAATGTTTTTGTGGGAGCTGTTCCCTTTGCGTGCTGCTGTTCCCTTTTCCTGAATGTTTTTATGGGAATCGTTCCCCTTGCCATGGTAAGAACCTGTTCCTGCTCCCCTTTCCTGAATGTTCCTGTTGATCCTCGTTAGTATTCCAGGGAATGGGAGCCTTTTTATTATAAGCTGCTTCCTATGCACCTGCTGCAAGTGATTTAAATGCAAAAAAATACATTTCAATAATATTTTATTTACCTGATGTGCAGTAATGGCTCCTTGGAAAGCATTTGGGTCTTTTGTGAAAATCCTTTCCCGTTTGTGGGTTATTGGCCTGGTACATGGAAATAGCTCCTCTGGAGCCATTGTCTTCTGCTGTATGAATGGGACTGCCATGCCTGTGCTCTCAGGGTAAATGTTGGCATTACTGGGGACATTTTCAATGAAATAAATTAGCATTGCATGTGTGGGAAACACCTGTTCTAAACCAAACAACTGGTCTGTTTGCTGCTCTGCTTTTCCCCAAAAGAGCCAAACAGTCCAGTGAGCTGCAAAGTATCAATTTAATAAAAGGTCTGGTTGGAGTTACACAGAAAGGATAAAATACTTCCTCAGGATGGAGGTGTCCAGCAGGTTTAAGGTATACGTGTGCAGAAAGCTTGAAGCTGATGATTTATTTAAAACAATGCAAATATCTGCTGGAAAAATCAGAGGCACCTTTTCTTGGAGGGACCTTTGACCTGTGTTTGGGCCTGATGGACTTTTTAGTACCTGAGTTTTACACATGAGCAAGGATTTCAGTGGGGAAATTGGGGTGTAAAACCAGAGAAACTGCCAGAGAGCCTGAGGGATGTTACAGCACTTCCCTCAGAAACACCCACTCTTTTTTACTTGTTTCCTCATGAACATTTGTCCTTCCTTTCTGAGTTGGTCTGTGCTGATTTTCTTTCTATTACACAGTATAACCACCAAATATTGGTGTTTTCCTCAGCATGACCACTGGCATGACCAGAAGCAAGGAAAGATGCTTGTAATGGAAACAAGGCACCAAATAATTTTAATTTCCACTTCCCACTGCCAAAGGCTACACTTGGCAGCCCAGTGATAGCGAAGAAATTATGTGCAGAAAAGCCAATAGAGAATTTTCTCNATGAAACCAAACTCTGCTTGTGTGGATGGAATATTATCAAGCAGTGATGGTGAATCAGCTATAAAAATGACAGAATGTGGTGCAGGGACGTCTTGCACATGGCATTGTGGGGTCAGGTGCAGAGCACCATGGATAGAAAGGAAAAGCAAATCCAGTGCAAAAGCCCACAGTGAAATAATGGAGAAATGAGCTGTGAATGTTGGATCAGAGCTTTGCTGCTGTCTCTGCCAGTGTTTTCCTTCATCTCTTTGCAGTTATGGCAGCTGCTGGCCACTTCAGCTCTCTTGAAATGTTCTTGGGCAAAATCTGAGGCTGAATTCAGAGCTGAGCTAATCTCTGACACTTTGTCATTGTAAATACTCCACTCATTACTGTGGAGTAAAGGAACAAGGTTTCATTTTGGTGGATTTATGACCTTGATCCTTAAATGGGGGTCTCACCTGGGCTGTCACTTTGTGGTTGCATGTGCACATCCTTGTCTGGCTTGGCCCAAGGCTGGCTGGTGAATTGGTGACAGCAGTGGCAGGGACAACAGCTTGGATTTGCATTTTTGTCCCTTGAATTTGGCACTTTCAGTGCTGCCTCATTTAACAGCCACTAATTGGTGCAGGTTCTGGCACTGCATTGCCTGGTCAGGAGCAAATAATAATCACTGTGCACATCACCCTGTGATGCTCAGAGAAGCACATTCCTGGGGACCAGCGTTCCTGGCTGAATAAATGTATTTTATTGTCCATTCCCCTTCAGGGTTTGCCTGGTTTCTTGCCTCACTCTGAGAGCACCTGGTATCTGTGGAGGAGAGTTTGGGATTCCTGGACCTTGGCCCCTCAAAAAGCCCCTCAGAAGAGTTCCCACAGCAGTTTCCATGCCTCTGCCACTGCACTGGACAGAAATTACTCACTGTGCCTTTGCTGTGTATCCACCCTTTCACTGGGAACACTGAATATTTATAGATGAAAACACAGAGTTCCTCTGAGAGTTTCAGGTTTGAGCACAAGGCTGAGTGCCTGACTTGCAGGAGGGAATGTTTTCATGGGATTACCAAACCCTCCTGGTGTTTCAGGGCAATGGCACAAGAAAGTGCAGCACAGTGGCATGAAGAAGGAAAATTTCTTTCCAGTAGGAAAGAAATAATGGAGAAATTAGCTGGGAAATCCTGCACAACAAAAATCAACTTTAATTCCCAAATGATCCATTTCAATTTGAATGATCCTCCTGTAATAAATCTCAGTTGTATTTATGGCCATATTCAGTGAATTCCACATATAAATAAATAAAATAAAAGTAATAATAAATAAAATAAAAGTAAATAGATAAAACTTTTGCAATAAGGGGAGAAACTAAACCAAAATGTCATATTGAAGGAGAACCTGCTTTCTGCACCACCTCACACTTCTCCCCAGCTCCTTGAGCTCCCAGTAATTGAAACATCCAGCCTCAGCAATTTTCTGTGACCTGGAACACATAAAATACATGAAGATCCATTGTCCTGTAGCTGCCAAAGTATTTTCTACTGAAAAAGCTAAAAGGGATTGGATGGGCCTGCTTGCACAGGGGAAATAAATAAATGTTAATTCCTAAAACTCCATGCAAATTAACAAATGAGCTTTTCCTTAAGTACTCTATATTATTTAGTATTTATGTAGTGTTTTATATTTTTGGAACTCTTTGTAGACATTAATTAATCAGACCTGAATAAACTAAGCTTGATGAGAATAGAAAATTAAATGGAAATGAAGTCACTCTTATTTAGTTTTACCTGTTTCTGAATGACTTCTAAGTCCCTTTTTATATTCTTAAAGGTACTTTTAAAACCACTTAATCTTACAAGGCTCTTCCTTATCATCTCTGAAAACCATTTTGGTTAGAAAAGAGGTAGAATTTACACCTTTAAGAACAAGTGACAGCAGGGATGAGTGGCTTTGAAGACTGTAAATGCTGTTTTGTCACCTAAACTCTTGTTTTGTTTAGGCTGATTTAATTCAGCTAAAAAAGCAGGGATGGGAGGATTACTTAAAAGCTGAATATTTGACTGCTGGAGGTTTCTTTGGAGGAGAATGGATGGAATATTTAGTTCTATCTAAGTTTTTTGTCATAAGCTCTTGAGGTAAAAGTTGTGGAGAGATTTTAGCTGTGGAAGTGGCTCTGAGAGCTGCTGGGGGGAGGTTTGGAGATCCCCCAGGTTTCTGGCTGCTCCATCCTCCTGTGGGGCACAAAGGTGGCCCTGAGCACCTCTGAGGATCTGCTCAGTTCAACAGCCCAGGTCAGCTGCAAACATCAGCCCCTTTGCTCCTGGCAGCTTCTCTCCTCCTCTCGGTGATTAACATCTCTGCTAATTGATCCTGCCAACATCTGGGGTCCAGATGAACACTGGAACTCACACCCCCCCAGAGTAAAGGTGATCCATTCCCATGAAACACAGCAGAATAACAGATCAAGGTGAGGAAAGCACAGCCAGAGCTCTTTTTGGTTCCTCTGTTTGTTGTGCTACTGAGTATCAAGGAAAATCTGATATTTTTCTTCTGCTGTTGCCACTGCTGACTCCAAACACAGCAGGTGATTATTTTAAAATAAGGTTTATGGCATTGATGGGAGGTGTGAATCTGGTTGATGTCTGATGCAGCAGAAGGTGCTTTAGGCATCCAGAAGGTCCAGCAGAACATCCTAAAGTTGGATCTAAACTGGACACGTTGATTTGTCTTAATATAAAAATGTGATATAATAATCTTGCAAAGTGAAGCGGGTGTCCTGCTAATTACAGAAACTGATAGCACAGATAAATCTGCTCTGTCCAGTGATGATAAAATTCTGTAATTCTCAGTTATTGCTCTTGATTTAAGCAGACATCATCTGCAGTTTCCATAGTTGTGGGAAGTTGCTGGTAGCAAGGTCGTCAGTGGAGTCTGGCACTCCTGGGATGCAGGAAACAAACACTTCCCCAGCTTTGAGTCTGTCTGCCAGGTTTCTGTCACAAACACCTGGGATTTGATTAATCTGTTATCTAACTAACAGTTGGCAAAAATATAAAGAAAAAGAGAAAAAAAATTTAAAATCCAGGTATTTTAGAGAGTTTCTAGGCAAGCAGGAACTTAGTTAAAGATTAAGACATTGAAGAGATGAATCTGAACTGGTTTCTAGAAGAAGGCTGCAGCTGAGGCTGAAGGCTTGAGGAACAATAGATTTAATAATAGAAAAATCCCTGGCATTGTCTTCTTATCTGGGAAGATGATGGCTTGGTGTGTGACTGGCAGCCCTGCTCTTTCAGATGTCCATGCTGCAAATCCTCTCTTGTCTAGGAATGGGATTTTAAGTCCCAGACTGTCATTATTCCAAAGCCTTTTCCAAATGCAACAACCAAGATTTCCCCAGGACTCTGCGTCCCTCAGCCTCAAACATTTCTCTATTTCCTATCTATTTCCTAATATTTTCTATTATATGTCTACATATATCTATTAAAATTAGGGAATTATATATCTAAAATATTAGGAAATATATCTATTTCCTAATATTTTCAAGTATTTGAACCACGTCTTCAGGAATTTTGTTTCCTCCCCCAAAAATGGGAGCTGTTGATCGAGTAATGGTTTTCTGAGGTTTGAGTCACTTACACAGATGGCTGTGCTTGCTCTGGTGAGGTTTCCTTTAAATGGGAGGCTGGATGATTGCATTTCTGGTTGCTGCCAGACAAGAACACCCTTAAATTGTCCTTAAAGGTGCCCATTTCTGTACCTCAGGCTGAAACAGGACTGCTGAGTGCAACACTTGCCTGATTTGTTTGAGAAAAAAACTTTAAAGAGTTTGCTTTGCCTACAGAAATCCTGGTTTGCTAATGGAATTTATATTCAGACCCCAATTAAAGGAGCACACTCAGTCCAAGGTGCAAGCTGACCCAGACTTAGAAAGCAGCTTACCTGCACCTTAAACTAAAACAGAAAATGTCAGGCTTTACCAGATTTTTCTTTGCTTGCTCTGGGGTTGGGTATGAAAACCAAACCCACTTAATTCTGAAGTATAAAAAAAGCCAGCATAGGATCAGTCATTTCTAGCAAACACAGATGATTTATGTATCTTTCAGAAGTTGGTTAAATGCATTTATGTGCAAAATTGTCCCCAGTGTGTTTATCCATTGCACTTAATGCATATTTCTTACTTGAAATCACTTTGACCTTTGGCTTTGCAGTTCCTTTTTTACAGTGCCTTTCTGTTGTACTTTGCATGCAAAGGAACCTGCCCAGAATGGGATTTTGTCCTTCCTAACATTCACCATTCCATAAAAAAAAATTAAATTTAAATTCAATCTAGAGTGGATCTTCATCCCAGAAATATTAGGGATTACCAACATTGTTTTTAAATAAAACTGGAACCTGTGGCTCCCGGATCACAGATTTCAGTGTGAATTTTAACACTGATTAATGGCAGCAGGACTGAAGCCTTGAGCTTTCCTAAAATCCCACATTGGAAGGATTGATTTTATACTCACAGCAAATTAACTACTGTGGAGAGAGTACAGAATAGGAAAAAAAGAGATTCTTCTTTTGTATTACTTTATTTCCCATGCCCATAGCAAGTGTTTTATTTCTCTGTAGCAGAGATAGGATCTTGTGCAGTTATTACCATCTCCAAATTAATTGTCATAGAGAATTAAATGGTTTTGTTTTGTCAGGCTGCTCCGAAAACCACAGGGTGAATTTTATGGAGAAAGATGAAATTTTAAAAGATTTCTTGGAACACATCAACCAAAACACGAAGCACTGAAGGTTTATGAAGTTTGATCAGGGGAAGGCTTTGAGTCTGGAACAGGCTGGGAGAGAAATGTGTGGGGAGCAGATGTGAGGAATTCCACATGGGATTTGACTGAGCAGGGCCAGGGGGTTGCAGCTGGCACTGTCACCAGACACCCTGAAAAGTGTCATCAGTGTCATTTTAGTCATCTAAGCTGTTTAACAGCAGAAAAGCTTATTTCTCTGTAGAACTGAGGTGTTTGTTTCAACTCGATTAAATCATAGAATCAGAGGATGGGTTGGGGGGGACCCTAAAGATGATCCAGTGCCACCCCTGCCATGGCAGGGACACCTCCCACTGTCCCAGGCTGCTCCCAGCCCCAGTGTCCAGCCTGGCCTTGGGCACTGCCAGGGATCCAGGGGCAGCCACAGCTGCTCTGGGAATTCCATCCCAGCCAGGAATTCCCAGTTCCCAATATCCCATCCAGCCCTGCCCTCTGGCACTGGGAGCCATTCCCTGTGTCCTGTCCCTCCATCCCTTGTCCCCAGTCCCTCTCCAGCTCTCCTGGAGCCCCTTCAGGCCCTGGAAGGGCTCTGAGCTCTCCCTGGAGCTTCTCCTCTCCAGGGGAACATTCCCAGCCTGGCTCCAGCCCTGGAGCAGCTCTG
>VXAX01001481.1:89018-140610 GCA_013399835.1 Leptocoma aspasia | reverse complement strand
ATATAGTATATAATGATATTTTATATATTATATATAATATCAATATATAAAAATATATATTTTATATATATTATAATGATATTAAGAGTTTGATGGAAAGAATAGTGGGACCATTTGGAGCCTGCAGCATCCTGGAGTGCCAGGCATGGGTTAACAACCTTGATGTGCTTCTCATTGCTGGAGATTTAAGTGGCAAACAGAGCATTTGATCTCTGTATCTCATTAGTGTGTCATTTATTCCTGAGTGTGTGGATGTCAAAATGCATTTGATCTGCTGCAGACTCAAAGCCCCTCATTGTTTCAGCCTCCATTTTGGAGCTCACCTAATGAAGAGCAAATTTCCAAGGGAAAAACATGCTGTTAAATTCCGTGTCAGCACAGGGAGCTGGGCTGGTTCTTGAGTCTCTTGCCAGCTCAAGTCCAGCTCTGCCCAGAGAAATCAGAAATATTTACCCTGTAGCATTACCTGGTTTCTGTTGAGAGCAGCCCTCCAGCCCCGTGGGGTGGGATGGGCAGTGAACTCCTTCCTTCAGTGCTGCCCCAGCTCAGCTATTTCTTATTTCCCCCCTTTCCTTGGGGGCTTTAAACTCAAAGGAAAGATGATGCACTTCCCACTTCATCTGCAGTTCAAAATCAACTATTACCTACTGCTTATCAGTTGCATAAGTTTCTTAATTATGTAACTTATACAACAAAATGAGCATCAAACTGTTTGGGTTCTCTTTTTGTAAAAGCACTTTAGCTCTGCTGCTATTTCCGTGATGATCTGCTTAAGCAAAAAGGAACAACAATTCCAATTGTCTCCATAGTTTCTATCCCATAATGTGAATTTCAGTCCACAAGTAAGAATAGTTTGTTTTGTGAAAAAAAATGTTCAGGCTAAGAATTATTCACAGAAAATAACTCTGATAAATGAGTACATTTTCAAATTTTCCATGGCCATGATCAATTCACAACGAGGAAAAGGAATGCAAAATTAATCAAATAAATTATTCATTATATTCACTCAACTATAGCTAACAGTGAATTGTCTAGACAGTAATTACTAATTTTTAACCTATGCATGTTCACATCACACTATTGTGTGAATAGGTTCGGTATACAGTGGCTTGAGATAATAGTAATGAATGTAAGTCAACTAGCAGGTGATTTTAATTGGGAAATTATATTGGATTTTTCTATTGAACTTCCATAAAACATTGCATAAATATTGAATCTTCTCAATGTTTTTTCTCCAGCTGAAAATACAGGCACACAGTGTTCTGTGCTAGTTTGATCAGTGGCATAAGCAAACATATTTTTTTTTTATTATTATTATTATTTTAATTCTGCTGTAAAACCTGTAAGAAAACCACTAAATTCAGAATACAGCAAGAGTCTGTAAGGGGCCTGCTGCAGGAACATTTTATATTTCAGTGGTGATTTTCCAGCAGCAAGTTTGGGTCCTTGAGAAGGGCTGTGGTTGTGCTCAGGGTCAGTTTGCTGCAAGGGAGCAGACCTGAGTCCTCCCACTCCATTGCTGTGGCAAAAAATCAACATTTTGGGGGGATTCCCTGCGTTTCCCAGGCAATGCAGGACCTCAGCAGGCAGGGATCTCCCCCTGCCTGGGGAATGTGGCTGCTGGGATTTGCTGGGTGCAGCTGCTGCTCGCTTCTGTGGGTGTGACAGCAAAGAAAACAGGGATTTAGGTTCCCTCGACTTGTATTATTTTTGTTTTTTTCCCAGAAATCTCTACCACTGTTACAGTTAATTAGAAAAGAGATTGGAAATTAAGTAGAAGAATCATAATTTCAGGTGGATTTGTTACTGAAGCTTGTGCCCTGTGGACTCATTGCGAGNGTAAAAGCACTTTAGCTCTGCTGCTATTTCCGTGATGATCTGCTTAAGCAAAAAGGAACAACAATTCCAATTGTCTCCATAGTTTCTATCCCATAATGTGAATTTCAGTCCACAAGTAAGAATAGTTTGTTTTGTGAAAAAAAATGTTCAGGCTAAGAATTATTCACAGAAAATAACTCTGATAAATGAGTACATTTTCAAATTTTCCATGGCCATGATCAATTCACAACGAGGAAAAGGAATGCAAAATTAATCAAATAAATTATTCATTATATTCACTCAACTATAGCTAACAGTGAATTGTCTAGACAGTAATTACTAATTTTTAACCTATGCATGTTCACATCACACTATTGTGTGAATAGGTTCGGTATACAGTGGCTTGAGATAATAGTAATGAATGTAAGTCAACTAGCAGGTGATTTTAATTGGGAAATTATATTGGATTTTTCTATTGAACTTCCATAAAACATTGCATAAATATTGAATCTTCTCAATGTTTTTTCTCCAGCTGAAAATACAGGCACACAGTGTTCTGTGCTAGTTTGATCAGTGGCATAAGCAAANGGTGGATTTGTTACTGAAGCTTGTGCCCTGTGGACTCATTGCGAGTTGGGAATTTCGGGAATTGGGAATTTTGTGGTTCTCAGCTGCTCTGAGTTGATCAGAAATTGTCATTTATAAAGCTCTTCCATCTCACTTCAGGTGACTTGCCTGAAGAGGAGAATAGCAGGAAACCCACACAAACAATCGGAAATGGTGCAAAAACTAGGACATTGTGAAAGAATATTTGCATAGAGTGTTGGTTTTGTGAATGTCAGCTGCATCCTCTGGGATCTGGCTTATAGAGAGTGCATTAAAAACTATCCACGTACAGCTCCCATTAACCCTAATACAAGTTCTGATTCTGACTTCCTGTGTGCTTAATGTTATCTTAACGCAGTTTGATTTGATATTTAATTGCAGTAATTTAATTAATGGTTCTGTAAATAAAAAGGCTAAGTTGTGGCCTCCTACACGCACAGATATGCACAGCAAGCAGCTCTAGGCTGCTGTGAGACTTGAATTTATGTGTCTTAAAGCAGAGTTTAACCCTAAGGATGTATGATAAAATGCCCAAATCCCAGAATAACACTGTAATGGTGATTGCATTACAGGAAATGTTACAGTATTAGTTCAGGCTTAAGGGGGAAGAGTGGCATTTAAACCCTAACCCACGGATTTCTCCCTGATGCTTGTCATGGAACAGGTCACCTCACACAGGAATTGCTTCCTTGTGTAATTGCATTACACTTCAAATAGTTTACAAAAGACTGAGTTATTAATGAAACTGTGCCTAATTGGATAATTGCTATTAATATTGTCACAGAATCCTGTTGGCCCAGGGGGTTATTTGCCAGTCAGAGCTCATAGGTGTTTGTAACCCTGCTATTGATGTGCCTTTGACCTTCCCTAACACATGCTGCTCGTGTCTGCTGCACACTTAAAATGTCTATTAAATATTGATTAGTCTCCCTTATAAGCCATTTATAAATAGAAGCATGTAGTATAAGTGTAACCTAAAATCATTAAGGCTACACAGTTGTGCAAGTTAATAGGAGCAATGTTGAAAAGTTAGGGAGTGCATGAATTCAGGGAATTGGGTTCATAAACTGTTTTCTTTATTTATGCTGTTCTTTATACTATACTCTATGTATAGTACAGGATGGTAGAGTTCCCATAGAAGCCAGGGATTTTTCATAGCATCTACTGAAGATTTTGCTCTTTTAAAAAATTATTTACAAACAAGAGGTGACATAAAACCCAAATCTTTTCCCAGAGTAGATCTGTGTAAAGCACGACTTCAAATACTTGTGCAGAGGAGGAGGAACATCCTGTATTCCCATATGGAGAAGAGGTCCAGGCTCCCCAGTGAAATGCAGAGGTGTTCTGATGTTAATGGAATTCTACTGCATTCCCTACACCATAAATCACAGCCAGCTGTTTCTAAATCAACCCCAAACTGAACTGAATTCAGTATAAGCAGAGTCCCATTTCAGCACAATTGCTGGCTGTTAAGCTTGGAGGTAAATCACATTTATGTCCTTTCAGATCCATACCTGGTAGATCTGAGTAAACCCTTTGCCTGAACTTGCCTTGCCTTGAGCTTGCCTTGCCTTGGGGTTTGGTATTCCTGCAAATTCCCTGAGGTGTACTGTCCCAGTGGGTTTTATTTTGGACATGGCACTTGACCCCTAAGGATAGTCCAGATTCTGTTGTTATTAATGGGGTATTTAGCTAGGCAAGAGCCAGCTCTGGTTCAAAGTCTGATGTGCTCTGAAACCCTACAAAGCAGCGTGGGGATGACAAGTCCAACCTCCCAGGCACTGACAGCAATCGTCAGGCCTTTCACATGCCAGGGGAAAAATCAGATAGATGGAAACAACAGTGAACCAACAACAGTTCCAAGTGCTTTCTTTGAAAGCATCTCTTGCCATTTCCAGCTGCCTCCCTGCTTTGTCACATCTCCCTTCTCAGATAAGCAGCAGGATCAGCCAGACACAGACACTGCAGTTTTCACTCGGCACTCAGTGGCTGTCCCTGACCCCCAGCTCTTAAAAGCAGAACAATTAAGCCAATCCCAAAGAGGATTACAATTGAGAATTAGAGGGTATAAATGTGATTTAGCACGGAGTGCTGAGCATGACAAATCATTTATGTGCCCAGGCCTCACTTGCTCTGAGTTTCATTTGGAAGCGTGGAGCAGGTTCAGCCTGTGCCAAGTGTCAGGTGCAGCTCAGCCCTGGCCAGGCTGCAGAACCTCTCCTGGAGCACAAAATGCCATTTTTGTCAGCTTCTTATTCATAGGAGGGAGTCCAGGGACATGAATGTGCCAGGCAAGCTCCCAGGTTATGTCCTTCTCTCTGAAAGCTTGATTGTAGCACAAGGACACGGCAAGGTGGGCTCAGGGTTCTGTGTTCGTGTGGCTGGAGGAGATCTTGATGCAAAAGCTTCCCAAAACACGTGGTCTAAGTGTACAGTCAAAGGGAAGAGTTTCTTGAATGTTTTCCTGCTGTGAATTCCTCTGTGAGAAGTTTGTCTGAGTCTTTCACTCCTACAGAAGCTGTTGAGTGTTTCATTGATAAATGGAGATATTTCCCCCATCCAGAGGGAGTATTAATAGCACGCACGTGTGTTTGCATGTGGCTGTGTATTGGGTTGCCTTGGAAACAAGGAGAGAAAGCTCCATGGACCAGGCCATGCTTCCCATTTAAGGAACACTTGAGCTATTGTAAAACCACATGCAAAAATAATCCAATTCATTCATGCACTCTGTGAGGATCTTGCTGCAGGAGCAGCCTGAGAGCGTAGATCGCAGGTGAAGATGACAGAAAGCCACTTGACTCTGGTTTTGAGCACATTGCTGAGAAAATGAGTTGACATTGGTGAAGCTGCTAATAAGGTGGAAAAAAAGGAATGTATGCAAGTTATCCAGAACCTTGGCAATGCTCCAGGTGTGCATTAAAGTCACCAAGACACGAAACAGGCCTTGAGTGTTCACATTGCAAAACAAAGCGGACAATTTTACCTTATGTGTAAGAACAGCTGTTTCAGCATATTGCCCTCAAAGACAGCATGTTGAAACAGCTGTCCAAGTGTTTCGGAGGTTAATCTACTCAATTAATCATTGTGGGGTTTTTTTTCCGATGTATAATCATGTTTGTACTGCTCCTTGTGGGCACGTGAACAAAATATTGAATATAAAGTTTTAGTCATCGGTGAAACGCCCGTCAGAACAGTTTGTGTGAAAAAGTCTCTTTAAAATGACACTGGCTCTTGGAGAGATAAATGGGGGCTTCCCTTGGAGCAGCTGCAGTCACACATTGCCCCCCTTCCCGTGGTGCTGCAGAGGTGAGGACACGATGTAAAATTAACAGAGGTGTGGTTGTTGTAATAGTCAAACAGCCTGCAGTGAGACTCTGCCCTGCAGAGAGCTGTGTTCTCAGGGGTGTTGTGCTCTGAAATTCACACACACACAAAAAGGCTACAGCTCCCACCTCAGCTGAATTCATTTTGCAGCATTTTGTGAATGAAATCCCAGGACCTCGCACATTTTCTGCATATTATTCACTGCCATGGAATTGTAGACAGCCACTGTCAGAAAAATCCTCTGGCAATCCATTTGACCAGAAATAAATAAGATCTAAACATCATTCCCAACCTTTCTAAATATCACTGCACATGTAAAAATAGCAAAATCTTTATATATCTTATCCCAGTCCACCTTTCATCTCAATGTTTTTTCAGGCAAATGCAGGGTTTCTGGCTTTGTTTACCCCAAGAGACCATGCAGAATATGTGGGAAGAGCTATCACAAAAGTTGCTGAAATACACACTACAGCAGCTACACACAGCTATGCTAAACAGAGTCTGAAGATCTTTCCTCTGCCTCGATTTTCCCAGATTATAGGTTTATTCCCCTCTGGACTGAATTGCAGTGCATGCTGGAGTGAGGCTTTTTAGACTGAAACTCTGGTTTTGAGATTCTTGTCCAAGAAAGGAGGAAAACCAAAGCAGGAATGCTGCTGCCAGCCCTGGCTGCCCCAGAGATGCTCCTGCTCAGCGTGCCCCAGGCTGCTCCTGATTCTCAGCATTACCTGGCCAGGAACCCTCCTCCTCTCTTCCACTCCTGTCACCACTTGTCTTTAGGAAGAAATGCAGTTGCAGTTTTAGTCCAGGTTGTTCTCCATAACAGCTTTTGCCAGATTGCATTGGATCTGTGTATCAGAATTAATTGCAACGCTGTCGGGAGAGAAATCCCAAACGAAATCAACAACAGCTTGCACAACTGCCTTCATTAACAAAGAGGAAGAAAAACAGCATTGAAGGGCCACATTTGAGAGAGTGTAACTGGTGGGCAGGTAGCTGAATGTCAGTGTCATTTGACAAAAAAAAATTAAAAACAAATAGTGTGTTTGATGTAGTTGCTGTGACTTCAGAAGCTTGGCCCTTTGTATCATATTGGCCATGAAAACAAACTTGCAATAACACAAGAGAATGCAGAGGGAAATGTTTCATTACCTTGTTCTGCTTTTTGTTAGAGGAGCCTTCTTGCAGTAATTTTTGGGCTTTTGGAAAATTCTTGCATGGTAACAAAGGGACAAAGATACACAGAAACATGATTTTTTGTTTCAAGGTCCAGTTTATCCATTGCCAGATCATTCCTGTTGCCTGGAAAAACTGAAAACGCAGTAGTTTAAGTTAGATACTTGAATCCCCATGTTTAATTTGATTTAGGTGAGGGCCTCCCTTTGTGGAGGAACACTTTGAAAACAAACTGTAAGAATTACTGCCCCACATCCGAGTGCGTTTCAGCACCGAGGGGTGAAAAATCACCAGGAAGCGAGGACGTGGCTAAATATTCCAAGGTGGGGGAAAAAAAGGAAAGAAGCCAAAGTGCTAAGAAGTGGAAGGTGAGGAGAACTTGCTCTCTCCTGCGTGGTAATTGTGCAGGGGTGCTTCCAAGTGAAAGCACTTTGCAGCTGGAATTTTGTGTCAGGTTTATGGAGGCCTTTAAGTGCAGCGCTTTATCCACCTTTGTCAATTCTTTGCTAAAACGATGTGTCAAAATGCCAGAGGACCACGTGTTCTCCTCAGCTGTGTTTTCTGCAGAAAAAGCATCTTCTCCTGTGCTCATCTGTGCATTTAGCAGGAGCTGTGTGCAGCGAGGGCACCCCATCAGCTGCAGGACAGAAAGGACGTGGCCTCAGACCTGGCCTTCCTCCCACCGTACAGCAGTCAACAGTTTGAAATTGGTAGTGCAAAAGAAGAAATAAATGTGTTATCGTTTGAAAACCTGCCAATTTTTAGAGGGAAAGTAAAGAGTGAATGGTTAACACAGCCAATTTTAAGGGACATAAATTCCCTTAATGGAGGCGAATAGCAAATATTCCTTTTATTTGAGCAGGGCTGACCTGATCTCTTTCTGCAGCTCAGGGTGTGTATTTTTGTGTCTCACATTAGGGAAATGGCAGAAAATGGGAGAGGCTTTCCTTCACTTAGATGGTTCTTGCAGATGAGCCCTTCAACACAAATTGGGTAATTCTCTTTTACCTCTCTTGCTGTACCCAGTTTATCTTCCTGGAAAATCAGTGCTTTTCCCATTTCTCGTAATGGAACAGGTTCTAAAGGAACAGATTGGGAGGTTTGAATTTAAAACATGTCTTAATGACTTCTAAAGGCTAATTATGAAGACAATACTTTGGAAGCAAAGATAGAAGTCTTTTTTCCCTTTCCTTCTGTCCTTCAGTGTCTGTTGTTGGAAGATCAAGTCAGCCACTCTTTCACATAGTTTACAAACAGCTTAAAATGCAAAAATTTGAAACCACCTTGGAATCCCAGGCTGGTCTGAGTTTGGTGCTGAGGTGTAAGAACAAGGCACCAGTGGTAAAATCCTTTATCAAGGAAATGTGCTGTGATTTTGGTATTTACCTGCATTTATAGAATACTAAGTGGAAGACCTTTGTCTATTTACAGCATACTTCTATTGAAAACCAATAATCCTGTCACTTTCTATTCCTGAGAAACATTGATGTCATCCCCCTTGCCCCATTTCAAACCACCTGTGAGGTGACATTGGAAGCTCCCTCCAAGTGGAACATTTTGCAATTGTTTCATATTAAGAGATATTCTGTGATTTTCCCCTTGAACTCCTGCAGCTGCCAGTGGCATTATGAACTCAAATGCCATTATAAACATTATATATGCCATTATCATTTTCCACTTAAGAAAGATGGCAAGTAATACTGGATTTCTTCCTTTCCTTTCATCTGTTGCTGCATTTGGAGCCCTCTGTATTTCCTTGACTGATATTTGTTTCGCTGCACAGCTGAATTTCAGTGAACCTGCCAATAAAATCCCCATTTACTTGTTGTGCAAAAAAGGCCACTTAGTAGGAAAGGTGTGGAAATTGGTTTTAAATTTATTTTTTATATTTATTGGTTTTTAAATTGGTCAGAACCAATAGCCTGACAACAGCAAGTTTGAGTGTACCCACCAACAGGCATGGACCTGGGACTGGGAATATGGAATCGTTTTCCTCATCTGTCACTGGCCTGGTGGGATTTCCTCTGCCTCACTTATTTTAGATGTATAATGAAAATAACTCAAATAACTGTCCTGTTGTCTTTGGCAGAGCTGAGAATTGGTTTGGAAGTCTTGTGGAAAGACTAGATACTAGAAGCAGTAGTTTAAATAAATCATTGTATATCTAATTCTTAGAACAGATGAAATAGAGATGGGAAAAGATGAAAAATTCAATAGTTTGATGCTGATTTCACAGCAGTTTTACATTTGTGTGGATACTTGGTCTTTATTATAGTTACTACCTTCAGTCAGTCTCTCTTTTTTTTTTTTTTTTTTTACATTCTCACAGATTCTTAACACATTCTTTCATTTGAGGGACTGTATTTCCTAAAAGCTGATGGATTCTGGAAAAATATTGATGTTCTGACAGCAGCAGCTCAGCTTTTGAAACACAGATGATATTGTCCTAGTCTGCAGGAAATAAATACACTGCACAAGAGTTCACTGAGAAATCCAATCATGAAAACAAAAAAGGGATTTTGTTCTGAACTTGAATAAAAAAGAGGTTGTTCTTTGTAAAAGTTGAGCAGAAAAAGAAATAATCAGACACAGAGGCATATCAGAACAAGGTGGAACGTCACACAAGGTGAGCAGACTGACAAATTAAAGTCAAGAACAAAACTCATGCCAAGAAGAGGCAGAGGAAGGAAGTAAAAGTCCTCCAGTAGTTCTTAGATCAATCAGAAAACTCTCAAAAACTCACCTCAGAGAAATCCATGTTCTGATTTGAAAAAAATCCCATTTTTAAATTTTAGGGCTTTTTTCAAAAGAAAATATTCTCAAAGTTGTGTTCTTTACACTTGATTTTCGTCAAGAGGCTGATTTGTTTTCTCCCACCCAAAAGCATCCCCAGGCAGTGCCAAACACAGCCAGGTGAGATTTCTTTCCTTCAGTGTTTGTTTCAGTAGAAGCTCATGTTGAAGACTCGAAAGGCAGCACTTCATTTGGGTGGAGTGGCAGTGCAGGGATGCTCCCAAAATCAGGGAACAAAGCAGCAGGAAGCTCTGAGCCTGCAAGGATAGAAAAGGCTGATGCTGCTTTGGCTACAGGTGTGCTGTTTTTCTTTTCCCTGCGTGCCATGCAGCAGTAGGAAACTTTATTAAGTGAAGCAGAGGAAAGGTGCATCATCTGTGGGTCTGTGTCACTGCCTGGGTCGTGCAGGGATGGGAATTTTAACTCCCAGGAGTGAAGGAACCAACAGTTGTGTGTAGGCACTGATGTTTACAGTTCTGAAAGCATGGGGGGGTAGAGATTCTCTCCCCTAATTCCTGACCTCAAGTATAAAGAGACATCTGAGCCCTTTCACAGGCAGTGGAGAGAGATAAATCTTGGCAAGTGTCTGAGGTGCTGTGGTGGCCGTGGAGGGGCAGGGAGTGAATCACTGATGCAGGGACTCTGGGAGAGCAGAGCTCTCAGGGGAGCCAGCCCTGCAGGGGACTGTGACTGCACAGCCCCATGCCAGCCCTGAAATTACCTAAAGAGGTGAAATAAGTGACTACAGCAGTCTGGGCCTGGCAGATAAGACAGCCCGTGTTCAAGAATAAAAAATAGTAATTCTTTGGGTAAGGCACAGGTCTTTCCTGCCAGATCCGTGTTCTTCAGAAAATTAAATCCTCCTTTTGCAGGACAATGAATGGGAGCATCTCACAGACCTCTGTTCCAGTTTAAACTCCATAATGCACTTCTCAAATATAATTAATGTGCATCCTGCTCTGGCCAGGACTTATGCCAGTGTTTGAACTGTGCTGAGGGGGAAAATATAAAATCCACTTCTTCTGACCCCCTGTCTAGTGAATGCTGGACAGCTGTCTCCTATCAGGAGATCTCAGAGGATTTTGCAGAGTGTTTTGGTTGCTTTCCCATGGATCTTTTCCTGCTCATAAATAGGTTTTTCCTAAGGCACAGCCACTGTGAATGGCTGAAGGGAGCAAGTCCCCAAAGCAGGGGGAGAGCCACACTCCTGCAGCATGTTGGGATGTGGTGTAGACATGCTGTAATTAATTTGTGCATCCTTCTATAGCATTAAACAGCTGTTCTTACAGAAGGACATGGATTTCTGCCCAGGTAGTGCTCGTGGAAGGAGACGAGCACACAGATTGCAGCACTAAACTCACGTGATCCACAACCTTATGTTTCAGTGTCTGCAGTTTTGCACTTGTGAAACTGGAGCCTTTTCAAGCCACTGAGTTGCCAGCTCTCCCCTTGCACCAGTGGCAGGGAATTCCCTCTAGAAAACCCTCCCTCCAGCCCAGTCTGAAGGAAATTGTCAAGACTAGGAAAAGTTAGGGAAGTGTCTGAAGGAAACTTTCTGAAATGGCCATCCCCAATGTCATTAAATATTATTAAGCCTGTGGGACAAACAGAGAGAGCCAGAAAATTGTATCTTTGACTATTGATGGTACTCAAGTGGATCTGATAATTATGTTCCATGGCAAGGCACGGCCTCCTTAGACTTCTCTGTGGAGAAAACAATGCCTTTGAGGAGTGTTCAGATTAATTATTTCATGGCCATTTGAAAACAATCATTAGTGTGTCAGTTTGTACGCTCACTGCTCTTGAGTAGAAACCTCTGCCCATTTTGTGTCCACTTGCAGGGGGACATTGTTTGATTTCAGTCAGAGGGGAGCCACAATTTTATTAAGTCAGAACATGATTATGTTTTTCTGGAACAAAAAGGGAAAAACCAATATCTTTAAATGAACTGTGAAGCTCTAAATGTGCTTTAAAATGGTTCCCAATCACCTGCTGTTGAGAAGGACTGGCTAGAGTGTGTCAGGAGAACGTTCAGATCCTGCACAGATTTCTGAATTCAGCATAAATTCCAGTGTAGATGACTGGCAGAGTTTGCCAGACTTTTAGGCTGACTTTAAGCCCTGTGTTTCTTGGCTAAAAGGTCCTGAAAGACGAGGCAGGAGCTGTCTGTCCTCTCTGCAGACATTTAAAATCAGGTACACAATAGTTGCTCCCCAGCTCCTCCAGCCTCAGGTGTGCACTTGGGAGCGATGGTGCCACAAAGCAGGTTTGGACATGATGTGCTGAGGAGAAATAACCTGAGCCCAGGCTCAGGAAAGGGCTTTTGCTCCTGCAGAAGGCACAGTGGAGTCTGCCTGACAGGTTGCAATTACTTCTGCCAAGTGCACCAGGCTGTGTTCTGAACTTTTGCTTAATGGGGGCAGATCTGTTCTGAGTTAGAAAAAAATAAACCCCAAACTGCCTCAGGTCACAGAAATGACAGTCTCTGTGTGTCTAATCAGGTTTCACCTTCAACAGCAGGTTTTGCTTGTTCATCCTACATAAACCTCAAAATGAGCTGAATTTCCTTCGTAGGAAAACATGAAATGGAGTAAATCTCACCTTTAGTTTCCATGAGCTCCAGGACAGAATTCCCCCTCCCGCTGGCTGTGTGTGCCAGGTACACTCTGCTGAGATCAGAGCTTCCTTCAGTGGCTCCATGGCAAAAAGACAAGTTCTGAAATGAGGCTCTGCTTTTGGAGTCTCCAAATCGTGCTTTGTTGAGCTAAAGCAAATTGTTTTTGCAGCAGTGATACACATCTAGAATAATATTCAATTAGGCTAATGGCTGCTGCTGACATTGTTCAGTGAGAAGCAGTGATTAGGAACCTCTGTGTATGGTTCAATCTGCATTAATTCCTCCTGCACAACACCTGGCCTTCCTCACAGGAAACAAAACCTTTGTGCAGGGAAACAAAGGAGAGGAGGATGAGCTTTAACCTGGACACGAGAGGCTGCAGAGTTTGTGGCTGTCCATCTGCCAGACCTGACCCCTCCTAGCAGTGATATTCCAGGAAAGAGGCTGGGGAATGTTGGAGGGAGTGGGAATGGGGGACTCTGCTGGCACCTGAGGACTTGGGAAGTGGCTGATTCCACAAGTGGCTGCACTGAAATGGTGTTGGCAGAGTAAGGAAGCAGCTGAAGTTCAGCCCTTTAGTAGGAGGGAGGAAGGAAAGGAAATGAGGAAGGAAAAAAGATCAAAGAGTGTCATCTCTTTGGAAGATTGTTTATGTTGTCTAATCTTTCATAAACACATAACCCCAGTTGTTCCCACCTTTAGGTGACAGAATGGTACATCTTACCTGATAGAATGGTGGAAAATGGAGTTTTCTCACACCCAGGCTTCATTAATATGTATTGGAAACCTAAAATGGTGTTCAGCCACGAGGGGGGAAAACTACAAAATTGCTGTGGATTATAATAATTTCAGCAAAGCATCTAATTTATATATTAAGCTTGCTTAATGGATTTATATTGCCTTGCTCTTTGATCTGAAGCAAAAGGTGGTGAATAATTTATCAAATAAAAAACCCTCCCCTAGCCCAGCCCACACGTCACAATCTGCCCTGTAATTTACATTTTTTAAGAGATGCTGTTTCCAGGCAGAAGAACTGGTTCCTAAAAGACTCCTTCTAATATTACAAATGTATTTTCATGAGCTACACTCTGGGGAAAGAAATAATAATGAAGGAATGCAATTCTACAGACAAATGTTCCAGCTCTCTGCCTTCCTCACTAAAGACAGTCATTTCAGCTGAACGCCAAAAGGCATTTAACTGTAGCATTTGTCAGAGGAATAGGCTTGGCTTTAGGTTTCCCTCCTGATTTACAATGGAGTGTTTATTGGGTTTAGTGTACTGTAGCATGTTTTGTTAACCTCTAGAAAAAGGCAGGCAGCTCGTGCATTAATCCCAGGGATGATACCTGTCAGGGGAGCCTGGGCTGCTGGCACTGCCAGCCTTGGTGGGAAGGGTTCTGGGGCAGGAATCAGGCCCTGGGCTTGGGGTGACCTGCCTCCAGCTCCTGGGGTGCTTTCTTGTGAGGTGCATCATCCATTTCTCCATGTCTCCAGTTTTCAGCCAAAAGAGAGTGGAAGTGCTGCGTGGTGGCAGCTTAAGGGAGCTGGGTGAGCTGCCATGGAGCTAAGGAGCATTTAGGTCACTGTGGTGGTGTTTAAAGCACAGTTCTTGGGAACTTTGTGCCTGGAGGTCCTCAGCTGGTTTGTGGGAGTCACTCCTCAGTAATGCCAGCTCCTGGATCCATCCCCAGGTACCAGCAGTGTTTGCAGTCACAGCTCTCTCTGACTCCTGACACGTTTGTCCAAATTTCCCTCCACATTCGTCCAAACCCACCAGTTGTCAAACATTTACTACGGCTGTGTGCAGCGTTTATTCACATTTAAATAAAGCCATTATCCCGGCCTTGAGTTCCAGTAGTTTTCGGCTCTTCCTCTTGAGTATTTCTCTCAGTAGTGCCATCTAATCAGCTTTAGGTTTTAATTAAACAGCTGTCATTTGCTTCCTAGTTCTGTTGCGACCTGATGTTGTATTAAATTTTAATTTAGCCTGGGCTGCATAAGAAGTAGATTCCTTCAGACAACAAAGAAATGCTATTAGCAGGTTACAGTTGTAATTAAGAAGAGCTCTGCTGAAGTGCTAATGCATGCAGGTAGAGAGAGCAGCAGATAAACACACACATTATTATTATTACTCAGGGATGGAGCCTGTGATATGAATGTGTAGCTTCCACCCAGGCTGCTGAGCTGAAGGGGTGGGTCAAGATCTGACCTCAACAAAAGGAATTGGGAAAGGATTCCCAGTTTTTCACCTTGCAGTGCCCACAGTTAGAGGATTGTGCTGGAGGTCCTTGGGTCTTGTTGATGTCTCACCGTGCCACGTGGGAGGACCTACCCACATAAATCAGCACAGTGACCCCTCTCTGCATTCCAGATGCTGTCAGTAATCACCAGCACAGGGAGCTGAAGTTCAGTAGCTCTTTTCCTGCAGTAAACCCTGCCATGGAAATGGAAGCCAAGCTTTACAGAGTTCAGACAAAATGTTATGACTTGTTGAAGAAACACTAAAAAGTCTGTTTATAAATCTACTGGACAGTCAATTAGTTCATATTTCTTCCTCAGAGGAAATATATTTTTGCAGTCTATAAATAGCCAGCTCTTACGAAGGCCTTTACACAGCCCATTATATTTGTGTAACACTCACTCCAGGCATCTGAGATATTGATTTCTGTGGTGGAATTGCTTACCAGTGAAGGGCAGGCTTTGTGAGGCTGCACCAGCTAATTAGCACGGTGGGTTCCTGGATGTGCTGGGACGCAGGGAAGGTTCAGGACAGTTCTGCTGCTGGTGCTTGTCTCAGGCTCATCTTCACCTGGAGTTTATGAAGGGAACGCAAATGCCTTTATAAACTTCACATTGTCCTTCAGTGCACCAAAGTCTGACTGCAGCTTTGGCAGCTGAAGAGCACTTAGGCTTCAAAGGAGGCTGGAGGCTTCTGCTTTGCCACAGAGGATGGTCAACACCTGGGTGGTAGAGCAAACAGAACAAAAAACAAACGAGAAATAGATCAGGCCTGTTGAGGAGCTGGTTCCACGTCCACCAACGTGCAGAGAACCCTTTCATCCCTGGCTTGGAAGTGCTTTGGATCAGGCTGTGATTGCACTGCCTGCCTGACCTGGAGGAGTTCACAGCTGTGCTAACACAGAGTTTGGAAGTGGAATTTGTTGTGTGCTCATTGGTTGTGACCTTGGCCAAAATAGATTTTCCCCAGATGCATTGAAGAAGGCCATCTATTGTTGGAGAATGTTGGAGGACTGCCCTTCACGAGCTGTTTGACACAGGACCACCAGGTCTTCATCAAATATCTGATATTTGAGGGCTTAGGATATATGGGGCGTTTGCAGTGGTGAAATCTGACTGAAACCTCTTCTCTGACTTGTGGATTAATTACCTTCAGTTTCTCTTTGCTGTCTTATAAAACTTTTTTTCCACCTGAGGTGCACATAAGTGCTTTCTTTCACCTGGCAGTGCATTTTCTCTTCAGCCTTGTTCGAATCTCAGTCTTTGTAAAGGATTCTCAGTTGTTTTTTCACACTTCCACTTCTGTCACCTACTTTTCTCTCTTTGCCAGTGTCCCTCTCTCCTGGCTGGCAGCTGGTTATAAATGAGCCCGTTCAGCAGAAACAAAAACTAGACAGTCATTTACTGTGTAAAACATCTGGTTTGTGCCTCGCAGAGAACAGAACAAAGCCTGTACTTATTTCCTGAGGTGTTATTCCGAAAAGCCTCTCTGCTCAGGATGACTCTTAAATCACATTGAAGTCTGAGTGTGAAGCTGAGCACATCCTTTCAGTGCTGTTCTGATCAGGAATGGACTTGAGTGTGTGCTCAGTGCTGTGCTGGGCTCTGGCTGCCCATAAACATCTCGTGGGCTCTCAGAGGTAGCTGGCACTGCTGTTATTAGTGCTGCAGCTCATTTAATTCAGGGCGCTTTTTGCAGAAGGTTCCGAATATTGATTAATAATACATCTTACTTGCAAGTATTTATTGGTCTTCTCCAGCTGTCCTTAGCTTGTGGTCAATGCCCATTATTCTCTATCAATCTAGCCAGCAGCCAGAGCAAATGATAGTGAATATATCTCTCTATGCAAGCTGCCATCAAATTTTTCACTAAAATCCATCCCTTCTTCCACCAATTCGAATAATGGGATTTAAAGTTAGATTAGTTCGAAGCAACTTCTTTCCCTCACCCCCACCCGCCCCCCCCACAACTGGCAAGCGATTAGTTTTATGGAAGTTGAAAAATGAAAAAGGGGATTGATTCAGAGCAGTATTTCCTGTCACAGGTTTCTCGAGAGGGCCGGAATGAATCCCTGTGAAATCCCAGGACATTCCTTGCCCCGTTTGTGTGTCAGCTTTGGGGCTGGCAGTCAGCACTGCTGCAGAGGCTGCTCCCCTCCAGCCTGTACCTGCTTATGCCAGCCAGGGGCCTCTGTAGCAACTCATTTGGAGTAATTAATCAAACTGCAGCCACACCGAGGCACAGAGGAAGGCTGTGTAATGGAGTCATTAGAGTGCCAGCGCTGTGAATTCATCAGGATTACAGATAAATGTGGTTGGGCATCTCTAGGTGGGATTTTGATGGGGAAAGACTAAAAAAATGGTATATGGATGCATAGTGTTTCTCCTAATGTACTTATACATTAAATGGTTGACTCAGAGCAGAGTTAGGTGGAACAGGAAGGAAGAAATGCTGTTGGAATGGGGGATAATCACCTCCCAAACCACTGGCACCATTTGGGGCAAAGGGGTGGGAGGAGTTGCTGATGCCCTGGAGATCCTACAGAGCAGGGCTGTGCTGACAGATGCCATTGCCCTCAGCCAGACCTGGAAATGGGCTCAAAAGGAGAAAACCCATGCCTGTCAAAACCAGGGTCTGGTGGTCCTGATGCGACCTTTGGCTTAGAAAGCTGCTGACACATGGCAGAGAGCTCCAAGGGTGTGTGCAAGGCAGCGTCCCACCCCTGTGCTGCCACTGTCACGAGCCCTGTGACATCCTCGTGGTGCTGTGCTCCTCTAACGCCCGTCCTGTGCTTGTGTGTGCCCCCAGGACACAGAAATCCTCAACACAGCCATCCTGACGGGCAGAATGGTGGCTGTGCCAGTCAAGGTGGTGGCTGTGCAGGAGGACGGCTCCGTGGTCGACGTCTCGGACTCCGCCGAGTGCAGATCTGCTGACGAAGACATCCTAAAGGTGAGGCACCCACACCAGCTGGAGAATGCACCTTTATGTCTTTTATTCCTCCTCAGCACCCCCACACTGGGATTTGCAGTCGTTCCCCAGTGCTGGCTGCTGCCCTGGTGGTGAGCAGGGAGCTCCCAGAGGGGCTGCAGGGCCCAGTGGCTGCTCCAGAGCTGCCCAGGGCTGCTCAGTGTGGATATTCTCAGTTCAGTCGAAGAGGGAACAGAGATAATTCAGCCTGGGAGCTTAGAAGAAAGGAATTATAAATTGTTGTTATCTTTTCTCTGTAGCCATTGTTTATGATAGTTATCCTTGGAGTGTGTTATTCCTTATTTACCAATGGGGTGGGAGGTGCTTTCTCTAAGACCAATCAGGTCTTACCTTAGCGAGTCTTGTTACGAAAGGCGCACACAATTGTCATTAAATCTCTTTTCTCGCCTTCTGATGAATCGAGTCCTTCGTTCTCATTCCTAGCTCAGCAGTGACAGGTGTGGAAGGATGTGGGTGATGTGTCCCATGGAGGGAGATCAGCTCCTTCCAGAGGGGTCTCTGTTCCTCTGTGGCTGTTCTGTGTCCATCCTTTCACAGCAATAATGCAGAATTTTGGCACAGTGGGCAGGAAGTTTCCTTCATGCTCTGGCTGCATCGCCAGTCGAGAGTTTCTTATGATTAACAATCCTGAACTGTACCAACATCTGGAGGAGAGTGACAGGAATAGAAAATAACACCCATATTGCAAAAAGTCTTAAAATGAGAGCTGCAAGCTTTAAACAATGTTGTGCTGTGTTTTAGTGTTTTTTTTTTTTTTAAATATTATGTTCAAGTGGTTCTGTCTCCCTGACATTGCGATGAAAATTGTGTTAATGTGACTTTATCAAAACTCTGCCTGCCTGACTTCTGACACCATTGCATGGTTTCAGCTTTTAGCTCATTATTATTCTTTTTTTAGGCATAAAAGAGATGCTTTTGAATATGTTGAATAGATTAATTTGTTTTATTATGTGTTTTGGGGGTGTTCTTGTTTCAAATGAACTTAAAAATTGTCTGCAGAGAATTCTGTATGGCGTGGGGTTTTTGGGTATTGTTTCTGAGTTCCATATTTTCCCTTAGCTATCAGATAGGGAAAGGAAAAAATCCCATTTTCTTTTTCTGGAAACCAAATTTCTTTGAAGGTCCTTACCAGAGGAACATGGATGAATATCTTTGTTTATGACTAAATTAATTGTCAAAGGAAAAGACTGCCTTGATAAATGTTGCTATTCTTTATATTTTTTCTCTGTGTAGCATACAGCTATTATCTGCTTAGTGACTATTATTTATCAGTTGATAAACATGAACAATGAATTGTATATTATAAACTCAAGCATCAAGTTGTGTTTCATCAACATATTGCTGCGACTGTCTTCTTTTTGCATTTCAGAAAACAATATCCAGATCCAAGAGATGCTGTGTGGGGACTTTTATTTTTATTAATTGAGTTTCTAGACTCGCTGGACTTTGAGAATACTGGACTGAACCAGACAGGATTTACACTGTAATTTGGTTTTTTTTGCCAGCTTAGGAAAGTACTTGGGTCTCAAATCACTGAGAGCAGGCAATGCCCCTGGGACCCTCTCCCAGACCTGGTACCTGTCTCTCAAATATTCTGACATAATGAACAAACCCAAGAGGTCTGACTGTGGTCTTTGTTGAGTTGATATTGCCTCATCCTGGTGATATAAACTGGGAGTAATGTTATTTTTGTGAAAATTGCAGTGTACTTGCATGATTTCAGTCACAAATTACTGAGACCAAATGCTGTTCAGGCATAATTTTTTAACTGCAAATATATGTATTGGTTGCAAGATTGAATCCATAACAATTAATTAGCTGAGTTAAAATTTAGTGCAACGTTTATGTGCCTATATTTTTTCAGAAAAATGCATATTCCGTTTACAAGCCCCTTTGGTAAAGTCAATATTGACTTTGCTTCTGAATTTCTGTTGCATTTTCCATATAGGTTGTAGTGCTAAACCCTCTAATGAGAGTTGTCAGGCATTTTGGATCTAATTGCCTCATCTTAAGCTTCTTTTCACTGTTAATTCTGCCTTTATTGTTTCTTTGATACTGGAGACATATTCCTATTCTTTTGGGCAGAATAGAGTGTTGCATTCTTAACCTTTTATTTCTGTTTAATAGCTAATGATTTAATAGCCAATTAATGAGACAATTCTTTGATCACTGCTCTAGCATAATTATTTTCAGTTAAGACAGCAAATTGAAGCTAGATTAAATAAAAACAGGCTCCCACCCAGGCTCTTATGTATTTATACAAAATGTGTTTCTCTGGGCAGTGACCTGATACTGCTCATGGATGGGCAAAGAGGTAAGAGATGAGCAAAGGATTTATTTGTGTGCCAGAGATGTGAATCTTCCCTGTTCTCAGCCATCTATCCCCCAGCCTAACAATTTAACATCTTCCTAATGAGAGAATATTTCAGCCCCTTTTTCCAAAGCCTACCTAATTAGTGGTAAATATAATAAAACACACCCAGCGTTTTTTGACCTTGCATATGATCCTCAAAGGAGTCTGACAGCTGAACTTGCTTCAGTTAATCCCAGTCCCTGCTTCCTAGATTTGTGCATAAATCCTACTACTGACCAACCCTTCCACTGGAACTGGCTGCCCTCTAAAATATTTGGATGGAAACATTCCTGTAAATCAGTGAAAGTCTTATGCTTATTCCATTATTTAAAAGGAACATTTAATGCTGTTGGCATTTGAGGGAAAAGATTGGCTTTATGATTAAGGCACTGAAATGCTTCTCAGCATTAATTTCCATATCTCTTGCTGATTGCCTGTGTGACTGTGGGTAAATCACACATTCCCCTTGGAATCTCGCTTCCTTATCTGCTAACAAGGAGAGAAATTCATCCTTCTGCCCTCCTCCACCGGCATTATATGGTTTCTAAAGCTTCTGTTGACTCTGACTGGCCAAAATCCTCATCTTCACCTCATCAGCCTCAGTGGTCTTCTGCCATGGACTCCTCTCTTCCAGGACTTCTCTCCCTGTGTCCTGCTTTTCCTGCAAACCCTAAATAAATAATCGGGTTGTGAAGCTGAAAAGAAATGGTGGGAGCTTGGTAGAAGTTGGTTACAGAAGGTTTATTGCAGAAGGAAATGGGCCCTGAGGGGCTTTGGCATGGCCAGCCTTTAGTTAGAAGCTGCAGGCAAGGTTCATGCCCTCCTTGTAAAAGTGCCTTTTAAAGCCTGAACTGCGGGAATTCCACATGAAGGCAAATTCTGAAGACTCTGGAGTTTCATGGTAGTTGTAAACATCGCCATCAGCATCAAATGAAGAAATTCTAATGAGGACAGCTTCTTAGTCCAAATGTTTATCTCAGTAGTGTTCAACTGAAAGCCAGACAGCTGCCCAATTAATTCATCCTTGGATTAGTCATAATTCCATGTCCTTTGCAAGTTACGCAGAAAGTGACTGATTGTTCCAATTAATCTCTGCAGTCACTCAGTGCCTTACACCATGGACTAATTTAGCCTAATTTTTTTTTTTTTTTTTTTTGGGTAGGAGAAAAGGCCCTCAGTAGAACAGCAGGGAGTCAGGGGCCTCCCCCTGCCCATTTCTGCCCACACATGAATGCAGTAGGAACAGCTCCCCGTGCCCAGCACAGGCACACTGAGAGCAGTGGTGTTCAATAATACCCCATGAACTCCATCTGTGCCAGAATGTGCCTGCCTTGTTATCTTGCTAGAGGGAAGCTCTTCAATGAATTATTTTTCACCTTTTCATAATTTCCTGTCTAATTATAATGAAAGTAAAATTCAAGCCGTTCCTGCCCTCTACTTTTCGAACACAAACCTTATCTTGAACTCTCCATAATTAATGGTAAAACAATAGAAGACCTAATTTTCCTGGCAGCAGCCAGCCAGGCTTTATCTAATGTGCAGAAAAAAATCAGTGTAACAAAGGCAGGAAAGGTAATAGCTGAAATAGATTAAATCTGAGGAGAGTTCTTCCTTCTTCCAGACAAAGCACATGAGTGACTGAGGATCTTATCCAACAGCCCTGGGCACAGAGATCTCCAACCCCAGCACAAAAAGTGCCACAAGGCTCCATGGGCAAAAACCAGACAGGGGAACAGAGGGATACTGAGCCTCTCCCATTCAGATGACACTGAATTTTTGAGAACAATTCCTTGCTGCAGGCTCACAGCACATTCTTAGGACAATTTACAGAAAGAAGCGCCTGCCTGGAGTTGTTAAATACAACTATTTATGCAGCAGCTCTGAAAACAAAGCCAGAGCTTGTAATTTGCAAGTTCTGCAGCTGCTTTGCCATTAAAGTATGTGATCAAGAATGTAATGGACTTGTACATAAAGCAGAGCTAATCTTGTTTCTCCATCTATCATATTTTTGAGTACCTATCACTGTATTACCTAAGAGCTTTATTTTGTGGTCACTCGTGCAGAAATTACCTTCCTCCAGGAGGCCAAACTCTTTCTGGAAGCACTGAAAATCCTCTCTGCTTGTTTATATGATGGATTTACTTTGGTGCCACTTGGCTTGTTGCACTATTAATTTTGAACCAGATCTTGTTTTCTGAGTGATCTTTTTCTTCAGTGGAATGGTTCAGGATTGGCAGCCCTGGAGACGTGACTGCCCCAGAGCAGGGGCCAGCTTTGGGCTGAGTGCTGAGAAAGCTTTACAAGTGTAAGTGTTTAATTTGGTGAGTCCTTCTCCCTGTCCATCCTGCCCTTTTAATCTCACCTGACTGGTGCCAGTGAGTCAGTGCCACCAGCTGTGAGCAGCCGCAGGGCAGTGCCAGCTCCGTGCCCAGCTGTCCCCAGGAGCTGGCAGGGCTGGGCTCTGCAGTGCATGAAATAATGACTCCCCTGGTGCCTGGCAGAGGCAGGGAACATTCCTCAGCTGACAAGGAGGATTGCTGGGAGCTGAGGAGCCTTTTTGGGACTGAGGAGTTGTGGTTTAGCTCTGTGCTTTGCTCTGAGATGCTGCTGGCTCTGTCTCAGCAGTGCCATGGCGATGACAAGGGACACTCCTGTCCCAGGAGGATTTATTGGCAAGAAAGAGTTGTCTTGTTTAACATCTTGCCTTTTGTATCTGTAGACAGATATGCCTAAGTTAGGGCAGTAATGAATTATCATCGAGCTGCTTGCAATTCATCAAACTTATAAATTAGAGCTTCTTACAATTTCTGGTTATTTTGGACAAAAAGCCCATTGTCTTTGTCCCCACGCAAAGTTCATCTTTATGAGTCATTAGGGATGGGCAGGAGAGCACATCAGATCTCTCTACAGTATGTCTGCTGTTGAATTAAGGATTTTGCTCTTTGTTGAAATATCAGAGGTTCTGACATCCAGGTCACCAGATTCTGCTAATTAGTTTTCTAGCTTGACAAAGTATGATCAGAGCAGAGAACCCCAGCCACTTACTGCATATTAAAGATTTAGCTTAAAACACTCTTGTCACACAGCAACAGGTGGAAATCTATATTGTTTTAGGATTGTGCCAAGCTAAAACTTTGTGTTTGGAGTTATATTTGCACACAAACCAGCTCCATGTATAGCAATAACGATGCCAGCGAGGCAGTCGCACAAAATCACATATTGAGGAATTAATATTCTGTATACAGCACACGTTGTACACAGTTTATAGCAAAATATATGTGTGTGTCTTCCTGAAGCTATATTTGAACATACACAGTCTTCAAAGCCAGCTTGAGAAAACAGTGTTTTGTCTGGGAGAAGGATTTGTTCAGAGCAGACCACACCGACATGTGCAATTACACAGATTTCGGCAGAGATGCTTATGGTGTCTTCCAAGGCACCAGCTGCTACTTCAGAGGAAGAAAACAATTCTATGGCTTAGCATTTGGCTGCTCTGAGAGCAGAAATGCAAAGGGCATGGATCCCAGTCCTGGGAAACAATCATTACCCAAACCATGGCATTGCTTAGGATAAACTCTGAATATTTTATACTAAGAAATGCACAAGTAAATAAACAACTCAGTCCAGGCTCAACAAAGGCAGCAATAAGTAGCTGTTGTTGGGAGAAAATTACAAACTTCGAAAGGTTTTTTGTCCAGATCCTGTAGGACATAAACTCTACTTTGTAAACTTTATCCTAGCTGGCCATTTAAATATTCTAATTGCAGCTATGTGAACCTCGTGATTCCGAGGCTTTTACACCTCTTGAACTATCATTCTGGCTGGGCAAATTAATTCAGATTCCTGTTGTCATCAACACCCCTGGGCCAAGCTGTGCTCTCAGCTGAAGTCACTGGGTGTGTGGCAGGGGCGTTACCGAGGGCAGATGTGCTGCTGTGGAATTAAAGCAGCAATTCCCTGTCAGCCCCGGGATGGGAGCAAACCTTTGCCTGCTGCCCTGCCCTGATGTGGGAGCTGAGGGAACTGGGGCTGGGCAGCACACGGTGCAGAGCGTCCCTTTGTGAGAAATGACGCCCACTTCTGAAAATTTTAAAAGGTTTATTAAAACCTTATCAAAAATTACAGCAGAAGAATGGATAGAGCAAATAAACATGGTGCTGGGAGCAAAGGATTTTTCTCCCCACCGTGTGCTCATCCACACAGTGGATGTTCTGCCTTTTAACCCTTTAGCAGCTCCCAAAGTTCTGCCCATCAACTCCTTCGCTGTCCAGTGGTGGGGATCACTTCCTGCCATCCTGATTGGAGCTCAGCTGTTGCCATAGTAACGAGCCCACCCTCCCAAATGCCCCAAACTGCCCCGGCCATCCCGTGGGAACAGTGCAAAAAGAGGGGGAAACATAACCATAAATCTATAAAACTTCTCTTAGCACATACATAATATTTACCCTTTAATTGTGAGAGTCACTCATTGCATTACTCATCTATCACACCATCCTGACCCGGAGCAGGGGCTGGGGCAGCACCCAGGTGTGTGAAAATGCACACCCCCATCCCCCCCCCAGGTGCCTTCATTCCCACTTGGTGCTGGGGTGTTGCAACAGAAGCAGGGACTCAGTTTCTTCATGCAGAAAAGCCAGTTTTTTATTCACAAAGTTCATATTTGTAGGAAATGTCGTTAGGCACTGTGTTAAATCTAATTGGCTAACAATAGACTGAAACTCAGTTTACTGGTTGGTGAATGGCCTGTGTGTATATCCATCAAATCTCTCTGGTTTTGGTTAGTTTACATGTTTTCTTCATGGATTTTCATGGGACAGATCTTTTGTTATTAAAGGTGCAACCTATTTTTCTCTACAAGAATAGATTGGTATGCAAACTGATTGTCATTGCTCTGATTTTTTCACATGGGAGTTCACAAGCTAGCTGCTAGCTTAGCTAGAGTAGCAGGGCCTAAACCCTGTTTTTATAAGGCCTTTCTTTTATAACATCTCTACCTGTATGCAACACGGAGGCAGCTCAGCAGTGATTTGCACTGGCAGCAGCCAAAGCTTTGTGTTCCCCCCACTCCACGGGTCACAGTTGGGTTTTGGAGGCAGCCTGGGTATTTATTTTTGTGGCTTAGCTCACCCACACCTGTGTTTCAGTAACGTGTTCTGAGATGCACTCCCCTGAGATGCAGAATTGGAGCTGGGGATGAGGAGGCTGACACAGCACCATCAAGTTAATTTATTTGACAGAAGAAGCACCTACTGTTGACAGTAACCAGCTCCCTTTCTCCTCTGTGGCTTTTTCTTGCTGGGTTTTTAATTATTTATATTTTTGCATTCTCATTATATGGAACTGGAATTCAGAGTGAAAACTAGTTTGGTGTTCTTCATAGGATGAGGAACAGGAGGAGGATTAACACGTAGGTTGGATTGGGGTGTATCTGGGATTCTGAGAGGAATGGATAAAACCCAGCCTTAAAGAATAGTACTTAATGCTGGGTTATTGAATGAGACAACTCATTGAATGAGGATGAAAGAACAAAGTGAAGTTATACATGGATTTCTTTTTCCATTTGCCTGAAGTATGGAAGAGTTGCACTGGGGTGTGGTTTTTCTCTTCCAATTAATTACACACTGCAGGGAGAGGGTCCCTCAGCTTCAGTTTGAGCAGTGGCTTCAATGGTTAACTAAATGTCAGGATTTAGCATTTTGTTTTGTGTGTTGTCAATTCTTCAGATCTGATTTATACTCATGGCACCGTACCAAGACATTTACTCCCACATCTAAGAACTTCTTGAATTGCTAGAGTTGTTTTTGTGAGTGGAGCCAGGCTATTGGAGAATGGTCCAGGTATATCTTTAAAAATATCAAAAGTGTTAAGTGGTGATTAAACTTTAAAGTTTGCATCTGTTCAATAAGAAGTTGAGGGGCAGATTTGGAACTCTGTGACACTTGGCTGGGGAATTAAGCATCTTTCCACCGAATTCACTGTGAAAATCAATCACTTTTCGTTAATATTAAGTTGCTGAGTTTTACTCCTTTGATGAATTTCTCCTGAGGAAAAGCACTGGAAGTGCTCCACGACTCCAGAGCAAAGGGGCACCGTGCTTGTGCTCAGTTAGAGCAGTCAGCTCCCAGCCCTGGCTCTGGCACTGCCATCTCCTGGAGCCCAGGCCCTGGAAAACAACATCAGCCTCAGCCACCCTGGTGTTCCAGACAGCTGATCTGCACTGTGGTTCTACATTTGGCACAGCTCCCTTCACAACGGAATGGCAAAACCTTGATTTCATTTAAAAATGTGGTAGTTCGGATTCAAACCCAAATGTGTGGGACAAAACCAGAGTCTGGCAGCAAAGGGGGAGGCCAAAAGTGCTGGTGCCTCCAAGGCCAGATGAGAATATAACCTGTGATTGTGAGGTCTGCCCCAGCCAAGTGCATGGAGGTGACGTGAAACACTTTTGTAAGATGGGGCACAAAGAAATTTATTATTCCAGTGCAAAGAACACAGGCTGGGGAGGCGGAGAGGGGAGGAAGGGGAAGATGGGAACGTGGCGTGCTGAAGTATTTCTTACTGCTGGGATGTTTGTTTTGAAAGGGCCTTTCAAGAGTACATGTTGCCAGGGGAGATTTTCTCTCCACATCTTTATTGCCACCCCACAAATAAAAGATTTCAAAACACCCATACTGGAAATCTGCAGACTGAAATGGTGTGGATATGGAGCCTGCTGGGCTGCAGGATGAAATCTCCCTCCAGCATGAGCCTGGCCCAGAACCCTTGTGAGCCAGAGGGAATAATGAGCAGAGAGACCTGAACTGGTGCAAGCGTCAGGAAGAGGCTGTGAAATGAACATTTCCCTCATTGGCACAGGCCTGGGTGTTGATTTGATGGATTATTCACAGAGTGCCCACAGTGTACTCAGCCCTGGGTGCCAGTGCTGTCACACAGTGCCCACCCTGGGTGCCAGTGCTGTCACACAGTGCCACCCTGCAGCTCTCCCTGCACCGGAGCCATGGGGCTGGCTGCAGTGCAGACATCCAGGGGGATCACTGTGCCCACCCTGCAGCTCTCCCTGCACAGGAGCCATGGGGCTGGCTGCAGTGCAGACATCCAGGGGGATCACTGTGCCCACCCTGCAGCTCTCCCTGCACAGGAGCCATGGGGCTGGCTGCAATGCAGACATCCAGGGAGCTCATCCTTCACTGAGCTCCTTGTGCAAACATCCAGCGCAGCCCAGCAGCTCCCAGGGAACGGGGATGGAGATTGCAGGACTGCCAGGGGACTCCTTTGTGTGAGAGGCATTGTCACAAAAGAGAAGTTCCTAGCAGGAAATGCTGGCTCCTATTTGTATTTTTTATTTATTTGCTCTTTTCCAATTGCTGCTTCTGAGATTACTGTTAGGATTTAATTTGCAATCCCTCTCCGGTGGCTCTCAGGTTTCCTTCTGG
The DNA here is from genome assembly GCA_013399835.1 of Leptocoma aspasia. Classification (NCBI taxonomy): domain Eukaryota; kingdom Metazoa; phylum Chordata; class Aves; order Passeriformes; family Nectariniidae; genus Leptocoma; species Leptocoma aspasia. Next base: position 113,260 of record VXAX01001481.1, on the reverse strand, counting down.
AAACGTAAGAGGAAATCCTTAAGACACACAGTTCTTCCTTAGATCTCTTACAATCAGCATTGTGCACTGCAGAGCCAAATTAATGTATGCCCTTCCTTATTGTTTCCCTTCTTAATTCATTTCTTTCCATAAAGGCTCAGCAAGCTCCAATTTTCCAAGTGAGTTTTTAATCGCCTGAGCTCAGTGTGATTACTGTCTCACAATCTCGTAGCCATTTGATGCAATCAGTATTTCAGAATACAATAATCTTTTTTTTTTCTTCTCCAAAACCGAATATTATGTGGCCAGCTGATAACACTTGGCTGCCAAGAAACATGAAATACTTGCAGTGCTGTGTGAGAGAATATAACCTGTGATTGCGAGGTCTTCCCCAGCCAAGTGCATGGAGGTGACGTGAAACACTTTTGTAAGATGGGGCACAAAGAAATTTATTATTCCAGTGCAAAGAACACAGGCTGGGGAGGCGGAGAGGGGAGGAAGGGGAAGATGGGAACGTGGCGTGCTGAAGTATTTCTTACTGCTGGGATGTTTGTTTTGAAAGGGCCTTTCAAGAGTACATGTTGCCAGGGGAGATTTTCTCTCCACATCTTTATTGCCACCCCACAAATAAAAGATTTCAAAACACCCATACTGGAAATCTGCAGACTGAAATAGTTCCTGCCACACAGAAGCTGGAGACTTTTAGATTTCCCCAACCTGCAGTGAGTTTAGCGTGAGAGATTATGAGAGAGAAATGAGAAAACCCTTCCTTGGAGTAAATGCTTCATTGCTGTGTTTTTAAGCACATTTTGTGCACTATAAATGCCAAGCAAATGTTTTCCAAACTGCTAAGTAAAAAGTAAAAGCCCACAGTGTGAGCATATTCCCCAGTTCTGGCTGTGGGTACCATGTGTCTTGGTTTGAAAGGACAGGTGTCTGCTAAGGAAGGCAGGAGCCTCCCCTGACATGGAAAAGGTAAACTCCCTCCCTCTAAATTACTACAATTTTGAAATTAAAAGGCTCTCAGGCAAAGATACAGGAATAGGAATAGCAGTTCTTTACTAGGAAAACTGAAAATACAAATGTAATTAGTACAAACAAAACCACTGCCAGAGTCAGAATATGGCCTGACACCCTGTGGGTCAGGGTGCTGGGAACAGTTTGATTGAATGGTGGTTGTGGTCTTCTTGCAGTGGTAGATGTGGTTCTGCTGAAGCAGTGATCTTCTAGAAGCGTGTAGGTTTCTTCTGAAGGTTCTGTGGTGGTGTGGCTGGGCCTGATCTTCTTCTGGGAGTGCAGAGGAGAAGAAAGCTGCTCCTCTGGGAATGCAGTGGGAAAAGGCTCCTGTGGTGTTCCCAGCCTCAGATTGTATCCAGGTAGGAATGCTTGGCTCCTCCCCCTGGGCAGAGCCTCTCCCAGTGGGATGATGGAATTTTATCAGCCATGCAGTGACACTCAATAGCCATGAACAGAAGATAATCAATAATGGCCATTAACAGAAGATAATTAATAATTAATGATCCATGAGGAGAAGATATCCCCCTGAGGGAGGATTGGTTGTGAAAAAGATAAAGAAAACTGCCCAATGAACAGGAGATACCAGCCCCAGCTCTGACAGATGGCAGTGGAGCACACACTTACCTTACAATGTAGGACACCATGCCGCTGGAATTGTTGAAGTCCCAGCTTGTTGTTTGCAGTGCTGTTGGTTTCAAGTCTTGCAGACAGCCATTTGCTGAGACCTTCTGTTCCTCACAAACTTGACAGTGTGGCTTGTTTCCTCGCCTTATGTTATTATTGATATTTTCATCTTGTGTAACCAGTTCTGCTGAGGAAAAAGATATGATTGCCAGCTTTGAGCCCCTTAATTCTTGTAAGAAGATGCCTCCAGCTTTGGCCCACTTGAGGAGTGCACAGATGGTTTTGTACAGGAGTGTGGCTCCTCAGAGAAGGCTGCTGACCTTGTGTGAGTCAGGGATCCTGTTCAGTGAGACTGAAGAGATCCTGAAGGGGGCTGCTGCTGCCTGGCTTTCAAATAATTCTTTTTCTGTCTGTCACTGGGAGTTCAGGAAGAGCTGCAGCAAGCTCAGGGAAAAGCCTGTGGTACCTGAAAATGAAGGTGATTCTAAATAAAGAAGGCTGGGATGAGACTGAAGGCAGGAAGAGAAATGAGGAAATTAAATAGAAGATACCCTGAAAAGCAGGAATTTTACTGGAGCAGCTCATCCCTTCCCAGAATGTTGGTGCAGCCTTTCCTAAGCCCTGGGCTGTAGCTGCAGGCACCTGTAAGGGATGGTCCAAAAATCTCCAGTCTGGGTGGCAACCACAGAAAGAATTCACCTCGGGCCGATGGACCCGAGCCTGCAGCACGTGGAAAATTGCAATTTTTACCCAAACCCAGGCTGACCAATGTCCAGCTCATTCAGGTGCATTCACAGTGCTCTCAGCCTGCTTGGTTACCTGGCTACTTTTTCACTTTGCTTTCCCTGCCTCTTCTTCCAGGCATTTTTAACATAGGCTTTTCCTATCTGTTTTTCTAGGGATTTTTGACAAAGCACCATTTTTAATGACATCATTTCCTTCCAGACACAATCTGGAAGCATTTTCTGTCTGTGTGGCACCTGTAAATTTTCTGGTTAGGAAAGAGAACTGATAATTTCTAGTAAAAGAGTCAGATTTATAGGTTTTCTGTGGTTCTGGGGATATATTTTTATGTCACACACAGCTTTTACATAAACCTCTTGTGATGAAGTGAAGGTAGAAACCTTTTCCCACTCTTCCCATGTTTTTCTCTTCTTTCACTGTAGCATGTTTTTCTGTAACTACACAGCCCTAAGGGAAGATGTTGAAAAACAAAGGAAAAGAGAAAAATCCTAAAGTACAACAGAAAACTTATGGCAGCACTCTGCAGTTTGTCACTTACCTTTCATGCATGAGTTGGAACGGTTGTTTTTGCCCAGATTTGAGGGGGAAAGTGAAGAACTTTACAGATCTGTCTTGGCATTTAGACAGGGTTCATACAAGTCCATGGCAGAAAGACTGACAGATAGGAAGGCCAACTCGTTTGTAAATGGATTTTAACAGGGTTTGGATTTTGGATTATGGATAATAATCCAATGGATAATGGATTTTTTTTTTTTAATTGGATGAGAGAGAAGCCCAGTCCACCTGTGTCATACAGGCTTTGGATCAAAAATGATGCAGTGAAGAGCACAGTGGAGGACTCAGGTAGCTCTGCACTGGTTTTTCTGATAATTCAATCTCTGCCTTTCAGTGAAAGTCAATAGCGAAGTGTTGATTTCAATAAGTCATGGTTTCTGAAGAGCTCTGTGCAAAAAGGCAAATTTTGTGTCATCCAGAATGTGGCATTTTGACATTTGTTCTGACTGTTGATTAGGTTTTTTAAAAGTTCTCCTCAAAAGAGGAAAATTCTGTGATTTGTTTTGTTTTTTACAGACCCTCATAGCCATAAGGTCTGCAGAATCTCTTTGCTGTGCTTTTGGGAGTCTTGGAGCTGCCACCCTCATGCTGGCAGTGCAGGGCCACCTCCCCAGAGGCCACACACGTCCCTTTGAGCCACCCACGCCGTGTCCTCAGGGCTCCTCTCCTGCTTGGGGGGTTTGACAGGCTGTGTTCCCTATTGCCGTGGTCTGTTCATTAACAAAGGACTCTTGACAATAATTTCAGAAGGCTAAATATGATTTATTAAAGTGACTCCATAATCAGAGGATTTGGGCTATAATGTGCCCAGGTACAGAGCTCAGATGCTTACTTCTTCACGCTCTGTACAAGAATGCCAGAATGCTCACAATATCAGAGATAACAGTCTTTCACCTCATGGGCTGAAAGAGAGAACTTCTATCTCTCACTATCAAAAGACAGGCAGAGCAATTCAAATGTCTTTGAAGTACAAACTAGAGATTTTGTTTACAAAAACTTATGCAGAATAAAAAAAACAGTAAAAAAATACTTTCCCATAAGAAGAATTTCCTGCAAGTTTGCATGCAGAGAAACTTACAATATATTCTTGTAACAGTTCCCTTCTTGGGTAAAATGAGGTATTTTGCCAGTTAATTCTTTTGTGAAATACACTGGGGTGGCTCACAGAGACCCTCCAGAGAAACATGAACACCCCTGGGTGGCTGGTGGCAGGTGAGTGGGGCTGGATGGATGGGTTTGGACAGCAGTGTGCAGGGAAAGATGTCACCCTTGGCAAGGCCATTTCCCCAACACTCTGCAAGACACCTCGAGGTCAACAGGACAGCTCCAGCCTGTCCCTGCCAGAGGGAATAAAGGTGGGAGGTGTTAGGAGGTGTCAGAATCCCCTCACTCCTGCAGGGCTTTGGGGTGGAGACACAGCATCAGTGCACAGCAGTGACAGAACATTCCCATCCTCATTCTAGCACTGCAGTAGCCAAGCATCTGTATTACAGTTCACCAGGCATTTGTAATTACGTCTGTATAATTACGCTTATAATTATAAATATATGTAATTATAAATAATTGTTTGTAATTATTAAGATATTCTGCTCTGCAGAGGCTGGGATGTGCTTCTTTCACCCTTGTTGGAGTTTGGATTGACTGGCACAATGAAAGTGAGAGAAGAGAGAGGGCAGAGCAGAGGTCACCCTGAGCTTTCTCCCTAACCAGGGCTGTTCTGCAGGAATTGTTCTGTTCCATTCTCTGCTCCTTCCTGCATCAGAGGGACAATTCCCTCCTCTCCTGCTCCAGGTGCAGAACACAAAGGCAGCTGCTGGTGTGAGCAGCAGATTTTCCCTATTTTCAGTAGTCAGGGACTTTTCCTTTGCAGTCTCTCATCCAAAGGAGCTCCCCATGTTTCCCTGAGTAGCCAGGAATATTCCCTGGGAGTTCCCCAGGGACAGGGCTGGCCTGGGAGCACAGCTCAGGGCCTGGCACAGCCCAGAGGGAAATTCCAGAGCCCTTTTCTGACCAGGGAGCCTCTCCTAATGCTGACCCTCTGTGCCATCCTGGATCAGATGAGGAAGTCCAGTATAGTCCAGTCTCAGAAGACCAGAGAAGAAAAGTAATTTTTTAGGTAAAGATTCTTGTCATTCTCTCCAAATAATTCTATTTGGCTGAATGAATGCAGTTTAAGGGCTGTGTTGGCTGTCTGAAAGTCCCCTTTTTTTTTCATTTTTTACTAATTAATGCATTTTTTGTTGCTCAGAGACTAAAAACTGACTGGGATGACCTGTGAATGTCGATGCAGCGCTGTGTAGGCATAGGACCAGAGTTTTCTTTACAAAACAGAAGTGTGCTGTTGTGTATTTAAGAGCTTTCTGGGGATTTTTGTCTGGTTTTCTGTTGATCCTTCGGGATAAGGATGGTGTATCCTCCAGTTACTGGGAGAAGATTAAAGGCTAGATTAGTGTGGCAAATATTCATGACTTAAGACATTCCTCTTAATACTGTTAAGCTCCCAAGCTTTGCAGCCTGTCTGTCTGCTCTGGGGGGCTCTACAGTGCTGTTGTCACATCCTGCCATGGCAGCCCCAGGGGAGGGATGCTCTGTCCCATGGGGAGGAGCAGCACGTGGGGCTCCTTTTCCTGGAGTGATGCCTTGAGAGGCTACCTAGAACAGAGGCTGGACAGAGTTAAATGAATAAAGTAGGGATTTATTAAAAAGCCTTCACAGGATTCACCTTGGGCAGCACAAGAGCCTGGCCAGGGCTACACCCAGGATGGACTCAGTCAGGAATTTTCACACTTCTATAAGTTTTGGTCCCTTTCCATACTGGGGTTAATTGTCCAATTCCAGCTCCAGGTTATGCAGCCCCATCCTCCCAGTTTCTCTCCTCAATTCTCTGTGGTTTGCACTTTTTGGGGCTGGAGCTGCAGCGTGTCCTTGGTTCTGGGGCTGGAAAAGGATTGTTGTGTGTGACTGAGCTGTGAGGAGAACTTGCTGACACTTGATATGAATTTCAGAGTTACACACTAAGGCAGTACAGAATCTGGAAAATATGAAAGCTAAAACTGAAGGCATCAGTCCCAGGAGCAGCACACTCCTTGTCCTTGAGCTTTCTGCACTCTGTGTTGTCACACCTATGGAATATTTGCATTCCCCAGGAATGCTGAGAAGCCAGCAGGCACAGAAGGGTGGTTGGCTTCAGCAGTTACAGCTGATCTGCTGGGTTTTCTCAAACACAGTCTTTAGAAACCTCTGTTTCCCCCTGTTAAAACTTTTTTGGAAAACTTGAAGGATATGCAATACATGAAATTGAATGAATATGCATGTCATTATTTCTTTTTCTTTAATTTCATGGAGCCTTAGATCTTAAATTTCAGTCACAGGAATTAGAGCCATGAATCATGAACACTAAGTTCATTAAGTGCTCAGAAAATTACTTTTAAAGCCCATTATTTTGCAAAGAACATTACATCTGATGCTGCCTATTTTCCCCTCTTACTTTTCTCGGCCATCTGCAAATTACTCAGTCAGTTTATAACTCTATTTGTGTGAGCAATTCAACTAGGGGGAAGACAGAGAGGGGGGAAAAACCCACCTTAGCTTATAGCTCAAACATATGTGTTACTTTCACCTAATTAGCAGCTTTTACAGAGCAGGTTCAGTGTTTGCAATTAGATGGGTGCAAGAAGGAGCTGCTACCATCTGCTGGGGTTTCACCACACAAACAGCTCTTAAGCCCTTCTGGGATAGCAGCTGATGAGTATGAAGAATGTGGATGTTTACATAAACTAACAAATGCTGGTAATGCCTTATCTGCACAAGTGGAAGGATCAAATATTGAAGCACATCCACCTCAGACGAGAGAGCAGTGTGCTTGGAATTTGTGCTGGTGAGAGATGCTTTATCTCAGTGCTGAGAATGAAGATGTCTGTCTGGAGATAAGCAGGCCTGGCTGGGAAGGATGCTGGCCCAGGAGAGGCACTGCATCATGGTGACAAGGGAGCAGCAGCCAGGATGACTTGCATACGAGATTGCTCTAAAGAAACAGAAACTCATGAGCAGGAATGGGATTGACATGAATTTGATCACAAGTGGATAAGGAAGGATGGAGATCCTGCTCTAAGCTCTGCTCCATGTGTTCTCATTATCAACAAAAGTAGTGATTGAATGGGGAAAAAAAAGTATTCCTGAAGCTTTCCCTAAACACAAACTGTGCTGAGATTGAAATGAGCTTGAACTTGCTTCATGTGCACCTGCTCTGCTGCATCCTGGCAGTGGAACTGCTGCTCCATCAAGGGATAATTGCAGTTTGTCCAAACAACTTGAAGTGTGACATAGCAGAGAAGTTGAGCCTCCAGAACCACACTGCCTACAGCTCTTTGTTCCAAGCTTGTGTCACAGTTGGCTGTCGCTGTGTTACAATAGACAGTGAAGTCCTCACAGACTTGAAAACTCCTGGTCTGGGGCCAGTAAAGCAGGAGAAAGTCTCTCATTTACTTCAACAAGGGCTGGATCAAATTCCAAAGGCAAATTCCAAATTCCCTCCCCGTGCCATCCTGGTTCTGTTTCGCACATCACAGCAGAGTCCCGTCTGGCTCTTCTCCTCTCTTCTCTTCTCTTCTCTTCTCTTCTCTTCTCTTCTCTTCTCTTCTCTTCTCTTCTCTTCTCTTCTCTTCTCTTCTCTTCTCTTCTCTTCTCTTCTCTTCTCTTCTCTTCTCTTCTCTTCTCTTCTCTTCTCTTCTCTTCTCTCACCATGGCCACGGAGTTCACCTAATGCAGATGGATCTCTCTTTCTCAGTCTGCACATGGTGATGAGAAGTCAGTGGGCAGAGGAGAAACAGTAACTTTTAATTCCAACAGAATTCCTCTACTTGATTTCTTGTGGGAAAAGTGCAATTAAAATCTCAGCTGATGGGTAGAGGATCTCGTTACATGAAGCAGAGAACATTTTGGCAGCTCCCATGTACCGCTTCATTTGCTTTCAGTGCTCCCTCTCCATCATCAGTGAGGAGGACAGGCTGGAGCACCTGCCCTTGCTTTGCTGCTGTGGGTGCTCAGTGGTTGTTGCTGAGCTGGAATTCAGCAGCAGGCTGGAGTGTGAGTGCACACCCACCTTCCCCTCTGGACCTGTGCCCCTGCCAAACTTCTCCTCTCCAGCAGGAACGCCCCTGCACGGTGCTGGGAAGAGAACGGGAGCAGCTGCCCTGCACCTGGGACTGGAATCCTGGCACATCTCAAGTGTTGTTTAATAATTTTGCACAGATCAACAGTTTTTGAATAGTGCATACTCCGCTCCGTTCAGCAGGTTTTTAAACTCTCATCGTGCATTCATGGATCAGTGCACCTTTTCTAAGCCTCAGCAATTGTCTGCATTGTTAAACCCAAATGTTAATGTCTGCCATGCTGTCCTTCCCTCTAGTTCAGTGCATTTCAATGGGGGTTAAATGCTAAAACCACTCTAAAACTTCAAACAACCATTCACATCATCACAGGCTATACCTGGGCTCATCTCCCTCCTCCCTCAATTTCCTGCTTCTCTTCCTCAGCAGTGTTAAACAGTGATCCTCAGAGAAAATGAGCAGAGGCTTCTTCACAGAAACTGGAGGTGCCGTAACTCTGTGGTGCCCCTTGCTGCTGAGCTGTCCCTTGGTGCCCACACCGAGCTCTGTGTGACTGCTGCTCCCCCTCCACAAACACATTGCTCAGACCATCGAGGTTTTCTGGTCTCTTGAACACACAGCACTTCAGTAAATTATCTGGTTTTCCAGATCTGTGCTTTCCTGGGTGAAGGATTTTCCTTTCATCCTTGCTTTGAACTCCTCATCGTTACAGCCAGGCCTGAGTGTAAATCACAGGTTGCACCTTGTACCCCTGCCAGAAGTGCTCTTCAGGACAGGCCCTGTCTGGCAAACACAGTTCTGGTGTTCCTGTCTGTGTCTGTGATGTTCTTGCAGCTCATGGGATTATTTTGGGGGATTTAAGCTGGGTCTGTGTCAGGCCGTGCTTCTGTCTCTCATTAGAGACACTCCAAGTCCAGATGTGAGTTTTGGATCTCCTGCTTTACTCCTTTAGAACAACAAAGCTGGGAAGAAAGACCATCACAAAATGATCACTTCAAAATCCAATGAGCCTGGACTTCCCAGTGGATTTGATTGTGTAGTTTTGGAACTGCCTGCTAAGCAGTGAAACTCTGATGCTGGGCCATCCTCCACTTGATTCGTTGGGATTGACTTCAGCGGTTTTGAGATCAAGCCTTTGGGTAATTAAAAAAGAGCAGATGTATCTGAAAATAGCCAACCCAAACATAGCCCTGTTCCTGCTGACAGATGATGTGACCAGCCTGTTTTTACAGGATACCACAGTGCTGAGGGGGCTGAACAAACTTCCCTGCCTCAATCCCAATTTCCCCAAACAGCAAGATTAGGGACACCTCTTGTTTCAGTGTAAAGTATCTGATTTAACTCTTGCTGGATGCTGCAGTTAAAGACTACTTAGGATGAAGAGCATTGGAGCTGTTTCAGGCTCACCTTGACATATATCAGTTTTTTACCTTTTCTCCAGTGAAAGCTGGTGGTGAGGAGGGGGGAAATCATTCTAATCCTCAGTGTAGCTGTTGGACTGCTGAGAGTCAGGCAGTTGTATCCTGTTCCTGTGTAACATTATTATTCAATGATAAGATGAAAAACAAACACATGGGATGGGGAGTACTCAACCTCTTGCTATCGTTTCTAAGTAGGAAAGAAAGCTTAGAATATATCTCAGGGGATTCCCAAAGACAACACTTCTATCTGAAACTACAGCAGCTATTTCAGAGAACAGTACTTGGAGAACTGATTTGCCAATAAAAACAAATTAACGGGAAAAGAATGTTTCAAAAATGACACTTCCAAGACTATTCTGCACATGTGGAAGATTAAAAGGGAATAAAACCTCTTGTTTTATCAGTTTAAATTCCAGCATCATGTCATTTGCCATCCTTTATATATTCTTAATCTAGCATTTGCCTCAAATTGCTTGCAGACAATATCTGCAGACCCCAGTGCACACGATGAGCTGGGGCAGGGGGAGGCAGAACTATTGTGAGAATTATCTGCAGGGAAAAAACCGTGCTTGTGGAAGGGAAAGAGATCCTTGTGAGGCCTGGCCCAGAGCTGGGATCCAGGATGGTTTGTGATGGCAATGCTCTGTGCCACCTGTGCAGGTGGGACAGGAGCCCCAGCAGGTGACAACAGCACAGGTTGGCACAGTGCAATGGCACTGCCACACACACCTGGAACGGGACAGTGTGTTTGTCACTCAAACAGGACAGTGTGATTGTCACTCAAACAGGACAGTGTGATTGTCACTCAAACAGGACAATGTGTTTGTCACTCAAACAGGACAGTGTGATTGTCACTCAAACAGGACAGTGTGTTGTCATCTTTGGGCAGAACTGTCATTTAAACAGGACAGTGGGTTGTCATCTTTGGGCAGAAGTGGGATTCAGACAGGACAGTGTGATTGTCATCTTTGGGCAGAATTGTCATTTAAATGGGACAGTGTGTCATTCAAACAGGACAGTGGGTTTGTGATTCAAACAGGACAGTGTGATTGTCATCTTTGGGCAGAATTGTCATTTAAATGGGACAGTGGGTTTGTCATCCTCGGGCAGGACTGGGATTCAAACAGAACAGTGTGTTTGTCGTCTTTGGGCAGAACTGTCATTCAAACGTGGCCACTTCATTTTAATTTTAAAAGGGTAACAAAATCTAATGAAAAATCTTGATTTTATCACTCGACACACGAGTATGGGCGAATCCTGTGCACTTGGATAATTGTCATGTCATGACATAAAACACAGCTGCAGCCAAAACAAGAAGCCTGACATTTATTAGACTGACTGCTGTCAGGCATAATTCTGAATTTAAATAAACCCAGTATTTCTGATCTGAAAAGGGTTTGGGGATACCCTGTGTTTTGTCTCAAGACAAGAGGCACATTTTTCTGCCCCTTGCTGGTTTGGGGGAGGCTGCAGCAATGTCTTAAGTGCAGAAGAGGACAGGAGCCAGGGAAGGCGTGGGGACAAGCAGCTGTTTGGTAGAGGGAGAAATAAAAAGGATGGGAACAATAATCCTTCTTTTTGTCTTCACCTATTACTCAAACACCAGGGCAGATTCCTCAGGCTGAGGAAGTGATTTCAGAGATTTCTGTGGTTTCTAAAGCAAACATAGAAAAAGTAAGAGTAATCTAAACCAGAAAAAAGTATGACGCAGCCATGCTGCAGCCATTTAAAAAAGATGCAAGAGGCAGAAGGTAAACACACAGTGAAAGGGTTTGAAGGAGCAAGCAAGCAGCTCAGCCAGTCCTTCCTGGTGTGGTAACAACATCAGGAACAATGCCACGGGAAAGGTGGGAAAGGCAGTGTTCAGGAAATACCACAAAATCACAACGGTGAGGTTATTACCAGAATGAGCCATTCACTCTCGGCACCATTCTCTATAATCTTGTTACAATTGTTCTCTTTATAGCCTCAGGCCCAAAAATGAGCTTCTGTATCCCCCACAGTTTCTGCCTCTGTTTGCACAGAGCTCTGCTGGCTGGGCAGCTGTGCAGGGGATGGAGGTGGCTGCAGCCAAAGTGGGGGGGATACAAAGGCTCAAGGAATACAAGGAATGAGAAATGAAATACAAGGAATGAGAAATGAATGAGAAAAATCAGGGTTACAACACTGAAGTCTGCACGCCCATCCCATTGAACTCAGGGATTTTTAAAGACAAGTAGATCTTGACTCCAAGCAAAAACCTCCTCTTGTAAATCCAGCGTTTCTGAAGCACTGATGAAGACTCTTTTGGCAGCAAGCACCTCTTTTCAAGGATGAATTTGAACTTCATATTTAAATCATCTGGGGACCTGACTGGACAACCAAATGGCTGAGTTTTTCAGCTGAAAAGACTCTGTGTTAGACCAAATTCTGATGCACATGGCATATGCCTCATTTTTCTTTAAATGGATTATAAAATTAGCACCATCCCTTTGGGGCTTGTGTCAAAAACTCAGAGGTGAAAAGTGCCACAGGACAGCTCTGCACCGTGCTTGGTCTCACATCCACTTAGTCACTGTTGCTTTGCACTGAATCAACTAGAATTCATTCCTTTGGGTGTGTGAAAAATGCATAGTATATGATTCGCTTTTCGCAAATATTAGAATGAATACTACATGTGTTATGTTAGAGAGTTATGTTGTATTAATTTTTGTAGTTCTGTATTAATTTTTAAATGTAGTTTTTTTGTTAAGGCATAACATTAAAATAAGAGCCGTGTAATGTAAAATTCTTTCTGTAACTAACTCAAGGAATGAACTCAGATAACCAAGAAATTCCTCGCCTAAAGAAAACAACACGAGGACACCAAGAAAGAGTTATTGCCTCTTATCTTTACCTTCGTAGACACTCTGGAACCAGAAGGGATTAGCAGACAAGAAACAAATATATAACTGAAGAACCCTTTGTTTGAGAGAACTGTTTGAATCATGTATGAAGAAATATGACTATGCAACAGATTATTGCTTTTAAGGGGTAACCCTTATGAAGTGCAGTGTGCTTTTCCCCTTTGAGAGAAGCACCCGGACATCCGTAATTCTTTGCCTTTTATTGTCTCTTTTATTGTCCTAACCCTAATTACCCTAATTTGTATTACCTTAAATTTTTACTATTAAACTTTTAAACTTTTAAAAGTTTTAACAGGTGGGAGCTTTTCCTTTATCATTCATTATCCATGTCCACACACAGCTGTATGTAAATATCAGTGAGAAGTGTTTGCCTGAAGGTGAAAGAAGATGAGCTTGGAGAGGAGGTGTGGGCTGGGCACCCTGAGGTGCTGCAGACAGGAGATGGATGCTCCTGTGGCCAGGGCTCTGCTGAAGCATCTTGCTCTCCCCTCCCACACACGAGAGTGTGGAGAAAAATGGTTGTGCCCAGCAGGGTTTCAGCATGACCAAAAAAAGCTCCTGAATAATAAACAATAAACTGTGGCTGTCTTGTCTCCTGTGAGGGCTCCTTCCAGGGTGACCTGCAAGCTGAGGCACAAGCTTGGGAACAGGCCCTGCATGCAGAGATGAGCCACAAGCAGGCATGGGTTGTTTTCCTGTCAGTTCACATTCCCTCTGTTTCACCTGCTCCCCCAATGGGTGCAGAAACCTTTGTGACCTGAACATCAAATGGTTTCCCAATTACTCCTCCTGAACTGCTATCTTCCTCTGGTCTGGATTAGCCTAAAATGAGGAGGCTGTCACAGACTGTACAGGGCAAATTGAGCTTTTTTACAATTACTTGTGGGGATTGGAGCCAACCACCTGCTTCAAAGCCCAGAGAGGTTAATTGCAGCTCTCCTTCCCTTGACCTGCATATGGGAGCACATCGTGGCTGGCCTGCTCCCCTGCAAACTGTCTCAAACAGCACTTTCTGGTGCTGGCAGGCAGCTGACAATGGATGGTGACAGACTGCTTTAAACAGTGCATTTTACATGAGAGGGTGGCATTCTAAGCTTTTGCTGATCCTTCTCACTGTGTAGTGTTTGCAGGAGAGATTTAAGAGCCTTTTCCCTCTTTGTTCCCTCAGAAGCAGCAGCCCAAAGGAGTTCTGTGTGGAAGTCACCTGCCCAGGTAGCTCTGCCCCTTGGCAAAGCCATTCCAGTGGCTTTCCAAAAGCCATTCCAAAGCCATTCCAGTGGCTTTCCAAAAGCCACTCCAAAGCCATTCCAGTGGGAGCAGGCAGGTCCTCCCCAAGGGCAGCACTTGGACCAGTTCCTCCTCCAGCAGCATCCCCTGACAGCCAGAGAGTGGCTGGAAACTGTGGAGGGGACTTAAAAGGAGAGAAAGTGCAGGGGGACATTGCTGGAGGCCACTGGGCAGAGAGTGCAGCCCCCAGGGCTCCAGGGGTGTTGAATTCCCTCTCAGGGCAGTGGTGCTGGCCTGGAATCACAGCTCCCACCATGGAATCAGGTCTTTGTCCTGGCTCAGGGGAAAGGAGTGCTGGGCATTTTCTATCCATGCTCCAGGTTCTCTTTTCCTTCAGATGAGCCAAGTCTGGTTTCCAGCACCAGCTGTAGTGAGGTGAGTGGAAGAAACATGGCAGTGATTAAATATGTGTGAGTGAAACAGAGGATTCCCCGTGTGAGCTTCAGTCTATCCTGCTTTATCACAGGATTCAGCTGGGTTTTCCCTTGAATTATCTGGTATGCTTGTACTTAATAGAGTAAACTCAAACTCCAGATAGAGAGCTGAAACAACAATGGCTCTCTTCAAGTTTTCTTATCCAGGCTGGATTATTTTGTGGAAGATACACTTGAGTGAATCCTGAGCTCTGAATGCTACACTGGGTGAACTATAGCATATTTAGATATCCTGCTTTGTACTCTCCTTCTGGCCAGTATATAAATGACTGGATGTCTCTGTCTAGACATAAAATCTGTGAAATTTGTAAGCCTAGACTGATATTTTTATAGCTACAATTAACGTCCATCTTTCAGTTCCCTAATTTAGCACCTTTCTTGCCTGCTGACAAGAACATTTGATGCAGCAAGAAGAGAATCTGAAAAATTAGCTGCTGTCTTGTCAGATATTAGTTGTTCCCCTGATCCGGCCTTGATGTTTATCCCTCCCTCTTTGAGTTTTCTTAATTATTTCTGTCTTGTATTAATTCTCACATAACTCCCTAGATGTAAGCTTTATGGTTTAGAATCTCAACTGCTCATTCAATTAATGGGCTTGCTTAATGTGCTTAAACTTTCCAGAGACACTCGTGACACATTATGAGGGAGGGAAAAAAAGATTCCAAGTATGCTCCATCTCATTTGTGGTACTCCTGAGCCTGAAGTCCATTTTAAGCTCTTTATCAGATTATCTAGATTTATTATTTTTATATTCTTGTGCTCATTAAGCATTTATGTGGAGTATTCTCTCCAGAAGAGTGACTTACCTTCCTTTGCCCCATCCCTCATCACCTGGCTTAGCCCCTTTGTAAATGAACATTTGTAGTTTCAGTCCATGGAGAAGGATTTGAGAAGCTGACTTGAAAACGGCAAATATGGAAGGACAGATCTTTTACTTCATATCTGAATGCTGCGTATTTTTTGAGCAAAACAAAACATCTGCCAGAGATTTTCTCTAATTTTTCTTGGCTCAGTAAGCCCTAATCCCTGTTAATATCTGAGAAGATTTGAGGTAGGTTTGCAGAGGGAACCCAGCCTGTGTTTCAGGAAATCCCAGGAAAGCAGAATTTAAACATGGGCTCAGCCAGGATCCCTGTGGGTCTGGGTGCCAGGGGTGTGACACAGAGCAGTCTGACAGGAGAACAAAGTGCATTTCAGGAACACAACCATGTGTCATCACCTGTGGGTTTAAAACATTAAAGCCCCACTACATGGACTCTGTGAGAAATGATCACCTCTCTCTTCAAAATGCAAACCAGATACAGATAAAATACATGTACACATGCAGGTATATAATTCCTGTTATACATGTGTATAAACATGAATATTGTACATGGATAATAGACATTAATTTTATATGTGGCTGTGTGTTTGTGCATATAATCTAAAATATAAATATATTAGAAACCCCTTCTTGACAAAGGAGTCCTGTCTTCCAGGATGCAGATTGAATTAGTTGCTACATCATGGTTTTATATAAATAAGATCTGTGCTCAGGACCTTGGTTTTGTGCCAGAAGACCCCTGGAACCACGAGGACAGATGAGTTGTAGCACACAGCCCACACGCTCGCTGTAGCAGTGATTTCATCAAATGCCACAGAGCAACTATGAATGCATTTTGTTAAAACAATTACTGAGAAGTTCTAAAAAATAATGCTTCAGCTGCACTTCTGCTCATGAGCCATAAGGGGATCTTTGTGTTTCAGCATTACAGAGCTCAAGGAAAAGGGAAAGGAGTCTGGTTTATGGTTCTGAGTCAGTCTTTTTCTTACTAACATATGGCCCCATTTTTTCCTGGTTCTTTAAGCAAGTTGTAAACATAAACGTTGGTGCACATGGAGTTTGATTCATGAAGAGTTTAATTTGCCTAATATAAAAGATTCACACAGGTTATATAACATCATTAAATTATTTTTGTAGTTTGAGTAGTATCCTTTGAGGAAAGCACAACTCTTTCCCTGGGGCCCATTTATCACTGTTTTTTTTCTAATTAGAAAACTGGAAATGCAATATGCATGACTTACATTTGCAGTGTTGTCTTAGGACTCATGTATCTGTTGCTATGAACATATTATAAGTTTCTCTGTGTGTAAGCCTTCTGATCATTTTCCCATGGGAGAACATCCTTTTGCTGTCTTTTACTCTGTATAAGCTTTCTGTAAACAAAATATCTGTGTCTGTTCTTCAAAGACATGGAATTGGTTGGCCTCCTCCTACCTATGAGGAGACTAAACTGAAATTACTTTATCTTTCTGATATTGTAAACTATTCAGCCCCATTTCCCTGGACGAAGCAGCAGCAGGAGCATGGAATGCTCTCTGCTGAGCAGATATAGAAAAATATTAGAAGTATGGAGTCATTTTAATAAATCATTTTAGCCTTCTGAAATTATTGTCAAGAGTCCTTTCTTCTGTGTGTAGACCACGACGATATGTATCATCCTTGTTCTTCCTCAGGAACTTTTATCATTTTCTAATTTTTTCTATTTTTTTTTTTTAAAGGTTTCTGACAGCTGCGACTCCATCTTTGTTAATGGCAAGGAAATGAAGAGCAAAGTGGATACTATCGTTAACTTCACCTACCAGCATTTTACCACCCAGCTGGAGGTGACTGTCTGGGTTCCAAGGCTCCCGCTGCAGATTGAGATCTCTGACACAGAGCTCAGCCAGATCAAAGGCTGGAGGATCCCTGTCACCTCCAACAAAAGGTATGTTCCCAGCATTGCCTCCTCCACACGCCTGCTCTGCTGTTACCACACAGCCACTTTCAGAGCGCTCCTCAGAATCTAAACTCTCCTGTTTGCCACCAGCTTTACAGTCAGCCTCAGCCTTCATTAAAACATCCAACAATTGCTGGATTTTATCCTGGTCTATACAGTTTAAAAGTCATTGAAACATCCAACAATCGCTGCATTTTATCCTGGTCTATGCCGTTTAAAAGCCAGTGGCTTTGCCTGGAGCATTAATCAATTCCACACAACCTCAGGACATTGTATCCCACATTCCAGTGTGCAGGGCTGAGGGAAAGGACCTGGACCTCTCCTGCTGGTGTCACACAACCCTCTGTGTGTGTGACAGAGACATTCAGCACTGCCAGCCCTCAGTCCCTGCCTGCTGTGACAAATAAGAGGGCCAGGGGAGGGTTCAGGTGTCACTGCCTTGGAGTAGGTGACCAGTCCAGGTCTCTTCCAACCCAAACCCTCTGTGATTCCATGACTTTGGGAGGTTGCACAGTCTGTGCAGATGCACTCAATGGCAGACCTGGCTGCTGCATTACTCAGCAGCTCTGATCTAAGTAAGAAACAACTCCTACTGAAGACCAGGTTCCACCAGGAAAACATGGACAGGGAAAAAAGGAGGGCAAAGAGAGTGGGGATTTTGAGCTCTGATCCCATCATTCCCTACTGGAAATGCCCATTCTGTAATAACCATCATTTGCACAATTTGCAAGATGAAGAACTTCCAGGAACGCTGCTGTGTTGGTGGATTTCAGGTGAAGTTGAAAAATATTAGTGGGGAAAAGGCATGACACCAGCTCAGATTTACAACCCAGTGAAAAAGCCTTGCTGGCAGCAGGAGGTGGAGTGCTAAACACTGTGGCAGCTCCAGCTAAGGCTGTCCAGTGCCCAGGAGAACATCTCAGCTCCTGAAGAGCCTGAAGAGCCCGGACAGCAGTGGGGGAGAATTACCCAACCCTTTATAAGGGCACAGAACAGGGCAGCAGCACACAATCTGCAGGATATCAGATCATGAGCTCCAGAAAAGGGCAGTGACCTCTTGGTTATGTGGATAGTTCTTTGGCTGTGACAGAAGAGGTGATGAGGATCTGGCACAAGAGAAATCAGAGTGTTTGCTTCAGTGCCAAAGGCAGCTTTGCTGTTTGAGGCAGGACGAGCTGTGCTGGGTGAGGAATGGACAGATTTAAGCTGACTGCTGAAATCTTCACTGAACTTCCCTCCTCCTGCCTGTGCTGTCCCAGCCCTGAGGCACAGATCCTGCTGGAAGCAGTGGGGAATTTGCTGAGCAAACAGCTGCAGGATTAGGCTGGTGTTTATTGCAGGAGCAGACATTCAGCCCTGCTTAGCAGTCCCGGGCATTCTCACGTTAAACCCATTACAGGCAGCGCTGGAAATTTCCCCCCTGGTGTCTCCTCCTGATTTATTTGGCCAGTTGAAATAAAGGGAATAATCTGAGAGACTGCTCTGCTTGCAAGCTGGCAAGTTTTGCAGAGTTTTGGTGCAAAGCATTTGCTGCTGCTGGGGTTGCACTGGAGCTGCTGGCATTTCCCACGGAGCAGGAGAGGAGGTGGGGACACTGTGCCATCCCCCTGGAAGGTCCATGCCCACGTGGACAGCAAAGGTTTCAACAGGAAATAAATGATCTCTCGTTCTATTGACCATCCAAGTGGATTTTTTAACTTTGCAGGGCTATTCTGAATCAATAGTTCAGAGCCAGCATTAGTTGTGCTCACGCTGACATTTACTTTGCACATAAGGCTTTTACATTTCCTTTATTTTTAGATTTGGATGGTTTTTACCTGAGATTTAGTGGCTTTTCATTTTAGTCCTTTTTTTTTATTATGACTTTTCTCTTTACTTTTTAATCTGCTTATACCTCCACCTCCTATGTGTTTCCCAAAACCCTAAACATGGGGGAGATTTTATGAGTTTTTAAGTGGTAAGCTGAAGCACTCAAGACATTTGGACTGCAGTCAGGAGCTGTAGGTTTGAGAGTGAGCAGAGTGCTTTTATCTTTGCAAAAACCCCAAATCCAAGCATTTCCCAGCAGGTGAAGCCATAACACTGTGTTGTTTCAACTTTACCTTCATGTGAGAGCCAATATTGGCAATTTGCATGAAGTTTTTGATATCTGTCCTTGAAGGAAACTCAGGAATTCTTTCCAAAGTCCCTGACAACAAGCTTAGGCAGCCTTAAACTTAGCCCAAAAATCAACTGAAACTATGTCACTATTCTGGTCATGACAGCATTGCAGTGTGGCTTCTTCACAGCTCACGTCACCACAAACAAAACAATTTTCCACTTTCCTCCTGTCCTGCAGGGTTGGTGTCCTCACGCCACTCCCTGTCATCTCAGCAGGAATTAAACATTGCTGGAAAGTTATTCATCAATATACAGCAGGTAAAATGTTGGAGTATTTTTATAGGGATGGTGCAGAGGCACTTCAGCAACCTCCAAACTTTCTTCCATCTCCTGTGGCTGCCCCAGGGCCTCATTCCCACACCCACAGTGCTGGCTCACTTGTCTGAGGGGCTGAGCCAGATGGCAAAATAGAACTGGCTTTACAATAATCCTTTAAACGTTTTTTATTGGTGCTGTTAACAAAAGAAACGTTTGTGCATCAGCATAGCTGTTCCTCCTCTGAATGTAGCTGCTCTCTTTCAGACCTGGGGAGGAGTTGATGTGCCCCAGATCACATCTGTTCTTTCCAGTGATGGCCAGTAAAATGCCTTGCTTCTCCCCATAAACCCTGTCATGTTTGCAATTGTAAAGTGCATGTGATTACAGACATGTTTGCCTGTCTGACTTCTTGAATAATTTCCACAAAGCCATGAAGAAAACGAGGTCTTTACAAAACTTTTACAAACGCCCCATGCACAGTTTGAACTGTGTTGGTTTTTAGCTGGTCTGAGCTGCTGCAAGAGCAGGAACTTGTTAGAGAACACAAAGGAAAAGATGGGAAACTGGAAAAAAACCCCAATTTGTAAGAGCAGCAATACAATTTACCAGGTCAGCCTGCAAATATATGGCAAATCTTCACTATTATCAAGAGGAGAGCTTGATCTCTGGTGGGTGCTGCTGCAGACAGGAGGAGCCTCCCTTGGCAGCTGAAATTCAGCTCCACAATCATCTGAGAGATGCAGGGGAAGTGGTGCCTGAGCCTGCACTGGCTGCACAAACCCCCAGCCTCAGCAAACAATAGGCGTATATTTAAATTAAAGTCAAATATTAGAGTGTAGAATAGGTCCAGGCAGACTCTGCTACTCTAACAAGAACATTTATTTCTATTCCTGGTGCATCTGCAAAATAATTACCTTCTTCTGGAGGTTCCTGCACCAGCTCTGTGCACACATATTTACATGGCATGAGTGGCTCCAGCTTGCATTAATAGGAATTGCATGGCTAAAGTCTCACAGAACAAGCTGGAAATTTAATTTCAGTAAATATTTGCAGCTGGGGTAGGACATTGTTTTCAGGAGGCTCCCACCACCACCAGCACAGGCTTCACTTCAGGCAGAGTTTTTTGGGCTTTGTCCAGCTCTGCTTTGGTCCTGTCCAGCTCTGGAGACAAAAGCAGGAGAGTTGGCCTGAGTTAAAAGCAGGAGAGAAGAAAGTGCTTTAGTTAAACCCTCAGTGAGTGCTGCCCCTCAGAAGTAAAGCTGTTCTTTAAGGCAAATTAAGTGATTTCACTGGATTCAAACCATTCCGTTTGTGGGTAACAGCATCTGCACAAAGCTGGAACACGCTGTAAATTTGCTCCTTTAGTTAATTGACTTTAATGTCCTATGGAGATAAGGCCTTGGAGATTTTTGTTAATAGGTAGGCTGTATTTTCAAGATCTGTAAAAGTACCAAATTACTTTCCTTCTTGAACTGTGAGTGGAGTTATGTGCAGCTTATTTCTGTAGCTTCCACTAAATCAACTACTAGTGGTTTGTAATTTGTATCTGAGAGAGATTTTTTTTTCAATTAGGGGTGTTGCAAATGTTTTTTAAACATACAACTCCTTGCAATGAGTATTTCAAATCCAAACCCAGCAAAACCGATCTCTTTAGGGCTGTTTTTTTTAAACAGAAAATTAGCATCTGGCCCAAGAAGGTGATGCCTGGTTTGAGAGGGGTGCAGATTAAAAGAGACACACTTCAACTGCTCAGAGACAGTGTCTGTAATGTGGAGCTGACAGATCACTGATGGGATCAGTGCTCGCAGGCGCCCTTGGAACAGGCTGCTGCTTTAACTCAGCTCCCTGGCAAAGCCTTTCTCTCTGTGAAATGTAAATTAAATGTAATTCTGGCAACCTTGGCTCACTCCAGAAAAGCAAGAAACCTTCCAAGCAAGTTTGCCAAGCAGCAAGAACGAGGGTAAGAAGAGAGATTTTCAGAGATGACCAAGGGGAAAAAAGCACAATATGCAGCAACAGCTTATGTTCACCAGGACCTGTCTTAAACAGAAAATGAGCTCCCTGCTTAATGAAGGATTTTGAGCTTACTGAAAACACTTTAATGAGGAGTTTAAAGGGAACTGTGCAATTCATTGGATCTCAAACATTCTGTTGCACCCATGGAGACAAAACACTGACTTACTGCCTAAATCTTGATTGTGTGGCTTTAAAGTGGAAAAATTAGATCCTTTGTTCAAAAAAAAAAAAAAACAAAACAAAACCAAAAACCAAAAAACCAAACCAGAACGAACTTGAGTTGAGACCTGGCAAAGCAGACTTGCAAAGCTTGTACTGAAAATTCAGCCACCTCCCTGTCCTCTGCACTGACAAAGAACGTGCTCATTCTGGGTTTGGAGAGGCTTTTCTGATCCTCCACATTTGTTTGCCATAGAAAACACGTTTCTGAGGAGAAGTGTATAAACATCTCTAAATGGTTTTGTGCTGAAATGGAGCCTTTGCATTTAAGATACCCTGAGGAACGGGCTGGACTTGAATCATCTTTTTGCTGTGGTAAATACCAGCTGCCCACACAGTCCTGGAAATAAGGACAGGAGTGCTCCCTCTGTGCCCCTGAGCAACAATTCCCTCCCTCTGGTCTTTCCACAGCTGATATTTATGAGCTGGGGCTGAAAAAGAATTCCCTCCAGTTATTTTGAATAGATTTCCTCTTGGACAATCCAGTGGTGCAAAGTTTTAAACAGTGAAAGCAGAAATAAACAAGCACATAAATAAAGATAACAGCAACCCATTGGATCTGAATAAAACATCGAATCACAGAATGGTTTGGGTTGAAAGAGACCTTTAAAGATCATCTTGTTCCAACCCCTGCCCTGGGCAGGGACAAACATCAGGTTGTGTAACAGGAACAGAAAGGGAGGGGTGGAAAATGAGGCTGGGGTGGACACTGAGTATGTGACCATCTCCTGCAAACCACTGAGCTCTGGTTCTGGCTCTCTTTTCCCATAACAAAGCTGGTTCCCATCAGGTCTCTGCTCTTTTGCCCCAAATCCCAGAAGTACTCCTTACCTGAGCAGCTTTTGCAGATTTTTCTCCAGTTCTGCACAGGCACTAATGTTACTGTCTGTATTATTAAGAGAGGGTCAGATCCCCAAATCGCCGAGCTGAACTTGGTTTTGCCAAAGTCTGAGATTGTTCAAAGCTGGGTTATGGCTTAGCTGAGTAGGAGAGGGTCAGAATACAGGAATAAATTGAAACTGGGACCATTAAGGAGTTCATGAATTTGTTTACAGCATAGATGGATAGGGACCACAAGGCTCGATGAACATTCTCCATTCCAGAACTTTCTTTGTGGCTGTTGTGCCAGCTATGAGCTGACTTCAGACTGGCACCAGTGCTGGGAGGGAGAGAACAACTGAAAGTTTCCCTGAAATCCTTTGGGAAATCTAAATCCTATTTTAGTGGCCTTTCCCCCTAACAATTCCACCGTTATTCAGTGATGTTTCATTCAGCAAGTAATGATGGACACTTGTTTTACACACACAAAACCAAAAGGTACCACAGACCATTTACTTGAGGCTGAATATAAATATTCAGCTAACAAGTGATGCATTGAAAATGTATTTCCAGTGGACTAGGCTCTGTAACCGTGTGACTTTTAGTCATTTTGAAGAGCACAGGGGTTTTTCTTAGATATGTTTTCAGCTTACTGGCTGCCAACTTTGTCATAAAACAATTTATAACAAAGGCAATTCTGTTTTATAATAGTTTTTCATAGCTCCTATTTCAAAGGAGAAGATAAAGGGATGCAGTAACCACAAAACTACCTCCTGCAATACTTTGAAAAATAAGAGACTTACCCTGTATTTCCCACCCTTGATATAGAGGTGGCTTCAGGCTCAATAAATACAGGAGGGAGGGAAATTATTTCTGAGCAATGAATCCACAGCATGGGGGCATAAAGAGTAAAAGTGTGACCACCTACTGCTTAATACCTGACTTGGAAGAGATAAGAGGATCCATGTGTTTGTCCCAGGCAATGAACAAGAGGAAAAAAAATACAAAATACTAATATTGGTGGTAAACTGGGTCTTTAAGCAGACAAAAAACTCTGTGAGGTGTGACAGCAGTGCTATCATGTACAAATCACTGTGATGCCTTCTCTGAGCTTTAGGGAAAGCTGTTTTATTTCACAGGTTATATTTTGGAAGGAGGACAGACAGCAAATGTTGAAGGAAGTGTGTCTAATGCTGCAGGTGTAATGTGAGTAACCCATGCCCTGAGTGGGAGCCTGAATGGCTGATTTGGTGTTTTGGAAGGCACCTGAGGTCACTGCAGGCTGCACACAGCAGGCACTGCATGAGCTGCAGGAGATGGAAGGGAAAATCAAGGTGTGCTTCTCAAAAGCAGAGGAACCAGCAGGGATGGGGGTCAGCTGGGGTGGCTCTGCCTCAGCACGGAGTGCCAGGGGTGTTACAGCAGGTGTGAAGGGAAGAGCACAGAAATAAAAACCTTCAAAGGATGGTGAAACACCTCCTCCCACCTGATGAGCTGCTGCAGGGCTTTGCTCCACATCTGCCCTTTCCTAAACATTTCCCTGTGCTTTCCTGAGCCCCCTGTGGCAATGTGGGGTCGGTGATGGGACCAGGAGATCTCTGGGGTCAAGGCTGATCTGGGAGCGTGCAGTTTGTTACATGCAGTTTATTACATGCAGTTAATTACATGCAGTTTATTTCATGCAGTTTATTACATGCAGTTTATTTCATGCAGTTTATTACATGCAGTTTATTTCATGCAGTTTGTTACATGCAGTTTATTACATGCAGTTTATTACCTGCCGTTTATTACATGCAGTTCATTTCATGCAGTTTATTTCATGCAGTTTATTTCATGCAGTTTATTTCATGCCGTTTATTTCATGCAGTTTATTTCATGCAGTTTATTACATGCAGTTTATTCCATGCGGTTTATTTCATGCAGTTTATTTCATGCAGTTTATTACATGCAGTTTATT